>ML675614.1:21891585-21964740 GCA_007922155.1 Mesoclemmys tuberculata | reverse complement strand
GGTGCCGAGTCCGTCCTGGGGGAGCCCTGCTCACCCCCATTGCCGTCCAGCGGGAGATTGCTTCCCCATAACGGGGGTCTCCACCGCTCTTCGGGGGGACCCAACGCGGGCTTGCCCCGGGGGCACCATCCCCTTCTCCCTCGGCGGAGGGAGGGGGGGGAACGGAGGGGGCGTGAGCAGGCCGACAAGGCTCTGCTGCCACAGAACCTCCGGTGCCGACGGCGTTGGCAGGGGCACTCTCCCACTCCGGGAGTCGGGATTGGCACCCTGCATGGGGATGCAGGCTCCGGAGAAGGCTCGACGGGCCGTGGCTGGTGCATCCCCGCCCTCGACCCTGCCCGTGCCCACGGTGCAGGGGAGTGACGGCGCTCCACGCGCTGTGCCGGTGGGTTGGCAGGGGCACTCTCCCACTCCCAGGAGTCGGGATTGGCACCCTGAATGGGGATGCAGGCCCCGGAGAGGACTCGACGGGCCGTGGCTGGTGCATCCCCGCCCTCGACCCTGCCCGTACCCACGGTGCAGGGGAGTGTCCACGCTCCATGCGCTGCTCTTCTGTTCGGCACCAGGAGCGCTGCTCGGTGCCGAGTCAGCCTGGCACCGGCAGGGAACGGCTGGACGGTGCCGCTTCCCTTCCCCCCCACGCTCCTGATGGAGGGGGGGAGGGGCGTGTCCTAAACCCATGTGGCCGATGCCTTCCCACAGCCAGCACAGGGTTTGAATCGCAGCGAGCCCGGCATAGCCGGGTCGCCTAGAGCCCGAAGGCTCTCCCATCTAACTAAAGACCTTAACTAACTATAAACTAACTCAGTTCAGGGTGAACTGCTAGCTAACTACTCACTTTTACAGGAAAGAAAAACCTGTGGAGAGCAGGGGTTGTTCTCAACCGGCCGTCACGGGTGGAAAGAAGGAACTGAGGAGGGGAGGGGCCGGCAGCGCCCTATATACCGCCGCATGAGGGCGGCACTCCAGGGGGCGCTGGAGCCGGCCCCTACAGGGGGCTGCTAGGGAAAAAGTTCTCCGGAGAGCCGTGCACGAGGGCGCGCACACACCTAAGTGGAATGCATCTGAGCAATCACTCGAAGGAGAACTTAGTAACACAGATCTGCAACATCATTTCCTTGAAGGTCTAAGATGTCACTGTGTCCATATGTAGAGTTACCAATGTGCTAAAACAAAATCTGCATAGTAATGTTTCAGCTTTATAGTGATGTTCCACTCTGCATCAGTGCCACTCATCTTGAGCGCTATAACCTAAATGATTTTTGCCTCAGTGAACCCATTCATCAGACAGAAGAAACCAGAGCCAAAGCCTTCATCGATTTCATGCTTATTTACAGACCACTACAGACAAAAGAATTCATAAAAAAGCTCACTGACATCTTGTCGGCAATGTTGGTGAAATGCTCCAGACTCATCATCCTGGGAGAAATAATCATCTTAACAAGGTTGCAGATGCAAAAACCCAAACAATCATCTCCTCACTTGCCTCCCTAGGACTTTCACAGGTCATCTGTGGTCCAACCCACACAGCCAGTCAGTCATACTCTGGACCTGTTATTCAGCTTAGATATCAAGATAGAGGACAACACTAGCCACTGTCTTGGACAGATCATCACCTCATTAATGATAGTGGTCAGAGACTTTAGAGCACAGAGGCAACAAGAAGGATCAATTATCCTGATTTGACCACAAAGACTCTGGACTCCAATAAATTCCAAAGCCTGCTAAAGGACAACAGCACCACACGCACAGAACAAGGAGTCAAGGATCTGCTAAATCACCTCAGTCATTGATACTCTGGCCCCCAACAGCTCTTTACTCTCCCATAGCCAACACATATCTCCTTGATTTCCTGACACCCTACACCGGATGAAGACAAAGGGGCAGAAACTTGAGCAATGATTGCAGAAAACAAGGGCTGATTCAGAAAGGACGAAGGATGATGAATTCCTCAAAGCTTATGATGAGACTGTGTTACAGGCCAAGACAACCTTCCTATCAGCGTCCATTGAAGCTGCCAAATACCACTCCAGGGAGCTATCCAAGCTATTATCAATCCTGAGTGCCTACAATCTGCACCAGAGCTGAGTGCCAAGTGACACAAAGACCTATCGTTCTGCTTTGCCGAAAAGATCATGCACATGTGGGAAGCCTTCTCAAACAACATGGATCCACTTTGCCTGCACCCTCCAACCAACAGCCCACCTGCAATCCCAGAGCTCAATACATTCACAGACGAAGAAATTCCAGACACTCTAAAAGGGTGACCCAAGATTTGAGAATCTCAACCATGCTCTTCCTGGCTTGTCAAAGAGAATCAAACAATTTGTGCCACTCCTGACTGACATAACCAATACCTCAATCATAGAAAGGAGTCTTCCTTTCCTCCTTCAAATACACAATAGTCCATCCAACACTGAAGAAACATGCCCTGAATACTTCAGACTTAACCAACTATTACTTAGTGTAAGACCTGTCATTCCTGAGCAAGATTACAGAGAAGCTAGCCAAAAGCCAACTAAAAACCTCACCTAACTGAATCCAGTATTCTAAACATGGTACAATCTGGATTTATGCTAGGACATGGAACTGTCTTTAGTGGCACTGATGGATGATCTCCTCCTGTCAAAGGACAGAATCATTCTCAACCTCCTGGACCCCTCTGCAGTGTCTGATGCTGTTGACTAGGAGATACTACTGCCATTGGTAAGTAATTACTGCTAGACTGCTTCCTACTACGTAATAATGTTACAGGAGAGATTTAAGCCACTCTAGTCCATAAAAGGAGATCAGCACCAGAGACAGCATTTAGCCACACAGTTCAAGAATCAGCCAGAGAGGTGGAGAAAAATACTGTGGATTTTATCTGTTCTGATTTAAACAACAAAGACAGTGACAGAACCATAATGATTAGGCATGAATAGAAATATAGTTAGTTTTAAGTTTAAGGCTTCTGATAAGTAGTAAATAATGATAGTTTAAAGCAAGTTTTAGCTAGAAATCTAAAATGGTGGCCAATGATGTCATGCTAAGAGAAAGAAACAAACAAGATAGCGGTCTTAAGAAACTGACTAATAGTAGAACAGCAGAGTGAGGCGAAATAAAGGTCACTCCTGATACCTGCAGGGAGAGGTCAGTAGGTAAAAAGGAAGATACAAAGGAGATCCATGTTTGAAGTAAACAAGTGAAGCAAATTAGCATAGAGATAACTGATTGGTTAAAAATCATATCACATCAAAGAAGGATCCGAAGGCGATCCAAGCTTGAAGTAAACAAGCGAAACTAATTAGCATATTAGCATAGAATCGATTGGTCAAAAATAATATCACCCCTGGGCAGGAAAGATGCTGTTGATTGATATTAAGAAAGCAACCAATCAGAAAGGGTTAAAAAAAGGTCAGAAAAATGGTATATAAGCCAGAGAGCTGACAGACTTGAGCGTGGGTGATCATGATCAGAGGAGGAGATCTTGGCAGCAGGAGAGCAGAAGAATGGCAGCAACACTGGAAACATACCAGCTTGACAAACTAGAAGGACCATAAAACAAAAGACAGAAGGATCTAATCAAGGAAAAAAGAAAGTATGATTTTTGCTTAAAATAAGGAATGCATGCATATGATTGTAAACGAAGCTGGATGCCTGCGCTTCAATGATCTCTAATCCTATCCATTCTATGATTGCCTGATCAACAAATAAAATGTTAGTCTGTAGAAGTATTATTGTGTTATTGTAATGTCACTGTATATATATATGTATAAGGGAATTGTAATCTTTGTAATAAGTTTTAATAATCTTGTAATAATTGTAGTCTTTGAAATAATTATAAGTTTGGTATTCAAATATAATATTGCATTAAGACTTTACACAAATGCATGCAGGATTTCTTTATGTTGTAACATTGTATTTTATTATCTGCGCCACAAATAAGTATTCATAACATTGTAGTATGAGCTAAGGAAATATTGTATTGTGAGTACTCTATTGTAATGTTAGAATTTATGTTATATGAAATGGTGCACCATATACAGTGTATATTATCTTGTATTGTTTTAAGCTGCTTATTTCATATGTTATAACATTGTGTTCATTTTCTGTTTAAAATCCAATTTTATTAGAATAAATATTTTAATAAAAAGATGCTTTGTTTTCAAAGAAATTACTGTCTGAATGTCAGTTCTTTGAATGGAGGAATATATCTGTGTCCTCTCAAGGGTAAACCAAGACAGTCAGGTCTAGGGAATTTTCAGTGATTTAAATGGAAACCTGGTATACCCTTGTAAATGCCCTAGAGCAGACCACTTTTAGTTACCCACTTATAGAAGTAATGACTGGGATTGGTTCATTAGTATACACAAGCCAGTATCTCATGGGTTCCAAAGTTTTGGGGTAACAATAATACTTTTCTCACTTCCTCAGAACAGGTTGTTGCAAACCCCATGAACCATCAATCAGCCATGCATTGAGGCAAAGAGCAATGAGGTTGGGATAAGGAAATTGTCCATCTCTCATCTTTCTCAGGATGCTGGCCTGGAGAATGATTGGTTGACAAGCAACCAACTAGATGAGATAAGGTAGCCATATCTATCCTGGCCACATCTGAAACACGAAAATAACTCTGGCCTGGTCTTTCCTTATCTTGATCAACACCATAGTTATTAGAGTTAGAGAAAATTCATACAAAAGACCTGAAGTCCAGCTAAGAAGAAACAAATCCCCCATCCAAGGCAATGGTGGCCCAGTCCACCTCTCAAGCAGAACTGGAAGCACTTCTTAAGAATGAACATAAGAATGGCCATCCCCTGCTATCCATTCCCAGCTTCTGACAAACAGAGGCTAGCGACACTTCAGAGCATGGTTATGCATCCCTGCCCCTCCTGGCTAATAGTCATTGATGGACATATCTTCCATGAACTTATCTAGTTCTTTTTTTAACCCTATTATGGTCTTGGCCCTTGCATCACCCCTTTGCAAAGAGTTCCACAGCTTGACTGTGCATTCTGTGAAGAAATACTTCCTTTTGTTCATTTTAAACCTTTATTTGGTGACCCCCTAGTTCTTGTTATGAGAAGGAATAACTAACATTTCTTTATTTACTTTCTCCACACCAGTCATGATTTTATAGACCTCTATCATATCCCCCTTAGTCATCTCTTTTCCAAGCTAAAAATCTCTCCTCATATGAAAGCTGTTTCATACCGCTAATAATTTTTATTGCCCTTTTCTGTACCAGATCTGCATGCAGTATTAAAGATGTGGGCATACCATGGATTTGTAAAGAGGCAATATGATATTTTCTGTATTATTACCTATCCCTTTCCTACAGACTCCCAACATTGTTAGCTTTTTTCACTGTTGCTGCACATTGAGTGAACGTTTTCAGGAACTATCCACAATGACTCCAAGATCTCTTTCTTATGTGGTGACAGCTAATTTAGACCCCATCATTTTATATGTACAGTTGGGATTATGTTTTCCAATGTGCATTCCTTTGCATTTAATCAACATTTAATTGCCTCTGCCATTTTTTTGCCCAGTCACCCAGTTTTGTGAGATCCCTCTGTAACTCTTCGCAGTTTGCTTTGGGCTTAGCTATCTTGACTAGTTTTCTATCATCTCACTGTTTACCCCTTTTTCCAGATCATTTCTAAATATGCTGAACAGCACTGGACCCGGGACAAACCCTTGGGAGACACCACTATTTACCCCTCTCTCCATTCTGAAAACTGACCTTCATTTCCTATGTTTTAACCAGTTACTGATCCAGGAGAGGTCCTTCCCTATTATCCCATGACTGCTTACTTTGCTTAAGAGCATTAGGTGAAGGACCTTGCTAAAGGCTTTCTGAAAATCTAAGTATACTATATCCACTGGATCTCCCTTGTCCACATGCTTGTTGACTCTCACAAAAAATTCTAGAAGATTGGTGAAGCATGATTTCCTTTTACAAAAACCACATTGATTCTTCCCCAACAAATCATGTTCATTTGTGTGTCTGATAATTCTGTTCTTTACTATAGTTTCAACCAATTTGCCTGGTACTGAAGTTAAGCTTACCAGCCTGTAATTGCCAGGATCGTTTCCAAAGACTTTTTAAAAAATTGGCGTGAGTAGCTATCCTCCAGTTCTCTAGTACACAAACAGATTTAAATGATAGGTTAACATACCACAGTTAGTTCTTCAGTTTCACATTTGAGTTCCTTCAGAACTTTTGGTTGAATACGAACTGGTCCTGGTGACTTATTACTGTTTAATTTATCAATTTGTTCCAAAACCTCCTCTAATGATACCTCAATCTGTGACAGTTCCTCAGATCTGTCAGCTAAAAAGAATGGCTCAGATTTGGAAATGTCCCTCACCTCCTCAATTGTGAAGACTGATGCAAAGAACTCATTTAGTTTCTCCACAATGGCCTTACCCTCTCTGCATGCTCCTTTAGCATCTCAATCATCCAGTAGTCCCAGTGGTTGTTTAGCAGGGTTCCTGCTTCCCATACACTTAAGAAAATTTTTGCTGTTACTTTTTGAGTCTTTAGCTAGCTGTTCTTCATATTCTTTTTTGACCTTCCTAATTATATGTTTACACTTCACTTGCCAGAGTTTATGCTCCTTTCCATTTCCTCAACAGGATTTAACTTCCACTTTTAAAGAAAGCCTTTTTGTCTCTAACAACTTATTTTATTTTGTTGTTTAGCCACTATAGCATTTTTTTCACACTCTTGCTATGTTTTTTAATTTGGGGTATACATTTAAAATGAGCCTCTATTATGGTGTCTTTATGGTGTTACGAAACTTTACCTCTGCATCCCCTCCTGAGGTGACATATACCTGTCAATACAAGGATCACTGAAAATCCCCCATTATTATTGAGGATTTTTTTTAGTAGCCTCCCTAATCTCCTTGAGAATTTTACAGTCACTATCACCATCCTGGTCAGGTGATCAGTATCCTTATTATTCAAGCATGGAATGACTGTCCATAGAGATTCTATGGTACAGTTTGGTTCATTTAAGATTATTTCATTTGACTCTACGCTTTCTTTCACATATAGTGCCTCTCCCTCTCCAGTTCAACCTATTCTGTCCTTCCAATCTATTTTGTACCCTGGTATTACTGTGTCCATTGATTATCCTCATTCCATCAATTTTCTGTGATGCCTATTATATCAATATTCTTAGTACAAGGCACTCAAGTTCACCCATTTTAGTACTTGGACTTCTAGCGTTTGTATATAAGCACTTGTATCTGACCATGGGAAACAGGTCTACCTGCAGGATGCCCCAATACTGAAATATGTGGTGGAGTACAATGGGATCGGTCTCCCATTCATTAATTGAGAGAAGCATCTGCCAACGGTATCTGCAGTGATGTTTTCAATTCCTGGAAGGTAAACTGCTGAGATGATTTTGTATACAGCAATTCAGGAGTCTCCAGTACAGATAGAGGGAGAATCTTGCTCCCTCTTCATGGTTGATATAAAATATGCATGACATATTGTCTGTCATAATCTTCACATATTTGTCCTGATCACTGGCATAAAATGGAGACAAGAATTCCTGATTGCCCTAAATTTCAGCAAGCTGTCCTAAAATAATCAGTTTAATTCAATGACTTTAGTTAATCCTTCTGTTCCTTTATTAAATCATTTAGTTGTAAATCGGAAATATGTTTTGATATGGGATGTTTATGTATTCAAAACATTTAAGGTTGTTTGAATAAAAATACAATTCATATGTTTTTACATATGTAGTGTGCAGCCTAAAACAGCTCTGACCAATTGATTTTTTGGAGGTTGACGTGGTTTTTGAACCTCTGAAGTTGGCAATACTGTCCAGTACAATCCTCATCATATTTGTATAGTGCTTTGAAAATGAAGAGTTAGGTTAGTGTGTAAATTGCTGTTACTGTGTAAGCTAGTGTTCAATTTGTCATATTAGGCTTACGTGGCCCACCCCACCCACCATGTACGATGTGGCTAAACAACTGCTACAGACACCTCTCCTGGACGTACTGGATTTTATTTCAAAACCTTAACAAAACAAAAAACAATCAAAAAAAAAACTCAAACAAACAAACTGGGGCAGTTCTGTCTGCTGTCTGAGTACGCAGAAGCCTGAATTAACAGCTCCAGGAGAGGCACAAATTGCCTCATCCTTCTCAAGGGCATCACTCTACATTTTGGTGGCAATTCTAACGTCAACATGGTTAGCTACTTCACTGATGGTTGTTTAAGATGAAACATCCAAATTGTGTTCATTCTACGATTCACAACTGTCTCCCAGACTTTCAATAGGGCCAAGAAGCTCCAGTGGGCCTTAGCTTCTAAAATCTACAGCTTACCCAGACGAACTGAAAATTTAGAGGCAAAGTAAAAAATACAATGAATATCAAAAACCACCACCACACAAGCTACAGTACTGGTTATACTCATTTTTAATATTTAATTAAATATATCCCAAATTTAATTTACCTAAAGTTGGCAGTATTTCCAGTATGCCATACTGGAATGCTACAGAAACCAGGAAGACTCTTCCTGTAGAACTGAGATCCAGCATACAAAAGAATTCACAGAGCCTTGAAATTAGATCTCTTTCAGCATTACTATTTTCCTAGTTTCTCCTTAAATAACCACATTTCAGATTAATATACCACATGAGAAACAGCTTGCACTTTTCTAAACAGAAACTCATTTGATTACTTTTTCTAATCTCCCTAGAAATGACTTTTTTTTTAATTTTCTTTGGGAAAATTTGCAAACTCTCCAAGTATAGCATCATCTTTAGGTTTAATCCAAGTGACAGTGTCACAAATCCAACTGCAAATTTTGTAATTGCTTTTTTTTAAATATTAGGCATGAACCTGCAATGTGATACACAATGAAGACCCCTGCATCACATCTAAATGGCTTCACAGAAGACAGAGGAGTTTACTCATGCATATAATACTTCTGGACTGGGGCCTAAGATTGCTGAAGTGAAAGGTTAGAGAACTCGACTCTGCCTTGTAGTGCCACAGTGCAATAACCATAAGTTATAACTAATGAATTTCAGTGTTTGTGATCCCATATTTGATTAAACTGATTTTTAAAGATATATTTAGATTTTTCCCCCTAATGGTATCACTTCAAGAAATAATTAAAGTTGTTGAGGGCCTCCACTGTACTTTTCCGTACCTTAACACGTTTGGTTTCCTTCTAAACTCAACCTGCAATACTGGGAATGATATGACATTCAATTCATACACAAGAAAGAGAGAACTCAGTTTTAAAAATGAAAACCTCAGCTCAATTTTAATAGTGGCACTGCAATCAGCATCTTCATAATATGCCCAGTGACCTTTTTCCAGCTCATTAATGAAGATGTTAAATAAAGCAGGACCTAACACCCTCCACAATTAATATAGTAAACTGTTGTTGTTGTTTACAGTTCTTCGGCTGTTTTTCAATCTATATGACAATAATCCTATTCAAGACAATTTGAATTAATTTTCCAATAAGAATTCAAGGGACATTATCTAATGTTTTAGTAAACTTCAAATATTAACATGTTCCCTCCTCATCTACTCACTTTCAAATTCTATCACAAAAGAAATCAAGCTGGTCTGGAAATATTTTTATTACATAAACCTAGATTGCTTATTGACCATGATTCTATTACCCCTTTAATATGTGTTCCATTATTTTCAGTGCTTGAAAATCCCACTCATTCATAAAGAGTGGAAAACTTAAACATGTGTGTGTGCTGGCTACTTCGGGAGTTTCCAGGTCCTTCTCTGAAGTGTGGGGAGAGAGGAGGACAATGAACAAGCAGTGCAAATTAATGTTTTTTTCACAAAGAGAAAAGGAAAGAAAAAAGAGCATGTGTGTAGGTGAGCAAGTGTTGGTGAAAAGAGCAGAGAAATGTTGGTGGGGAAAGTAAAGTGAAGAGGAAGGCAAAAAAGAAAAGAGGGGGAAAAGGAAACACGAGACACTGAAAACAGCACAGGAAAAGATACACAGTGACCTATGACATGGAAGAAAAAGTTTAGTGAACCCAGGAAGCTTGTATAAGAAAAACAACAAAAATATGGTAAATTATATACATGAAACAGTTAAAGGGTGGATAATGTTACAATTACAACATACAACAGTTTCATGACTTAAAATTACAGGAGCATATGGCTGCATCAGTATACTTTAACCTGGCTAGTACAGTCTGTGGAGCTAACAACTGTATTTTCCAAGCACTGATCAATTTCTAGTGGTAGAAATTAGCTGCCAAGACCCCTCTTTCTTTCTTTTTTGAATATTTACTATAAATATTACAATTACTTTTATTCAATCTTCTGGTACTTTCCCCAGTTATCCATGATAATACAAGTAACTACTACAGTAAGTTTGTTAGTTAATTCATTTAATATTTTTAAATTACTATCATTCAGACATGCTCATTTGTTTACTGCAGGTTAAAATTTTCCACGTACTCACCTACTCTCTGTAGAAATAACTACTGATATTACAGTGTTACTACCATAACAGACTATAATTTGACCACAGGAGTTTAAAATGTCATGAAATAACAAAGGAATTTACTTCCCCATAACCAACACACCTCCTGACAAACCACAGAGGATGGTACTGCTGTTATTGTACATAGCACCCAGGAGGAGCAAAGTGAAATTAATACCTCCATTCTTTCTTTCTCCATTCTTTCCATCCTTTCATTCTGTTGCTGCAAATGCTGTTGAGAAAGTTATGTATCAAGGAGCAACAAAGACATGATCCTAATGCAGAGAATAGAAAAATATCAACACAGAAATAATAAGGTAAAACAGATATCCTCAAAATCCCCTTCTCCAACCAAAAATGAGGAATAAACAAACAAAGAAGAATAAGGAAAGACTTGCAGAAAATAAATGTGGGGAGACTAGCGGAAATCAAGATAGTGGAGAAGGCAAAATCCATAAAATCTAAAAGTGGGAGAAAAAAACTGATAAAGAGGAAAGGGGGGAATAAAATAATTTCTTAATTTTAGTGGTGACACTGGTATTCAAAAGAAACACAAACAATTGAAGGATAAACTAGAAACCAAAACCACAAAATAAAACCTCCTTTTACCATTTTGGAATTCTCTATTTGAAAGTCCTTCTTTGAGAGACACATGAAATTTAACTCCTGCAAGCAATTCCTTCCCCCCACTCCCAATCAACTGAAACAGCTGTCTTCCAACTATGACCAACACAGAACGTGAACTTCCTTGTTGTTCTGTTTCAATCTGATTGCCACATGTCTCTTTCCATAATATACAAACATGTATTGTTAAGTATGTTAAAACAAAAGTATGTCAAAGAACCTGGTTAATCACTATTAATTGTCCACAATAAGCTCTCACACAACTTATTTTTAGGCAACATCAGCCAACTATAAGCTGTATTTAATTTTTACATAGCTATTTTACTAAAAAAGTTTTCTTGCTTAATTTAAAGCTTATTTTTCATTCCAAAGTTTGATACACAGAAAGTTTAAAATTATATTCTAAAATGTAGTTATATATAAAACAACTCTGTAATAAAATAATTTAACTTCTATGTATACAAAAAAAAAATTGAGACTTTTAAAGCAAAACCAAAAACTATATGGGACACACACACAATTTCAGACTGAAATTTAGGTTTCTTTTTATAAATGTCTAACAAAACCTAATATTATTCCAGCTTGTGCTCAGTAATCCATCTTTAAAATTTAATATGATGTGAACTATCACTTGGTCTCAAATCTTTCTTGAGTAAAATTACTTAGAGGTTGTACTGGGTCATTTCTAATAGCATCTGACCACGTCCATTATTTTTGTCCATTCCAATGAGAGCTTAGACCTGGATATGGCACTCGCAGCACTGATAAATCATCACCCAGTAATGAATAGAGGTCGAACACCCATGCTAACACTGCTTGACTTAAGAAAGGCCTTCAAATACAGTTGACCATAGGGTGATGCTGATTTGGCAGGGATAAACAAAGTCGCCCTAATGGTGATCTGCAAAGGAAAACAAAAATAACTAGTGGGACTATGACATCACAAGAGACTGAAACCCTGTAAAAAATTGAGATGTGGGGAGAGTTTTAGTCAGATGATTTTAAAATATTGTTTTTATCACCTATTAAACTCAACCACTGGCAAATAATAGTAAAAAAAAATTTTTTTAATGATTCGACAACTATGATTACTTCATTTCTCCAGTCCTCTAAGACCTCTAGTCAAAAACAAACAAAAAAACTGGCCCCGATATTTCCAATGTAAAATCAGACAACTTTAAAAAAAATCAAACTTTTCTTTTCAATCATAAAGAAAAGATAAAAGAGTGACATTGTGACAGGATGTATTATCCATCTGAATCCCAAGGAGGGCAGGAGAGCAATTTGACCAGAAAACTATAGATTTCTAGTCCAAGCAGGCAGGGGTTAGTCTTCGTAACCAAAAGCCTATTAGGGTATGCCTATACTGCAATTGAACACCCACGACTGGCCCATGTCAGATGACTGGGCTCAAAGGGCTCAGGG
Organism: Mesoclemmys tuberculata; assembly: GCA_007922155.1. Lineage (NCBI taxonomy): Eukaryota > Metazoa > Chordata > Testudines > Chelidae > Mesoclemmys > Mesoclemmys tuberculata. The sequence goes on along the minus strand of ML675614.1, from coordinate 21,952,209 downwards.
GCTGTTTAACTGTTGTGTAGACATTCAAGCTCAGCCTGGACCCAAGTGTTCCAGAGTCCATGCTCCAGCCCAAGCCTAAATGCCTACATCGCAATTAAACAGCCTCTTAGCCTGAGCCCTGCCATCCCAGGGCCAGCTGGGTGTTTAATTGCAGTGTAGACATATTGTTAGTATTCCTGGAGCATATAAAAGGCATACAAATGAACAGCAGGAAGCTGTTAACAACAGATTAATAGCCCAGAGTGACTAGACTATGGAAGGGCTGATCCTCAGCAAGGAAACACTAGAAACTTCATTATAAACTTGCTTTGTTTTGAGACAGTTGAGATAAAGACATTTTAGTTCACTGTTAAGAAGAAAAAGTTCTATGACAAATTGCTCGCTCTCCTATGGTGGGTCCCAGTCTTGCTCCCTTGTGGTGGGTCCGGGCATCATGTTGCCCCTGTCTTTGGACATCAGTGCCTCTGTAGTGCACAGTGAAAGAAGAGGGGGAAGGGACCAGACCTGCCCTGTACTCCAGGAGCAGCCCAGGAGCCCTATGAATAGCAACTATGTGCTGCTGACACTGCTCGCAGCTGAACTTCTTTCCCCTGGGCTCAGTCTACAGGGAACAAGGCCCAGAACATTTTGGGGCTTATATATCTCCCTTCTCTGACCCTCCTGCTGCAGTCTGACTCTGTTGTGTCTCAGTTCAAAATTGTGGTTTTCTTCAGCTTGCTACGTTTTTTGGGTTTTTTTTAAATTTACCCTTAAGGATAAAAGACTTCAGAACTGATTTGCTTTACAGCTTGACTCAGATTTTGTCAAGAACAGGATTAAATGAGTGATTTCAGCATGTGTTTGTTAACCTGAGCTAACACTATATGCTTTAAAAACCTAGTGTAGACAAGATGCACTGCTCTGAACATGTGCTGAAGTGGTTAAATTAAAGCCTGGGGAGAGCATGCCTTAAGGTAGTGTAGCTTGTTTACAGTAGACTTTTAAAATCTGTAGATTTACATATATTAACTAACGTGCAAACTTCACTTCTTTAAAATGCTAGTCTAGGTGAGGTCTAAAAAACCTGAAGCTTACTCTTCTCAGAAGAGAAAAGGAATACCTGAGATTAATTTATCATCCGAATTTATTATTTGGGGCTCACTCTCAAGGGGCAAAGATCCCAGCTAGTCAAGAGGGAAAAGTGGCCTTAAAATGACAGTTCTGTGAACCACACACTAACTGCTGCCTTGAATTGGAAACCAAGACTGGAGTTACCAGGTACAAGCTGAGTATGCACTCCCCTTTTCACTGAGAGACCATCAGTGGGCAACTCGATTACAGGACAATCCTAATTTCCCCAGTCAGCCAAGAAGTCCTCTAACAAGAAACCAGAAAGTCAAGTCCTAATATTTCTAATTTAAAAGCTGGAAGAATACAATTAAACCTTTCAAACCTTCTGCGCACATCCATAAAGATTAAAAAATAAAATCCTGTACTGGTCAGCTCTAAACTGTCTCTGTTCACTCCTGTCCAACCACAGAGCATCTTTCTTTGGAGGAAGGACAGGAATGAGATCTGTAATCTATGGGAGGCCATTAACGGAGATCTTGAGACGTTACAGCCTTCAGTGCCATGAACATGAACAGTGCAGTTTTCCTCTTGCCATAATGCCTGAATGAAGTTGGTATCTGATTGAAACTAGCAGGCTCAAACTTAATCCAGGTTTAGATGGAGAAGCTGTTGATTGGTAGAGAAGAAAACATTTCAGTCAACTCGCTGAAACTGTGTCCTTGTCACTTCTCCTGGACACCTAGAGATTCAAAGTACTCAGCACTGCTGAGACTTGCTTCTACTAAAAGCAAGGGTAAAATCATCCCTGGAAGTTAAGTTAGCCCATTGCTAAGCACTTTTCAAAGTTTCATTGCTAATACTACCGCTGTCTTACCTTTCCTATCAGACATGAAGATAGTCCCCAGAACCTATGTTTTATTTCCAGACTAGATTATTTCAACATATACAACCTGGTGACAACCCTGAAAGTCACCGAGAAGCTACATTTAGTATAGCATGCAACAGCTTTCTTTTGTAATGTAGTGAACCAATACCCATCATATCAGTGATTTGTAGCCTTTATTAATTCTCAGTACAGTTTCAGGTCACATTTAAAGTCCTGTTCTGCATTTTCAATGTACTAAATGGATTAGAAATGCTGCTTTCTCTGAGGCTAACTTTTCCTCTGACCTCACCGCAACAACTGCACTCTTTCAGGATACTTTGAGTGTTGGAGCCCACATTTTAAATATGAAGGTTGATGGCTGCACGGATAAAAGAGGAAATCTCCTCTCACCTGTAAAAAAAAGTGTTCTGATTGCACCTAGTGGAGGAAGAAGAGTAGAATCTCCATAACAAGTATAATGCTTTTACTAGCTGAAACTTTCTGGGTAGCCGAAATAAACTAAACTGTACACAAATCCAAAACAAAGGAAATCCAGAGAAATCAGAGAATCAAGAGTCATGGAGAAAACCAGAGGTCAAAAGAAATGTGCAGAATAAAATATAATTTTGTTTCATTCAGCTTTTTACTGAGGCTGTCAATTAACCACGGTTAACTCAAGCGATTAATTTGTTTTGAGTAAACTCAATTAAAAATTAATGATGATTAATTACAGTTTTAATTACACTTTTAAACAATAATAGAAAACCAATTTAAATTTATCATAAATATTTTAGGATATTTTTCTAAGTTTTCTAATATATTGATTTAAGTTACAACACAGAATACAAAACGTACTGTGCTCACTTTATTATTACAAATATCTGCATTGTAAAAAAGACAAAAAAAGTAGTATTTTTCATTTCACCTCATATAAGTACTGTAGTGCAATTTTTCTTGTGAAAGTGCAACTTACAAATGTAGATATTTTTGTTACATAACTGCACTCAAAAAACAAAACAATGTACATCTTTAGAGCCTACAAGTCCACTCAATCCTACTTGTTCAGCCAATCATGAAGACAAACAAGTTTGTTTATATTTACGGGAAATAATGCTGCCCACTTTTTATTTACAATGTCACTTGAAAGTTCACTGCAAGATATTTACATGCCAGATATGCTGAACATTTGTATGCACCTCCATGCTTCGGTCACCATTCCAGAGTACATGCTTCCATGCTGATGACGCCCGTTAAAAAAAAAAATTAATTAATTGAATTTGTGACAGAACACCTGGGGGGAGAATTGTGCGTCTCCTCCTCTGTGGTTTTCCCCGCATCCTACCATATATTTCATGTTATGGCAGTCTCAGATGATGACCTAGCTCATGTTGTTTGATTTAAAAACACTTTCACTACAAATCTGACAAAACGCAAAGGTGCCAATGTGATATTTCTAAAGATAGCTACAACACTCAACCCGAGATTTAAGAATCTGAAGTGCTTTCCCAAATCTGAGAGGGACAAGGTGTGGAACATGCTGTCGGAAGTCTTAAAAGAGCAAGACTCCGATGCAGAAACTACAGAACCCAAACCACCAAAAAAGAAAATCAACTTTCTGTTGGTGGCATTTGGCTCAGATGATGAAAGTGAACATTCGTCGATCTGTATTCCTTTGGATCACTATCTATCAGAACCGAACATTAGTATGGACATATGTCCTCTGGAATGGTGGTCAAAGCATGAAGGGGCAAATGAATACTAAGCGCATCTAGCACATAAATACCTTGCAACACCAGCTACAACAGTGCCATGCGAACAGCTGTTCTCACTTTCAGGTGACATTGTAAACAAGAAGCAACAGCATTATCTCCCGTAAATGTAAACACACATGTTTGTCTTAGCAATTGGCTAAGCAAGAAGTAGGACCGAACGGATTTGTAGGCTCTAAAGTTTTACATTGTTTTATTTTTGAGTGTGGTTTTTTACATTGTAAGTTCAACTTTCACGATAAAGAGATTGCACTACAGTACTTGTATGAGGTAAATTGTAATATTCCTTTTTTCTTTTAAACAGTGCAAATAGCTGCAATAAAAATATAAAGTGAGCACTGTACCCTTTGTATTGTGTTCTAATAAAAATCAATATTTTTTAAAATATAGCAATCATCCAAAATATTTAAATAAACGGTTTTCTATTATTGTTTAACAGTGTGATTAATCACTTGACAACCTTCCTTTTTATAAAATAACTTTAAAAGAAGTTTATAAAATGAACTAAATTGTCAGGCAAATAGGAATATCTTTATCATCACTTTTCAAGCTATCGTCTTCTCCTGCCTATACTCTCAACTGCCTTGTAATTTATCCAATGCAAGGGGAGTGGATAAATAGCAACAAAGAGTTCAGAATAGACTAATTTTTTACTGAAGTGATGACAATGTAGTTTACTTAACCTCTTTTTTATTAATACAAATTAAGAAATTATTGATTTTACTCACCAAGAAAGGAGGGCTCATTAAACACATTTTTGGGAGATCTACATATTTCCAAAAAAAAAAAAGGTAAACATTTAAAACAGTTAATACCACTAGAATTTTTTAGATAATGCAATTCAAGACTTACTATCTTTGTTCTTTTACATAAAAAGATACAGTGTGATTAGGCACTTTTCCACACTGCATATCTTCAGTGTGAAAATTGCATTTTCCTTTCCAATTTTTTACATTTAACAAGCATTGATTTTTTTGCTATTTTCAATAACTGATGTTAACATGGTTCTTAAAGTGGTCTTCATAACTATTATTGGTCCATTTTTATATCTACATTTACCTTTTATTTTACTTTTTAAAACTCCTACTTTTAAACTCTGATTTGGTGTTACTTTATCTAGGAGGACTATTCCAACACTGAAACCTTTGTACAAGAAAACTTTGTAGCCTGAAGTAAAAGCTCTGGGCCTACCAAAAATTCTCCATTAGCTGTCAGCAGAAGTACTGCTGATTATTTCAAACTTTCAACAGCTGGTATGGAGACACTCTGATGCACACATATTCCCAAAAAAGTTAATATGAATCATTAAATAAACATACACGCACACCCCTTATTAAGGCTGTGTTTAAATTCTTCTAAAAAAGAGGGTAGTGTAAAACAACATGTAGCTTAATATTGTTAATTCTGTATTAAGATATGTACCTATATATGTAAAGACAACATAATTGTAGTGTCTTAATGTAAAAGCCCCAAAAAACCAGGCAACAACAAATAATATCCTCCCCTCAAAAACTTACAATTTGTTAACAGGAAATACGTTCTCTTACTGTTAACTGTGAATTACAGAACATAGCAAAACCAAATAATGTGGGGTTCACATTTAGCTATGCAATACAAAACAAAACAAAATAGAGGAAAGCAGTTTTTGAAAAAGGTAACAGTTCACAGCCCCATAATTTGAAGTGGCTTGTCTTGAGTTTTCACTTGTGGGATAAGACTAAAACTGAACAGTGTAAGCAAGAAAGAGAATTGGAGGAGCAGGGGGAATTGGAAAGTAGTGAAGAATAGATGCCAAAATAAAATAACTCTTCAAACTTAATTATGGAACCACTGCAGTGCTTCCAAAATAGCTAGCAGCTCAGGTAAAATATAAAACTTTAAAAGGGTACAGTGACTTGATAATAGTTTTAACAGCATTTGCCACAAGAAAGATAAAATGTACTTTAACCATCCATAATTTTCCTTTGCTGAAGCGGGCACCTAGTTCTCCATGACCTATTATGACTAGGTTATTCCTCCTCGCCTTTCAAGCATGAAGACTTCTCTTATATAAATATATAAAACCTCTCTTTCTCTCTTCACAATGTACTGCTAGAAGGTGGAGCTGTTCAGAGAACTGCCTGCCTCTCTAACTCCCAAAGTTGAGAAGACAAACTATAATTTCTGATAAATAAACATTACAAAGGATATGCAGGCAGGATAATGGCTTAATGGCCCATTACGGAAAGCAGGTATAGTGAGCCTGGGAGGGGGGGGCGGCAAGGGATACACCTGCTGAATCACCAGGACTTACTCATGTGACCCTAGACTCCAACTTTTTCCTGTAAATTTCCACAAACAGCATGGCAAAGGTGAAGGGACATAAAAGACAGCTGTACTACATTCATTTTGTCTTCAGTCATTCAGTCTTTCTTCATTTACCTCTGGATCAACTCATTTGCAACTGAAGCGAATCAAAGAACTGAGACCCACCCAGGTACTGGATGTACACCAGAGCGACTATACAAGCCTGCAAACTCCATAAATGTACTGGAAATCTGATTTATATGGACTTTCCAATCATTTGTATGTATGTGATTGCTTTAATCCTTTAACATTTCTCTTATAGTTTGTTTCTTTCCTTTTATAATAAACCTTTAGTTTTAGTTACTAAAGGATTGGCTGGCAGCATGGTATTTTGGGTAAGATCCAAATTTACACTGATCTGGTAATGTGGCTGATCCTTTGGGGTCATGAGAACATTTTTGGTAAAGAGCACAGTTTTAAATAACTAGTCTCTTTACTGGACCTAGTGGCTTATTGGGAGCCAGAGACTGAAATGCAGTAAAGGGAACTGTGTATATTTTGTTTTAGCTTCTTGATAACCAGTGTGAGGAATCAGAAGCATTGTTTTTAGCTGGTTGGGAACCTTACTTCATTGTCATCCACTAGTGCTGGAAGAATCTGCTCTCCTTTTGCAGCCTGTCATCTTGGCATTTTCAAGTAGCAACCCTAGGCACGGATGGGTCACAGCAAGATCTCAAGATAAGGCAATCTCAAGATTTCTTCCTCTCTCTGCAGAAAAGCTCCATAACAGACAAAGGAAGGACAGATATTTTGTCTCCAACTAAAATTTAATGCAAAATTTGGTGAAATTGTAGATGGGAGTCTTATGAAGCACCAGGCGCCTCTTCAGAGAAGGAAAAATTACACATGGATAAGTACATTTTACCTCTCTCCCTCACAGGCACTTACTGCATCATTAACCAATAAAACTGGGAAGCAGCCAACAGTAAAACAAATCTCTAGAAACTGAAAGGAAACTTGAAACACCAAGAAAAGTGAACCAAGAGGAAAAACAGCCCTTTGTCTGTTTCTCTGCATGTCTTCTTTTTCCTTCCTCCACCATATGAAGTGTTTTAATGAAGAAAAATCAAGAAAGACTGCAGAAACATTCATCTAAGACATCTAATATCAGACAAAGACAACACATCTATTTTAAAATGATGTATAACACAATTTGTTACAGACCAAGTAGTCATATGCCAAAACTGCTGTGCACAGGAAATGGTCATATGGCTAACAGAGTGAGCCCCCCACTGAAGGAGGGTGATGTTCTATGAACAATTTGTAGGCCTGACAAACTATTGTATTTATCCATCTGGAAATAATAGCTACAGATGCCTAGCCTTCCTTTTTAGTCACCCAACTATTCCTGAAATTGCATCACAATTTTTTCCAAGGATTAGTTTTGCATAAACAGAATTTGAATGACCTGACCTCATCTAAAGCATGCAACTGATTATCTGTTTGTGGAAGGACCAAAGGAAGTCAAATAGCTTGATTCAAGTTTTGGGGGACAAAAATTCTGGTGCAAGCCCGAGAGTCACCTCTTCTTGGAAAAACTAACTGCACATAAGGAATCCAGATAAATGCAGCTCCCAAACCTACTAACTCTCATAGCCAGTGTAACTGCCAACAAGAAAAACATTTGATAGTTGGAGTGGGAAAGACTACTTCATATAATCTAAAAGAGAAGCTTCAGGGATTACCTGATGTATCCTGTTACTCTACTAGTCTCCTGTCAGCATCTCCATAGACACACAGCTTTGAGGAATCGGGAGGGTGAGTGTGCTGCAAAAAAAGGGTTGGGAAAGGAAGGAATGTGCAACAAGACTCATAAAAATGAGATATGGACCTACAAGGAGCTCCAATATATCCTGGTTGAGACAAAATAAAATTATTTTTCTTTTGAGAGCACCATGAAGATCAAGTTCTCCGAATCCTTGAAAAACCCAGATTTTTAAAGTTTCTGCACTTGAGCAAGAAATCCATAAACTCTCCTCAATATTCATGCTCCAAAAAGAAAAATCCCTCACATTCCATCCAGGGCAAGAATCTCAGGTGCTCTAAGTTTAGGAAGTTGACTATCTTGGAACAGAAGCTTTCCCCCAAATCTAGGAAGTTCAAGGATCCCAAACAAACACATGTAGGAGTTTATGAGACTATGGGTGTCTTGACCACTAAATTCTGTTTATTGCTAAAGCACTTGATGATTTGGCTCTCATACTCATGTCCAGCTGGCATCTGCTTAGCCCAAGGTGAGGGTTTTTCCCCCTCCCCTGGTTTTTTGTTTCTTTTGTTGGGTCATGGCACAGAAAAGCATCTTACTGAAGGCTTAAAGTAACCAGGTCAGAAGAATAGAGCAAACCCCAATCTAATTGGGCTACCCAATCTCACAACTCCCTGAAGATGGCTGCTTTCACAACTAGCACTTTGCTGCTGCCCCAGTATACAGCCTGCCCCCTTGAACAGGCATGAGAATGCCTTTTTATTTTTAAACATATTTATAGGAACAGAGGATGCTAAGGAATCAGGGAAGGAGGAGAAAACTAGGCACAAGCACTCATGCTTAAAACTCCTTGTTTATGTGGCAATACTCTGAGTCTTTAAAACCTTGCTGAAATGGTTTTATACTTGTGCAACAAAATAGGGTATTCATCTTCCTTAATGCTGACTTTCAGTGAAGGATCACATCCATTCCAATCATCCATTGGAACCAGCAGGCTGATGATGCGAGCAACTAGAAGCTCTCAGCAATGTCACTTGGATGAAAGTGACCGGCTGTCAAATTCAATAAAATGGCCAGGTAGGCCAAACTGACATACATGAAGGGCACCTAGAAACAGAAAAGCTTAACTGCACCTCTACCTGCAGCTATTTCAACGACCTATTGGAACATGCAGGCTGGCAATAAGGACCAGCTTGGTTTGTTGCACTGGTAATAAAACCAGTAGGTGTGTGGCAAAAAGGCAGTCTGTGTAACACCACACTGACCAGAGGCAAGCCAAACAGAGGATTTACTGGCGCTGACAGTGGGATGAGCTGATTTACTCTGCCGCATCACGCAAAAAATGAAAACACAAGGCAGTGCTAAAGTGGAACACTGGATTAGACCATACTTAAGGGAGCATATGGAACAAAAGATTCCCTAGCACCAGCAGGCTCGCACACACCAGTCTGCTGACTGACCAAGAAGAAGCCAGTGGAAGAAGTGAGAAAAAAGGTTATTCATCCTGTGCAGTAACTGAGGTTCTTCAAGATGAATGGCCCTGTGGGTGCTCCATTTCAAAAGGTGCAGGGACGCACCATCACCTGATTAGAAAATTTCAGCAGCAGAGCCTGTCTGAGTTATGCATGCAGTATCCCATCTCACACCATTGCGGGTGCCTCATCCACACACACAACCCGACCCTCTTCAGTTCCTACTGTAGAGTCCAGAAATTGAACACTGACGTAGATGGAAGGAGGATGAGTAATGGAGCACCCACAGGGACAAACTTCTCTTCTTAAATGAGTGTCCCTGTGGGTGCTCCACTTCAGGTAACTGTAAAGCAGTGCTCCACGTTGGATGGAGTGCTCCCTGTTGCCTGAGTAAGTGATGATAACACTGTTAGACCAAGCAATGTGTCCAATCTTGAGCTCTGTTCGATTGCATAGTGTTTAGTAATGTATGTGTAGAGGCCCAGGTGGCTGCCCTATATATGTCCATGATCAAAACGTTATTTAGAAAGGCTACTGAAGTTGAAAGGGATCTGGTAGAGTGGGTTCTGATCCCCAATGGGGATTAGGTTCTTTAGCTAATAGCATAGGTGGATGCATTCAGAGATCCATTTAGATAAATTTCTGTGGCAAGATAGCGGCACCTTTAAAATGTTCCATAGTAAAAATGAATAATAGCCTCGGAGATTTTCTGAAAGGTTTAGTTCTATCAAGGTAGAATGACAGTGCACGTCTGACATCTACAATATGTAATGCTATGTCCTGTGTACTTCCATATGATTTGAGGAAGACTGAAGGAAGATGGATTGGTTGATTTATGTGGAAGGAGGAAGATACTGTTGGTAGAAATTTTGGAAGAGGTCTTAAGAGTGACCATGTCCTTGAAAAAAAAAAAAAATGGTGTAAGGTGGGTGTGCCATGAGTGCCCCCAATTCGCCCACTCAAAAGGCTGATGTGATAACCACTAAAAATACTACTTTCATCAGAGAACATGTTGCCAAAGAGTCAAATGGGGGTCCAGTGAGGCAACATAGCACTAGATTCAAATCCTAAGGTGGAGTATGTGTGTGTACTTCCAGGTAAACGTAACAGATGCCCATAAGGGAACGTTTGGTGGTCAAGTAAGCAGCTACCACTGACATGCACTTTGTGAAGACCCTTGGGATAGATGAGAGGCCAAAGGACAGTGCCGTAAATTGATAATGGGTTTGATTTACTGTAAACTGTAAGAATCTCCTATGACCGGAAAAGATTGAGATGTAGAAGCATGCATCTCTTAAGCAGAGAGTGGCATACCAATCCCCTGGATCCAAAGAAGGAATAATAGAGGCTAGGGAGACGCATGCAGATTTTCAGCCTCTTGAGATATTTGTTGAGGTGACTCAAGCCTAGGATGAGTCTGAGGCCTCCTTTTGCTTTGTGGATAAGTAACAGGAATAGAACCACTTCCCTTGCATGTCCAGAGGATCCTCCTTTATGGCCCCCACATGTAAGAGAGTCTATACCTCCTGAATGAGGACTTCTCGTGAGAGGGGTCCCTGAAGAGGGATAGAAGGAGGGGGTTGAAGAGAACTGTAGAGTATAGCCAACCAAAATGGTGCTGAGAACACAATGGTCTGATGTAATGCGGGCCCATGCTGGGAGGAAGAGAGGCAGGTGGTTTAGGAACAATGGAAGGACTAGATCTTGGCCTGGGACTGAAATGCTGTTCTCAGCCATCCCATCAAAACAACTGGCACTGGCTGCTTGGGTAGCAGGAGAAGCCCGGTTAGGTCATGGACAAGGTGGCTCCTGGGCAGCGACGCATGCACTCTCAGTCCCTGATCTTTCTCCAATAGAAGCTGTAATGTGCAGGAGCCAGCATTCTGGGCTGCTGTGGCAACGGATAGAACTGTCTTCTAGAGGTCTTAGGCGTATAAGTGACCATAAGGCGGCCTTTTAATCTTTAAAGCTGTGGAGCCTGGTGTTGGTTTGTTGAAAATAAAGCAGTGCCATCAAAAGGGAGGTTGTGGATCAACTGTTGCACCTCTTGGGATAACCCTGATGACTGCAGCCATGAACATCGGTGCATGGATACTGCTGGGGCCATTGATCTTGCAGCCAAATCCGCTGCATCCTGTACAGCTTGTAAGGCAGTTCCGGCCACTGTATTGCCCTCCTCCAGAATAGTCACAAAGTCCTGACTCGACTTTTGAGGCAACAGATCCTTAAATTTTTCCAGAGTCCCAGATGCTATAATTATAACACCCCAGCAATGGTTGCTGGTTAGATTTCCTAAACTGAAAGCTGGCCATGAAATAAGCTTTCCTCCCAAACAGTTCCTCCAGCTTCTTGGAGTCTATCGTTTTCGGAGTGGAGATTGCTTGGTCTTGCCCATCCCGCTCATTTGTGACTGCCACCACTAAGGATCCTGGAAGCGGGTGGGAAAAGAGATACTTGAGCCCTTTTGCCAGGACATAGTATTTCTTTTCAGTCTTCTTTGAAGTCAGTGGGAGGGAAGATGGAGCCTGCCACAGGGTCTTAACAACCTTGAGTACCCCTTCATGCACAGGCAGCACAACCCGGGCTGGTGCCACTGCTGCCAGCACATCAAAGCATTGTGTGTGGATTTTTTGAGCTCTTCTTCCTGTAGATCCAAGTTAGAGGCCATCCTCCTGAGGAGTTCCTAATGGGCTTGGAAATCATCCAAGGGGATTGCCAGGCCCGAGCTCACAACCACCTCATCTGGAGATGCTGAGGATGATGGTAACATCTGGAGAGGGAGTAGCATCTCCTCCTCTTCCAGAAGGGCTATGGCGGTCATCAATTCCTGCCCCTCAGTGCTGGAGTCTGACTCCCAATCTTGACTACCGTCTTGGGCTGTCGGCACCACAACGTATTTTCCCGAAGATGGGTAGAAGAGGGGGATCCGGTACCAAAGACACTCTACACGGGTTCTAATACTGCCAATGGGTTGGCCATTGTCCTTGGGGCCAACCCACAGTCATAGGACCTATAGTCAGGACTTGCCCTTGAGAAGCCAGTTGTCTGTGACAGGTGATGACGGTGTTGGATGGTGGGTTCCCCTTCTGAGCCCAAAGAGCAATCCTCCATCAACAACTAAGGCGGAGCTGATGGTGCTTCCACCCAAGCACAACCCAGTGCTAGGGAATGGCACCTTGGGGACAAATATTATGGGTGCAGTGGCAGTGCAACGAATAACTTAGCAATGGAGAGCAAGAGACTTGGATTGGCACGGATCACATGCTCAATATCATGCCGTCAATGACCAGTACTGCAAAGATGATGAATGGTACCAAGACAATCTGGACCAGGACCGGTGCCACCCTTCAAGAGAGGAGTGCCTCGGTTCCCAAAATCGGAAACAAATTCTCAAGGTACGGTGCCGCAGGGCTGGGGACCTCCTCCTTCATGGTATCCAATGTCAGGATGACATTGATCGACACCGGTGTTCTGAGGAGCGGTGCTTCTATAGTGCCCACTGTGGCGGTCCCATAGCAGACTTCCCTTTAAAGGTCTGTGTCCTAGTCGGTTCCTGCATTAAGGGATGCCTAGGCGTGAAGGGTACTGGCAGGGCCATCAGGTCCCTAACTGCTTGGAGCGCCTCTGGTGTCAACGGCACCATTATATGGAGGGGCCCTCTGCCACTCTCTGGCATCAGCAGCAGTTCTCTCATTGGATTCAGAGCCTAGGCAGGGAGTTCAAGTGTTGCCCCTTCAATGCAGGCAGCTGGCCTAACAAAGGTCCTGTGCCCGACCCCTTTCTTGCTTTTAGGGGCACGGGATCACCCTCTCTCTGTATACTTCTTTGGCCACTTCTTCTGCACCAGGGAGGTGGAGTGGCACGAGGAGGGCCCTGGTACCAGTGGAGCACTCTGTACCGATGTGGATGCGATCAGTACCGAGTCAGCATGGGGCAGTTCAGAGGCCGGTCTCAATGCTGCCTCCATGAGCAGGGCTTTCAGGCAGATATCTCTGTTCTTCTATGTTCTCAGCCTGAACCCTTACAGATCCTACTCTTGTCTTTCCTATTCACTTCCCCCAAGCACTTCAGAGAACTTTCATGCAGATTGCTGAGAGAGAAGGGTTTATGACAAGTAGCACACGGCATGAAGCTCAGAGAACAGGGCCTGCCCCACTTCCCCGGTCACTGTCCCAAATAGGACAACTACTACACTAACTATGTAGACTAAAGAAACTATACTACAACTAGAAAAACCAAGGCAATTATCCAACCAAGGCAAATGCAAGAGAGAGAATGTTCCATTAACTGTCATGCGTGGAAAGAAGGAAAGAAGGAAGGGGGCATAGGGCCACTGGTGCCTCATATACCAGTGAATGAGCATTGGGTTCTGGGGGCACTGAAGCCAACCCTACGGGTACTGCTAAAGAAAAAAAATTCCAGTAGCCATGCACATAGGCACATGAACACCTAACATGGAATCAACATGAATAAGCACTCGAAGAACTGGCCAGCTACAATTACTCTGGGAAATTGATTTCTGATACTTACACAAGGTTTACAATAGGTGAACTTTGCCACTACAACTATAGTGATATACTATACCAGCAAAGAGATCTTAGTGCGAACATAGCTTATGTCGGCAAAACTACCATTTTGCAAGCATACCTTATTCCATCCTAGCCCCCAATCTGTATCCCCGAAGCAAAATAAACTATACTGGCAAAAAGCACAATTTTGCCAGTATAACTCCACCTGCACTACAAATTTTTGCCTGAGCTTTTATGTCAGTCAAATATCATACTTCTTCACACCGACAGACACAGAAGCAAAAGTCTGCACTGTAGTCCTGGCCGTATTTAGATCCATAAAATGTCAGTTCTCTCCATTAGGCAACCCTTCTGAACCAGAGGAGTGTTTCGCTTCTAATTGATATTGCTCTCAACACTGCCAAAGGCAGTTATTAGAACATTGGAAGTTGGAAGTTCCAACATAAGTTGGAAGTTTTAAATTCACGATGGAGAAGTATTTAATGACCCAGTTATGACTACTGTTTTTGAACAAATGGATGATAATTTCACTGCCAGATATCAACTATGTTACGGCAGTTGTTGCTCCTCAAGTTATGAATAAAGCTATTATAAATCTAATTTTTAAAACTTTCCTTAACTACCCCAAAAAAATTCCCCCATCTTTCTGAAGTTTTGCACACATCTCATCCAAGGACAATTTTTTCCTGGAAAATTGCCAAAAAAATCAAACAGTTTTAAGTTAGCCAATTTTGAAAATTTAACTGAAGTTTACTTTTTGGAAACTTATTCTAATACTTTTTTGCTTCAACATATTTCCCAAATAGATTGGCCTAGAAACTACAGATTTGGAGAGTTTTGTTGGCTTTGCTGAGAAGTGTCTTTTAGTATTTTTGGATAGAGCATTTAAGATATAAAGAAGAACTTCATAAAAAGTGTGTAAGGAGCAACATTTATAGTATAAATGTTATAAACAAACATTGACCTTCTGGCTCCAGCTGCTAGATTGAACCAGAAATGTGGAAGCAGGAGACCCAAAGGAAAATTTGGTGAAGCAGGAGTCCAGGAAAGATAAAGAGGGGAGTGCCTGGAGATGCAGGCAGGAAATTAGAGATACACATGGAGCGATGTCATGGAGTTGTGCTTTTCAGACTCAAGTATCTTAGGGAAGAAAAGGTAGGCAGGAGGAGAGGACCAGCACATTAAGGAAGTATGAGGGGGAATGTAGGACAGTTGAGGGAACCCCCAAAATAGAGAAGTGATGCAGTGCTACAGAGAAAACATGGAATAAGGACAAAGGAATGAGGGCATGGAACTGGTGGGATATACAGGAGTGAGTAGGTGTGTGCATGTGAAGGGGATCTGGGGGAGACAGAGGAACAAGGAAAGGCCAACCGGTGGACAATCACTACCCCAATATCTCACGCAATTACAGATCCTACCACCATACACCCTCTATGGACTTGCTGATGTGTAAGATGGAAGCCCTCCTTTAGACAAAATAAATCACTAGGCATTTATAAAATCCCAGTTCTTATTGACAGGATCCATTTCCAACAATAATTCAGGCCTCTTGTATACAACAGCACAGGAATTTGTTGTAGAATTTACTCCTTGTTGCAATATTGTGCTCCATAACCTCAAATTTCATTTTAAAATACTCTAGCCCTTCTGGTAGCAAAGAGTTAAAAATGTGGACCAGTATAAAACAGTGATTTTTGCCTGTGTCTGTAACAATTGGTGAAAATCTGCTCCATTCATCTCAATTGAGAGAAGAGGGCATGGATTCTGCAGCTGCAAAATTTGACATTTTTCCAAGGTGTTAAAGAATTCAGCATTTTGCTATTAAATTCACCATTTTACTGCAGAGAGGTGCCTAACATTTTGTTTTCCATCTCCCTATCCTGACAGGACTTGCCTGCAGCTGCCTTTTGCTCTCCAGCTTTCCTCACAAGGAGGAGTTAATTGGATTACAGTGCATGTTCCCTGTACTGTTCCACAGAGCCAGGAAGCAGGCTGAGGAGTCAGAACTGCAGTCCACCTTGCAGGCAGGAAGTGGGCAATCCAGAAGTGCAAGCTGGACTGTCTGGAAAACAATGCAGCAGCCAAGATCTGGGGAACATGATAGATAACTTTATGAAGCAGTATGTATGCTGCCGGCACACTTGGCAAGGAGATGGGGAGGAAGCTGTTGGCTAGGCCAGTTGAGGTACTGGGGAGTGCAGTCAGCCAGTGGAAAGAGCTCAGTGAAGAAATACTAACCCTCTAAAATAATCACTGTAAAATAAAATGTTGAGAATAATAATTTATGAATATTACATCAATTAGTATTTTCAACCAAAAGACAGTTTGAACATGACTAGAAATGAGAATGAAGTGTCTTTCACTGCAGTACAAATAACGTTGACCCAAAATTTAGGGTTTGGTGCTACAGAATTTGGTTTTGTGCATTAGAGTACATAAACCCCCAAAATCTAGTTCCTTTTTAATTTGAGTTTTGTATGTTTTTGCAAACTTAATTGGGAGGCAATGTAAGTCAGATATGGTGACAAAGACTGATAAAAGATTATACAGTAATAGGGAACTGGTTGGATTCCTTAATGTAACAAATCAGCAGCACTCTCATGTGAAAATACTTCATTGACAGGTGGAGATGATCCTTCTGGGAAATTCTAAGTAGCATATCCAGACTCACCAGTGTGTTTATCCATGCAGATAGAGAGCAAGAAGACCTATACTATTGACTGAACTTTCCTGAAATAGGAACCTAAGGAGAAGTAAGCAAACTTGAACTTTAGCTGAAAACTATTATTTTGGGGATTTTTAAAAAAAAATTCTTCAATAAAACTAAAGTCCAGGAAGAGAGAGAGAGAGAGAGTTTTGACCCCACACAGTATATGGACTATGTTTTACAGCAGGATGAGAATGGTACCTACTTATAGTTAGTAATATTAAAGATGAAAACGTTCAACTCTCAATAGTGAATTTCTAATTTATTTTAAACATGCTTGATTTAGCTACCTTTAGTTTTCCAGATCTATATTCAGCTCCTTGAAAGTAATATTTGTAGTTTGCCTGTGCTGCATGCTTTTTCCCCCATTATTACCAAAAACATAAATTATCCTCAATCAATTACAAGAGGTTTTATCCCCCAGAAGTAGATATAAATCACAACAAAAGGAACCATAAGGCCAAAACATAGCTGCAGGACACTGTTACATGGCTGAAAGCCATGATGTAATGACAACAGCTCCAAAACCTACAAATATTTACACATGTTTAACTTTATTAATGGGACTAAGCTGTTTGCAAGATCCAGGCCACAAACTGTACTAATGTCTGATTTCCGTGAAACCCAAAGATGCCTACATAATATAGACGGGCATCTATTAAAGCTAAAACAAAAACAAACTTTCTGTAAGAGACTGATTATGATGGTCTTGTCATTTTCATACTTTAAAGTACGTAAACATAAGTTATGCACTGATTACAATTATCTTTGTTAATCAATAGCGCTTACTTTTTTTTTTTAAGGATTTACTGAATATGTAGGTTATTCCACCGATTGTTGATTAGTGATAATGTTATGTAAATAGCATTTTAGGTTATACGTTTCCATATGAGAATTAACAAACCTTCGTGTTCTATGCAGTAAAACATCTGAATAATCTCACGTGCTACTGAAATTGTATTATGTGATATATTCCTATCTACTGAAAGATGACAAGTTAATTTTGTTCAATATAGACAAATGTGAAAATTTATGAATTCCAGAATATGTTTGTACTCATAACATAAAAAAAATGTAGTCGTCACTACAGAGTCAGGAAGGAATTTTCCATTTGTACAAATTTTTATATAGTTTAATAAGCCAGTACTAATCTGAGTATACCTTGAGAAATAAAAGTAGGCAACTTTTTTCAATTAAAATTATAGTTGATCTCTTTACTTTGTATTTCTTTTTTAATTTTTTGTAAAATATGTAAATATTTAAGTAAGAAGCCTTCTATACAACATAACGGTAACACATTTATGTCGCAAGAGATATTTTAAGACTAAAAAATAGAAAATTAGTAGTCAGGGTCTTGTGTGATCTATGGATGAAAATCTGTAAGAACTAACCACATGTTGTTATTAATGAAAGTGAACAGAGGTGTGCAATAAGAGCACCATATACACTGAAAAAAGTAATTAAAATACAATTTTAAATACAGTTTAATCTATTCTAGGTACTTATATGGTGATTGTTATTATTGTATCTGAGCACCTCATAATCTTCAATCCATTTACCTTCACAATACCCCTGCAAAGTAGGAAATACTATTAACTTTATTTTACAGGTGGGGAAGTGAGGTACAGAAAGACTAAGTGACTTAAGTCAAAAATAAAGTCTGTGTGGAAGCAAGAAATCAAATCTGTAACATCCAAGTTCCAGGCTACCTTTCTAACAACTAGACTATCCTTCCTCCCTCAAAGACTAGTAGTTTGGAAGTTGTCTCTGAAGTTCCCATTAAAGGAAAAGATCCTCTAATGAAGTTTGAGTACCATATATGGGAGGGGTTCCAAAATGTTTTTCCTTTAGGCCCACCAGTGCAGCCGTACTAGGGACTGTGGCCCACTATTAACACTTCTTGAGGAAAATTATTCATTTTAATTACTACATACATATAAACTATAACACTGTAAATAAACACTGTACATTTCGTTTTCATTTTAAATTGCACCAGTCAACCACCTGGGACTGTGTCACAGACCACCTTTGGGCCATGGCCCACAGTGTACAAAGCACAGAAGTTTCTCTCTCTGACTGAGAACTGGTAAAATCAATCTAAGTACAAATAAAAGTCTCAGTACCTACTGTACTACTACTGGAAACTAAATTATTCTAATTGACATCTGCTTCCATCGTAATGAAACATTTTAGCTCTTGAAAGTAAATATTATCCAACTAGGAGCAGGGCACAGTAAATGCTATACTAAAACTCCTGGCTAATCCAGGATAGGCCTAATGATTCTTCTTTAAAATACACAAATGTTTTATCTAACAAACAAAATCTCATTTTAGATTGCACAACTGTTAACATGAACCATTTCTAATCTGAGATTAATACTCTCATAAATTCATATATTTGTTCTAAAACATTTGGCAATAATAAAATATGTACCAAGGCAGAACAACAGCTGGTCCTCAACAGCTCAAATAGTGTCCACTTGCTCATGTCCTGAACCTATGTAAAATGCTTTTTCCGTCATCATACATTAACCAACACACGCACATTGCCAACTGACTGCAAAAATCAGAAACACATAATGATGTCATCCTATAAAAAGATGATCCTAGGACTAGAAAATGTGCCTTATGAGAGGAGACTCAAAGAGCTTGGCTTCTTTAGCCTACTAACCATAAGAAGGTGGAGAAGAGATATGATTGCTCTCTATAAATATATCCAATGAATAAATATCAGGGAGGTAGAGGAATTATTTAAATTGAGAGCCAATATGGACACAAGAACAAATGGATATAAACTAGGCATCAGGAAGTTTAGACTTGAAATTAAATGACGGTTTCTAACCATTAGAGGAGTGAAGTTCTGGAATAGCCTTCCAAGGGGAGCAGTGATGGCACTGGATGAGGTGAGTTCTGAGTTACTACAGAGAATTCTTTCTTAGGTATCTGGCTGGTGAGATTTGCCCACATGCTCAGGGTTTAGCTGACTGCCATATTTGGAGTCAGGTAGGAATATTTCCACAGGACAGATTGGCAGAGGCCGTGGGGGGGTTTCACCTTCCTCTGTAGCATGAGGCCCGGGTCACTTGCTGGTGGTTTCTCTGTACCTTGAAGTCTTTAAACCAGGATTTGAGGACTTCAATAACTCAACCATAGGTTAGGGGTCTATTACAGGAATGGATGGGTGAAGTTCTGTGGCCTGAGTTGTGCAGGAAGTCAGACTAGATCACCATATTGGTCCCTTTTGACCTTAAAGTCCACGAGTCCAAGATTTCAGCCAATTTCACACTTGCTAGCTGTACTCCAGCTTGTCTACACTGCCAGCGGATTTCAGCGGCAGTCGACAGGAGTCCTAACTTTTACTTACCGCAGCGTCCCGACTGCGCGGTGCCAACAGGAAATGCCCTCCACTTTGTGGGGGTGGATTAATGGCATTGACTTCCAGATCAACTGAGCAGGTCTCCACTGCTGCTCAATAGATGCTGCAGAATTGATCCTGCACTGCCAACAATGCCACCGGCAGTGCAGACATATCCTTAGACATTAAAACACTAACATTAATCGTATCAGACACTTGAAGCACACTAGTGCAGAATGGTAAGACGTTGATAGCACTTAAAGCATTAGACACTTAGTTCTATTAGCATTTCTTACATCTAACGTAACTAGCATTCCTAATGACTCTTGCTAGAACAATACTTCATGTTCTCCATTGGAATACAAAAGTATGGCGGTATAAAGAATTTTTGTTTCTAACCTTATCAGGAAGTATCTTGACAATAATCACATTATGATTTTTAGAAAACTTTTCAAAAAGCTACATTTTTTAAAAATGCATTAGTACTATTTTTTCTGTCACACTTCTCTTGTACATGGTAACTAAAGGCAATCTAGTTTTAAAGGAAGAGTACAGGTAATAATACCAATAAATGTTATGGTTTATTTCAAAACTGCATCTATCTTTAAGTTCATAGCTACGTAAGTAAGGGTTTTTAACTGCAGCCCACTGCTGTAATATCTGAGCACGTCCAAGGTAAAATCAGTAACAACAGCAAAGCCCTCAATGGACTTCTTAGAAAAACTGCATACAAAAAAAAAATCCAAAACGTTGACATTTTTGCCATATTTTACCTATATGCAGACAAAACAGTTGTGGCTGGTTGTCAATGACAGTTGAATTGGGCCCTAAAAGTCAACAGAAAGGCTTGGGAATAGGATCAAGACTCAAAAATGCAACGTTTTTTCACCCTTGCCAAACAAAAAATTTAAAAAAGCAGTTGGAGAGATTTTGCTCAAACTTCAAGTTTCGACAGAGAACAAAGCACAGGAAATTATAACCCAAAAGATTAGTATTTTGGAAAAAAACTTACAAACATGAAAACAGAAGGTTATAACAAACTGTTTTTACAAACATAGTAATATTGAATACCACCAGTTCCCTCAGATCTATTTCTAATGTGATGCACATTTTTTGGCAAGACTTATCAAAGCATTTTTTTCAAAATTTTCTCTAACTGATTTTTTTTATATTTTTGCATTTTCTCTATACACACATCAACCACTTTTCTAAGGGGACTACATTCAACAGGAAGTGGTCCAAGATTTACACATAAAGACAAAACAAAAACACAAGGGCCTGTAGCCTGAGCATACATCTCCATAACTGTATCTGTTGAGTTAGTCTTCCTCCTAAGTATTAAAAATAATACAAACTACATATTTCTACAAGAATATTTTTTCAGATAAAATTCCAAAGACTTGAGAAAGTTCTCAGAATTTCATTCCTGATCTTTTCAAGACTAAACTATTAGGTTTCTGACAGAAGTTAGTGACCAGTCTCCAAATTAAAGTTTTTGTATATAAAACATTTTAATGAATAAAAGTTTTGTTAAAAGCATATACATTCATGTAGTTGCCAAGTTACTTTAACGTTTGCGATTTAAATTATTTCAAATTCAAGTATGCAGTAAAAGCAATGTTTCAACAAATTCATAGGTACAACACACTGTACTCCATCACTTATAAATTTATACAACAATAAAAGCTTCCTCAAAGATACATATTTTACAAGGGTTATTATTGCCTTCACCTATTTTGCATATTTCAAAAATAAATTTTAAATATTGGTTCTACTGAAATTAATGGCAAAAGTGACACTGACTTTGAGAGGCCCAAAATTTGGTTTTCAAATTGTTGAGTACATCCAATCCATATATTTGCAATCCTGTACATAAAATTAAGAATTTACCAATATTTTTACAAGTAAAAACAGTATAAACAGAGTACAAGAATGTACCTGGCCATCACTGGGCAGTATTATTGATGAACAGCTCTCACTGCAAGCTGCTTGCACATTGGTATAGCTATACTTAGGTCTACAATTATTCTCAGCTATATATCCAAGCATAGGTTAAATTTATATAAGAAGACTTTTAAATAGTGGGGGGGAGAAAAAAGCAAGGGTTTGCTTTAAATTAGAAGTTCTTTCCACCAGCATGATCTTGCTTCTTACTACTAAAATGAGAATGTACATAAAGTTACACAGGAAAGATGTCAGTATCTGGGCAATATACCAGTAGGCAATATTCCATAGTCACAACTGTGGTAGAAATCACAATACTTCTGTTTTAATAAACTCATGTATACTCCAGTTCTGCTTTGGTTGAAACTTCAGTAAGTGGAGCACTTATTTTCTTCAACGTACATATTTTCTAAATTGTAACTAACATATTAATCTAATTCATTCATTTATATCATTTTCTGTAGCTCTTATACAATTATACACACTTTTCAAGCAATCAAAATTTTCAATAATTAGTTGTGTTGTGTATGGTTTGTGGCAATAAATAAAACACTTAACTGATCATTTTAGTTTCTACTATTAATAAAAATGTAGCCATATTGCAATTCACAACCAGTGTTTACTAATGTTTCCGAATCTGTAAACACAAATAAAAAACAAGTCTATACCTCTCTGTATGCATACAATATATGATGGTGTGTCACACAATCTCAAAAAATTTTATGCCACATGAACTAAAACAAACATTAAAACCTCATCAACAGGCAAACTACCAGTCAGTCATTCAGGTTTTTTATTTAAGTTGTGCTTGACATATAAGTCCATTGCTATTCTTCAAGATTTTAATTTACATTTTTCCTTTGAAACCCTTGTCAAAATGAAACTGCATTTACAGACCTAGTTTCTATTAAATATTACATTTCATAATCCTGTGGCTATTGCACGACGTCTTTTGCAATTATGTCATTTTTGCCATAATATCCTAGACTTGGAAAATCTCGTGATAGTATCATGTAATTAACATTATAGATCCAGATTTTGAATAATAAATTGTTAAAATGTTTTCTACATTAGAAAAAAAGATTCCAGTGGCAACAAATTAGATTAAATGTGGTATGATTTCAATTCTTTTCATAGCTGATCACATGAATGCTTTTAGCCAAAGCACAATTTTATGATCAGACATCTTTGCAAAGTGATGCCCAGAAGTAAATGACATGCTGAAGAAACAAAAGACTTCACAAGAAACAATATATACAGGGACAAAAAAAGCAAGACATGAACGCACTTACATTTGGAGCATGACTTCGTTCAAGAATATGCCATCCACCAGCGCCACATATTCCTCCAGGTTGGTCCCATTTCCTCCAGCTAAGGGTCCAAATGTCTTAACCTAAAATATAATCATCACCATGACACGAGCTCCACCTCAAATTCTGCAGCTAGATATTTATCCTTAAAAAAAACCATGCCAGACGGAAAAATGTATGCTTACCCAGGTGACAAGAGGGCTAGACATAAACTGCTCCAAAAGGGGTGTGAATATCTCATTCTCCATTTTATAAAAAAAAAAAAGGTTAAATTCAATGTGGCTCCTTTCCTTCAAAAAAATACAGATTTGCCTTCTTCGTAAGCAACTCTCTAAAATGCTCCAAGGATTTAGCAGCAGCAAGTGACCCCCTTTTCTCCAAAGCAATTTAAAAACAGTCAGTGCATTGGCAACTGGGAATTATCCTCTTCTTTTTTTAAAAAAAGAACAAACCAACCAGCAACTGAAAGTCCATCTAAATTCGTTTCAGCCTTCCCATTGACGGGTCTCCCCCCTCTACATAGCGGAGGGGAAGGAGGAAGGACGGGAAGAAAGCAGGGAGGGAGGCTGCTGGGATCCTACAGCAGACACTGAGTCGATACACACACAAAAAAGCCTCCCGGCTCCTGCAGCAGCTCCTCGCTCGGCGAGGGGGCAGGAGGAGACACCCCAGTTAAACTCCCCAGGCTAATCGGCGCCAGAGCAGGGCGAGGAAGAGAGGAGCCAACACCACTCGCCCCCCCGCACCCTCCTGACTAAAGCTCTGCTCCCGCTCGTGCCGACCAGCGGCGCAGCCCGGGACACCCCCCGCCGCCGGCTGGTGTCACGGAGGGGGACCCGGCCCCCTCAGCAGCGAGCGACTATTGCGTATCGGCGCCCCTTTCCAGCCGCCTCCACCGAACGGCGCCCGAGCGGGGAGTCAAGGGCCGGGAGACGGGGCCCCGCCCCACACGCGCCCGGGATCGCGCCCTTCCCCCCCGGCCGTTGCTCTCGCAGCCTCTCTAGTTCCTCAGCCCCCACGCGCCGGGCTCCTGGGTGCCTCGCTGCCCCGCCTGCTCCCTCCTCAACCGTCCGCTATCCCGCCGCCCCGGGAACTAATTTCCGCCGCAGGACTCAGGGGCCGCCCCTCGTCCCTTCCCCAAGTAACGGCCACCGAGCCCCAATCATCAGCCCCAGCCCAGCCGCATCACGCCCTCCCTGCCCGGCTGCTTCAAGGAAGGCAAGAGCGCACGGATCCCTACGCGGCTCTCTGAAAAAAGCGAAGCGTATCCCTCCGCCAGCCCTTTCTCGCTCCGCTCCCCTCCCCAGCCGCCGCCTCTGGATGGTGGTGGAATAGGGGAGGGGGATGGGGGGAAACCGCTGCATGGCTCGCGCCCGCGCGCACGAGCTCGGCGCGCTCACTGCAGCTGCGGCAGCGGGGACGCGAGGCCGTGGAGGGGCGGGACTCCTTCGGCCCGGGAGCGCTGAGATGAGGCGCTTCACCGAGGGCGAGCGGAACGTGGCTCTGGCCATGCCCTCGAGCTTCTCTAGGGGCCAGCTCCTCTCGTGCCTGGGCAGGCGGGGGCCACGGGTTCCGTGACTCCCTGTGGGGGGAAGGGTGTGCGAGAGAGAAGGGCGAGGGGAACCCCTCTGCAGTGGGGGGGAAAGAAGGGGTCAGTTTTCTCCAACTCCCCTTGAGGAGAAAAGGGGGGGCTGAATTCTCCCCTTGCGGGTGAGGCGGCTGAGCCAGGCTCATAAGGATTGCAGGGTTTTTTGAGGAGGGTCCTCAAGAAAGAAAGAAAGAAAAAGGGGGCATTGGGACACACCCACATATAAGGAACCAGCCTGCTTGAGGAACTTGGGACAAAGGGGAAGGGAAACGATCTTGGTAATGATGACAAGCAATTTATTCACCCCTGCTATTGTCCTCGTGCTGCTGTCTCCTCTCTCTTGCGCATTAAATTCTTATCTCAAAGATTGCATTAACATGGGGGATTTTATGTACTTAATATACTCAGACTATATTGTATTGACAGAGCCGTTTACAAAATCTCAGACTAAACCCAACCAATCTCCACTATTGTAGTTGCATCTTTTCCATATAGCTATTTTGTTTTTCCAGCCGTTCCAACATTATCTATACACACATATATAAACTTTAATTAAAATAAAACAACATTGACCTAAAGTGGTTGATAGTAAATGTTTGAAAAAATTCCAAATAGAGAAAAAGATAAAACATTGTGTTTTTAACCCAAATGTCTGGCTTCTGTGTCTGTCCTAATTCTCTAAGATTAAGAAGAAAATCTCCCTCCGTGACCTCTTCTACACAAAACTAGAGAGAATCTCTTTGTGAAAGAGTAGAAAAATAAATTATCGGTTGTGGGAAAACTAGTCTTTAAGTCGGATTTCAAATAAAAGAGATTTACTAGTAAATTATTGACACACAAACAAAAGTTGTAGATTTGGCTGGCTTTGTTTTGATTTGCAATGATGAGATTTCATCTCTCTGTAAATCAGTCATGGATACACACAAAGCAAGGTCATCTTTCTCCCCTTTCTCCCCAAACCAGATCTTTAGGGAGGTTTCATTATTAGTTTTGTCCTGAAATGGGAACAGGCAACAAAAAGTTGTGAAGTCTTGGTCTAGAGTAAAGGTCTGGTGACACAAGTGAAATATCGGCCAATAAACTACTAGCCTTTTAAAGACAACTACAAAAGCATTTCTGTAAAAGTCTGAATAACTAACCAGTAAGCTCTCTGTGTCTGGCAACTGTATATAATACACAATTGTGTACACAATACTATGGAACTTCTCTGGCTCATCAACTTGTTTTTTGTAGCGCTAATTAAGCAGCAATGCTCTTGCCATAAAGCATTTCCTGGGAGTTAAAGACTGACTAGGAAAAATCGCTGGTCCAAGGCTCAGCTACAGGTTAGTAACACCAGTTGGTCTTCAATTCCTGGCATATACTTTGTGCTGACTGTTGCTAGTATGATATAAACATTTCATTAAACACTTTTAGAAGTATGTTTTGTTTGTGGGGTTTTCAGTTTGGGTGTTGTATGACATCACTGACAGCAGCAGCACTCGCTTTACACATGTTCTGTGTATGTCTAGATTATTAGTGCTCAGTAAACTGTAGTGTTATTGTAACCCTGTTGGTCCTAGGATATGAGAGAAGCAAGATAGGTGAGGTAATATCTTTTATTAGACCAACTTCTGTTGACAAAAGAGACAAACTTTTGAGTTACACAAACATGAAGAAGAGTTCTGTGTAGCTCAAAAGCTTGTCTCTTTCAGCAACAGAAGTTGGCCCAATAAAATTACCTCACCTACCTTGTCTCTCAGTGTACTGGGTAGTCAGACCACTGAATGTATGCTATCCATTTTATAATTTCTTTAAGAAGTCCCCTGTAAATTGGTGCACCTCAACAGATAATTCATAGTTACTTACAAAATTTGGAGGTGGAGGCAAGGGAAAACCAACACACACACAAAATGGGAAACAAACTCATTTAATACTTTCATCATTTTTTTTAGAATAATACAGTAAAATTGCCAACAAGCTTTTATAACTGCAATAATAAATGTCAAGCTGCAAATGCAAGAAAATTTACCTTGATTTCTGTTACACATTCTCAGATTTGCTTCAGAATTAATTACTGATGGATAAGGCTGCAAAAGTCTGTCACAGAGTTTGTGGAAGTCACAGATTCCATTACTTTCTTTGACCTCTGTGACTTCCGCACCTGGAGCAGCCCTAGGGATTGGTAGGCAGCCTGAGCAGCAGCCCTGGAGGCTGTCGGAGAGGGGTCCCTGTGGGCCTCAGAACAGCAGTCAGCCCCCATCGCCGGAGCAGAGGCCAGCCATCAGCCCTCAGGCCTCTCCAGAGCTGCAGCACCCAGGGAGCAGTGAAGATTTAGTCAGGGGTATTTATAGTAAAAGTGATGGACAGGTCACCGGCTGTGAATTTTTGTTTGTTGTTTGTGATCTGTCCATGTTTTTACTAAAAATACTCATGACTAAATCTTAGCCTTACTGATAAGTTAGTCATTTATAGTTGAAGGAATGCAATTAAACGTCTTAGCATTTCAAGCCAAAACACTGTGGTTTACTTGAACTTTTTCTGCTCTACATCCTGCTACATCAGATGTAGGAATGTTGGAAGGCACTTTCTTTGTGTAGGGTCTGTGGGATGCTCTTCTCCTCACTCTGCCTAAGTGTACTCTGGCATCATTCTGGAGAAGATTCAAAATTTTATTTACTTTGTACTTTTATATCTATAGTTCTGTACAGAGAATAGTGCTCCAGACAGACTGTGCTCCAGTCTGGTCACCCTGTTTCAAAGATATATAGCAGAATTAGAGAGGATGCAAAGATGGATGATTACAATAATTTCAGGCATGGGAATATTTCCATGTGAGAAGAAAACAGTTGGAACTGTTCAGTTTAGAGAGAAGATGAAGAATGGACTTTTGAGGAATACATAAAATAATAAATAGTATCAAAATATCAAGCTCAGTGAGATTGCTCCTATTTACATGCAAAACAAGTAAAAAAGTACATCTATTAAAATAAAAAAGCAATACATTAAAATTGCTAGAAGGAATTTTTTTTAAACATAATACAGTCTTTGGAACTTGTCGCCACATGATATCACTGGGCCAAAGAGCTTAGCAGAATTCACACAAGGAGTGTACATTTCTAAGTATCAGTATATCCACGGTTACATTAGATAAGGTAAAAATAATTATGAGAGACACAAGACCTCCTACTTATATTTCTTATAATTATTTTTAGCTTATCTACTGTCCCTCCTCACTTGGTATCTACTCACGCATGGAGCTCAGTGCCACGTAGCATGCAATGGGAATGGCTTTTGGATGGTTAGGGAAAGATAGAGTTTTGGAAGTGACATTTTTCCACCATTCCTCTGCAACCCACCCCCAGCCACATCTACTAGTTCATGGCCCTTTGGTTCACAAAAGTAAAATGAACAACCTACTTCTTCATATTTGCCTTATTTTCACTATATTACCTCATGACTATGTGTTGGTACCAGTTCCAAGGGAGGTACAAATTAGACAGATTTGTGGGGCCAGGAATTAAGTGCTTAATCTTGTACTCTTGAAGTAAATGGAAGTTTTGTCACTGATTTCACCGGGCACAGCATCAGGCAGTTAGAAGGCTGGTAGTTCTGAGATATAGGTTTGGAGTTCAATCTCTTTTTGATTAAACTGTACTTGACTTTATTTATGTAACTTTTGGAGATCTTTACAATTTCATATTTTATCATTTGCTAGGTTTAATTTATACAAAAATCAGTTGTTAAAAACTTTTATCAAAGGGTATAAATTAAGTACTCAATTCTACAGACTGTTATTTATGTAAGTAAGAGTGTGCAGGATCTGTTTCATACTATTTTTTTTCCTTTTTAAACTAACATTCTTCCTATTTCTCTCCTGTTCCAAAAAATCTCTCATAGTTTTTGTTTTTAATTTAAAAATTTTAGAAGGCTAAGGATGTATACAAACTTTCTATACCCAGGACAAGTGACTGTCTGCAACACTCCCAAGCCCTCCTGCAGCTTGGTCTGATAACTTGGATGCAATTGTAGACATCATTAAAACAATCCAACAAAACTATACTTACCAGCAAAGATCCATTCTACTCAGTATTGCAAAATCTGCCTCAATTTCATTAGTATCTAAAGATCTCTTACAGGGTAAGATTTAGTTTATTTCCCCATCTTCTCCATGGAAAAGGAAATATAATGAGATTTTTTTTGTTTTGTTTTTCGGTTAAACTAAGTAGGAAAATGTTTAAAGCATTATTTTACTTGTAAAATACAGAGAAATTTGAATATAGTAAATAGCTTTAAAGATTATTGATATTATGTGTTTAATTCTTAAACATTCCAGAGCTAAACATTTTCAAGAGTGTTTCATGTTTGTATGAAATGGTTCATTTAATAATCTATCTATATACAGACAGATGAAAGAAAAATCCTGTTTTTTCAGGTTTCCATAGTCCAAAACAGATCTGTCAGTACTTAATACAGTATGTGACCTACTATTGCTGAAAGAACAGCTTTAGGGATTAACCTCCTTTTTATTTAAAATGTGATGTTTGTGTCTAAATAAATTTGTTATAGAAGAGAATTTCTGAGCCTTAAGAACATTAGTGAGATTGGGGCACATTTTAGGATGGTTCTAGAGAGTGCATTATATAAACAAAGGCACCCATCATCTCAATCATCATCCCAATCTGCCCTCTCATAAAAAATGCATTCGCTACAACAAGATGGTGACTCAGAGGTCTGCTTCAGAATAAAGCTCTGCCCTGATGCTGCTAGCCCCTAAGGACAGGATAGCATATTGCCTTTACTAGTCTTTGTTCACAAAATCCCAAATCCTTCTATTTTTCCTCAGGGCTGGATTGTGCTCCCAAGTTCCATGCACCGGGAGACTCTGCATGTGAATTGCCTTTGCCCTGTAACAAGCCAGGTATAAACCATCTCTATGTCATCCTCCTTAGAACTGTATGGAGGACTCTTGGCAGGGGCAAATTAAGATATAGATATGATAGGCCTGCACCTACCATCCCAGCTCCTCAGATAATACAGTTTCATCAGAATATGATATATCATTAAAAAAAATCTAGCCCTCAGAGTTGCAAACAGAAGGTTGAAAACATGACTTGGGCATAACTAATGTGGTGATGTCTGCTTGAGTCTGCTGAGAACCTGAAACAATAACTCTGAGATGTGTGAACAGTCCCATTCATCATTTTAATGTCACAACCTATTGGTCTGGGAATCCCTGTCAATACCACCCCAGCAGAATCAGGTATGCACTGGGAGAAGAATGCAGACCCACTCCACCCAAGTAATACACCTGGCTGATGGAGAAAGCACCACAGGGACCTCTCTGCTACCACTACTGTCTTATGGGGGAAGAGAACCAGAGGAAATCCCTGTTGCTGATCTCTCTGCCACTTTTGTGCAGGGGATGGCCCCCATTGCTACTATCCTGGCCTCTCTGGAAGAAGTTGAGGGAGCCTCCCAGGCCACTAGCACTTGAAGTGGGGGGCAGGGGCAGAGCATGGGGCAGTGCAACAGGGGTGTGTCCAGGGCTCCAGATTGCCTAGTCTGGCCCTGACTCTTGGCAGGAGAGTGGCCTGTAGAGACTGTGCTGGTTCACACTGGGTGGCGTGAGGGCAGGGAACAATGCACATCATGGTCATCTCACTGGCCTTGTATGGATACCCAAGGAAAGTTACATTTTCCCTTCACGGTAGGGCCCAATGGACAACCAGAGGCAGTATGCAGAAGGGTGAAGGCACTGAGTGTCCAGAGTTGTTGAGGATGGCCCTGGATTCCTGCAGATGGGACAGAAGCTCCATGACAACTGAATAATATAGGAGAAATTCCACAAAACAGTCTCAGAGATTTCTTCTCTGAGAGTCCTCTGTTCTAACTTGGCAAAAATCCCATTGATTTGCAGGGGATGGGCAGCTGCTGAAAGAACAGGTTCAGGACTATTTAGAAAGGCTGGACAGGCACAAGTGCATGGGGCCAGATGCAATGCATCTGAGGGTGCTGAGGGAGTTGGCTGATGTGATTGCAGAGCCATTGGCCATTATCTTTGAGGGAGGTCCTGGATGACTGGATAAAGGCAAATATAGTGCTCATCTTCAAAAAAGGGGAAAAAGGAGGATCTGGGGAACTACAGACTGGTCAGCCTCACCTCAGTCCTGGGAAAAATCATGGAGCAGGTCCTCAAGGAATCCATTCTGAGGCACTTGGAAGAGAGCAAGGTGATCAGGAACAGTCAGCATGGATTCACCAAGGGCAAGTCACGTCTGACCAACCTGATTGCCTTCTATGATGAGATGACTGATTCTGCGGATGTGGGGAAAGCAGTGGACGTGATATACCTTGACTTTAGCAAAGCTTTTGATACAGTCTCCCAAAGTATTTTTATCAGCAAGTATGGTTGGATGAATGGACTATAAGGTGGATAGAAAGCTGTCTAGATCATCAGGCTCAATGGGTAGTGACCAATGGTTCCATGTCTAGCTGGCAGCTGGCAACAAGTGGAGTGCCCCAGGGGTCGGTGCTGGGGCCAGTTTTGTTCAACATATTTGAAAATGATATGGAGCAGTGGTTCCCAATCTGTGGCCCAGGGGCCAAAAGTGGCTTGTGAGGGCTTTCAAAGTGGCCCGCGGCTCCCCTCCTGCTGGCTGCAGAAGGGAGCCACTGCCTAAGGACCTAGGCAAAGCGTGTTTCCGCGGGGCTAAAAGGGGATAGGAGATTAGTGCTCCTCTCCCCCTGGCTGTAGCAGGGAGCACGGCAAAGCACTCTGCCTGGGTCCCTAGGTGCTGGGCTCCCTGCTGGTGCCATAGGGTGGGGAGCACTGATCTCCCATCCTCCCGGCTGCAGAAGGGAGCCACTGCTTAGGGACCAAGCTGGAGCACACAGGGCTACAGGATGCATGTGGTTTCCCTGTTGCAGCCAGGGAGATAAGAGATCAGTGAGGAGGCACACTGTATCAAAAGCTTTGCTAAAGTCAAGGTATATCACGTCCACTGCCAAAA
Organism: Mesoclemmys tuberculata; assembly: GCA_007922155.1. Lineage (NCBI taxonomy): Eukaryota > Metazoa > Chordata > Testudines > Chelidae > Mesoclemmys > Mesoclemmys tuberculata. The sequence continues at coordinate 21,920,574 of ML675614.1, read as the reverse complement.
AGGTTGGGAACCACTGAGGATGGGGTGGAATGCACCCTCAGCAAGTTTGCAGATGACAATATGCTGAAGGGAGTGGTAGATATGCTGGAGGGCAAGGTTAGGATAAAGAGTGACCTAGATAAGTTAGAGGACTGGGCTAAAAGAAATCTGATGAGGTTCAACAAAAACAAGTGCAGAGTTCTGCTTTTAGGATGGAAGAATCCCATGCACTGTTACAGACTGGGGACCAACTGGCTAGGCAGCAGTTCATCAGAAAAGGACCTGGGGGTTACAGTGGACAAGAAGCTGGATATGAGTCAACAGTGTGCTCTTATTGTCAAAAAGGCTAATTGTATATTGGGCCGCATTAGTGGGAGCATTGCCAGAAGATTGAGGGAATGGTTATTCCCCTCCATTCAGCACTAGTGAGGCCTTATTTGGAGTACTGTATCCAGCTTTGGGCCCCCCGTTACAGAAAGGATGTGCACAAATTGGAAAGAGTCCAGCAGGGGGCAATGAAAATGATTGGAGCTGGAGCACATGACTTATGAGGAGAGGCTGAGGGAACTAGGCTTGTTTAGCCTGCAGAAGAAAAGAATGAGGGGGGATCTGATAGCAGCCTTTAACTACCTGAAAGGGGGGCGGTCCAGGGAGGATGAACTAGGCTGTTTTCAGTGGTAGTAGATGGCAGAACTAGGAGCAATGGTCTCAAGTTGCAGTGGGGGAGGTCTAGGTTGGATATTAAGAAAATCTTTTTCACTAGGAGAGTGGTGAAGCACTGGAATGGGTTTCCTAGGGAGGTGGTGGAATCTCCATCCTTAGAGCATTACAAAGCCCTGGCTGGGATGATTTAGTTGGGGTTGCTTTGAGCAGGTTGTTGGACTAGATGACCTCCTGAGGTCCCTTCCAACCCTAATCTTCTATGACAACATGTGAAGTTTGAGAAGATGTAAATTGACATTTTAAAATTAATTCAAGGGGAAGCAGTGTAGTCTAGTGCAGTGGTTCTCAACCTTTCCAAACTATTGTTCGCATTTCAGGTGTCTGTTTTGTCTTGCGTACCCCAAGTTTCACCTCACTAAACTACTTGTTTACAAAATCAGACATAAAAATACAATAGTGTCACAACAGCACTGTTACTGAAAAATTGCTTACTTTCTCATTTTTACCAAATCATTATTAAATAAATCAATTTGAATATAAATATTGTACTTATATTTCACTGTATGGTATATAGAGCTGTATAAACAAGTCATTGTATAAAATTTTAGTTTGTACTGACTTTGCTAGTGTTTTTTATGTAGCTTGTTGTAAAAATAGGCAAATATCAAGATGAGTTGAAGTACCCATTGGAAGACCTCTGTGTACCCGATTGAGAACCACTGGTCTAGTGGATATGACACAGAACTGGGGCAAGAGACCAGGGTTTAAGTTCTGGCTTTGCCCCTGGGTTGTTGTGTGACCTTAGGCAAGTTACTTTACTTCTGAGTTTTCCTGTCTCTAAATAACGGGAATAATGATGTTTACCTACTTTTTTCAAAGTACTTTGAAACTATGGAATCTATGAATCAAAGCACTACATAAATTCTAAATATTACTAAGTAAAATAATTCTTTCTGCTTGTGTTGCCCAACCTGTAAAACAATCTGTGAGAGTTTTAAATCTAAATTAGCATTTAACCTAATTAGCATTTAACGTGAAAAGACATAAGTAAACTTGTTCCATTTCTTTTCAGTCAGCCTGTTGTCACAATTGTTTCAGTTTTCCTTGGCAGGAAACTGTGATATCATTGTAGAAGTCTCACCAAGAGTAAATTAAGATCTGACCAAGAGTTAATAGTGAGATTTCTCTCTCTTTCTAGTTATATCTAGCTACAGAGTCTTTTTTTTAAATTGCTTTAATAGGTTTAGATTATTAAGAATGTCAACTATGTTAATATGAAGGCAAATAATGCCTCACACAAAAGTTTTACTTAAACTTACTACTTTGGTCTTTTAATTCAAACATCTTACCTAATATTGCATTAATCCTGTCCTTTTTCTGATTCTAGTTAGTTGGACTACAAGACCGGTTGCTAATATTTATTTCTTTTAATATCCCTTCATTTGTTATTTGCTCATGCACAAAAAAAGAATTGTAACTATCAAAACGAGGCTCAAACAATACATTAATAGCAGCAGTTTTCTAGGACAACAGCTTTTGCACTAAATCCTGCCGTAGCCAGTGGAGTAAGGCAGAGAAGAGGCACTCCCTTATGTGTCTTTTGTCAAAGAATTTCTGCCAATTTGGGTAGGTTTTCTTATAATGGGTCAGGGAGATGAATTAAAGTGTACATTGCTGCTCTTCTGAGAAGGAGCAAAATGTATCCTTGCCGGCTGATAGCTAGTGATTGCAACAACTAGATGTCTGCGAGAGCAGTGCAGCATCCCTATGTCCTGGATGCCCATTAGCCTCTGACTGCAAGGTGCTGGGATGGGACAATGGGATGGATTACTCAATGATTGCCCTGTTTTGGTCATTTCCTCTGAAGCATCTGGCATCGGCCACTTTCAGAAGAAAGGATACTGGGATAGTTGGTTCATTGGTCTGACCCAGTATGGCCATTCTTTTGTTCTTATATCCCTGGATCCACAGACTACAAACAGTTGGAGACATGACACAGAAGTTGCCGTATGAGCTGGCTTTCGTCTCTACCGCATTCAAACACTATAGAGAGATTCTACCCTTTGGTTTAAATAGGCAGAAAAGGATTCTTACACCTTTTTGCTCCCTGCAGGAGAGTTGCTTACCTCTTTGGTCTCAGGTGGGGTCACTGGCTTGGTTTCTCACTGCTGGGTAAGTGTACGTCACTTTCCACACCTCTTCTCGGTAGCAGTGGATAGTTTAGCCTGTCAGCCAAAAATAAAAGTTCAACCCTTTCAAGATAATGAAAAGTCCAAACCACCCAATCAACCAAACAAAAAGCTTCCCAGTTCTTCATGCTCCTTAGGCACAGTCCTTTCCCAGGCTCCACACAGCATTCTTCTGTTGGCAGCAGGGTTATCCCATCTTGTCGCTGGTTCACAGATCCTCTGTCAAGTGCCTATGTCAAACATACTTCTTAATAGTCTCTCAGAGGTGAAGGGGAGATCTCTCCCCTCCTCTCTGCTGTGAGCTCCAGTCTTGGGCTTTAGACACAGAAGCAGTCATCCCCCCTTTTTTTCTACTCATGGCTCCTTCCTATGCTTTGCCCTTCAGGAAACATCTTTTATAACCAGACCCATCTCTGCCCACCTGCACAGCCACATATTTCTCTCTCTCCAGGATTCCTTATTCTTCCTCTTACACCTCTTGCAAAATCCCATGTGGGCCCTTTGGTTGCTAAGGCTCTTCAGTCGATCTAGTTTCCTCAGGTCTCTTCCTATACTGAGGAAGGCAAGCAACTTTTATGCTGTATCTCTTTCCAGCCTGCTGCTTTCTTATCTGCCTACAGTTCCCATATCCTTTTAAGAACTATAACTCTTAGAATATCTTATTACTCTTGGTTTGAATTTGGAACAGGACTGAGCTGGACCTTGGGCCTGCCCTTAAAAGGAGTACTTGCTGTTATAATTGTCTTACACACCCACACAGGATAGGATGTATCCCTTTATATTTACCTTGAGTGGCTTGTAATTTTTAAGCCTTTTATTTGTTTTCTAAACCAATTCAGAGCAGATAACATCTTTCTATCCAGTTAGCTGAAGAACTGAGAAGTAGAGAGATTTATGTCATAGGCCCTGATCCAATGCCCACAGAAATCAACAGAAAGCCTCCCATTAACCTCAAAGGGCTTAAATCAAGCCCATTGTTTTCAACTATCTAAAGCACAGAAGAATAGTAAATATCAGCAATAATGATAAGCCTAAAACTGATTCTGTAGTCTCTATGTATGCAAAATTTTCATTCTGAATAGACATTTTACATATAGATTGTCTTCAAGACTTGCAGTCAGTATAAAATTCTTCTACTATCCACCAATGTTGAGTAAATAACTCTTGGCACAGTCAGAAAGGATATGTTTCTGGATTACTTTGATGCATTATTCCTGCACATGGACTGGTTATACCAACAATAGCAAGGAAAAATATACAAAATTATAACAACATAAGTAATAGAGTTCAAACACAGGCCTAACCATCCTAGTTCTCTGTCTCAGGATCTTCCATTTCATTTTCATTTCCAATTATATCACAAAGTAATTTGTCAATTGTTTGTCCCAAACAGGACCCCACCAGAATTTTCCAAAGGAAAATTCAGAGTTCCCCTCCTTGCCCTGCACCCAGTCCCACACACTTCCCTCCTGCTGCCATACACCCAGCCCCATGCTCTTCCCCTCATATTGCCCCTCACCCAGCTCCAAGCTCTCACAACTGTACCCAGACTGATGATTTCTACACCCTACACCCAGCCCTGAGCTCTTACCCAGAGAGGCAGTCAAGGTGAAGAACACCATCCCCATTAAGGGCCAGGCAGTTCTAGAAGCCCTAAACCCCATCCTCCTCCTACATCTCCACTTCCACAGGAAGCACTAAAAACTCAGATCCTACCCTCCTGGGGATTAAGGGTTCCAGGTACCCCCTGCTCTGATTCTGTCTGAGAGTAGGGTGTACCTGGTGCCCATGGGACCTGGAAGGATTGCAAAAGCAGAGGCGGGCAAGCAGGCACATGGGGTCACAACAACACTCAAATTTGGCCCACGCACCCCTCTATGAGGACAGAGGGCTGGCTAGGCAAAATCTGAGTAAATGGCATTGCAACCTGGTGCACAAGGTCGCATTGCCACTCAAATTTGGGCCAGCCATACCTCTGTCATCATGGAGGGACAACTGGGCCAAACTTCCAGTTCTAGTCAGGGGAAAAGGGGGAACCCGGGCCTTCCTCCCCATCCCTCATTGCACCTCAGTTCCAGAAAATACAGTTTTATACCCTTATGAACAACGCAGTATTTGAACCAGTGCAGGAACATATTTGTTAAGGCCTTCTTTACCATGTGAGAGCCTTTTGCCATACTGGTAGAGCAGGACTGAGATCAAAGAATTTAGAACTGTATTCCCTCTAATCTCACTAGCTATTTTTTTGTGTCATTATATAAAACCTATGGTTCAGATTTAAAAAGTCAATGTGGATGAATTAATAGAAAAAGGAATACTGAAGGTCTATAGAAATATTTCACTGAAATTAAATATCACTATTTGATTATATCCACAATTCCTAGATATCATTCTCAGACTGGACTTTCCTCCAGTCAATATGGACCATGCACCACACAGATGGGAACAACCTGCTCACCAACATCTTCAGGAGGTTCTTGTCAACAATCAAATTATTTTTGCTGGCATTATATACATATAGTTAAACTCACAATACCAATTTTACTTTGGACTTCAAAGAGAATCAGGAAGAAGAAATTATCTTATTCATCTCTGCTCATCCCTGGCAAACCTTATGCCATAAAGTTAAAAGCAAATCAAGCTCTCTATATCAAAGGGGTGAAACAGAATCTATCAGATACACAAGCATTCACCACAGCAAATTTAGCAAGTCACAGTAAATGTTGGACCTGTATTCAGTAGCAGATTGTTTAGTCTCATATTCTTTGCTGATGATCCATACTGTAAATTAGTGGCACTTACATTCAATCATAACTTAACTTGTGAGTATTATGGTTACTGAATTAATGAATGTGGCCTAATAATATTAAGAAATGACTAGCTATATTAAGATTAGTGACTAAGAGTCATAATGAGGAAATGGAAATCCAAGATTCTATATAATATACAATCATCACTTAAGTGGGCTGTCCGCAATAGCACTAAATGGAATAAATTATATTCAAACAGAAACAATTAGAAAAAATATCTACTAACATATGCTCAAGCATCAAAGTTCCACATTTCCTAATGCCTTAGTTTTATACATATAATTTTTTCTGCTTTGCCATGTTTTCTGATGTTCTTACTTGCATTTCTAGACATCGCCTTGTGGAGTCTTTCTACCATCAGGCTTCTTTTTAACAAGTATTGTAGAGTTGGTTTGTTAAGAGACTATAGTGAGACTACATTATATTATGTAAATGTTGAGTTCAAGTTACAATTTATTTTTCTCTTGCTGTATTAATAATACTTTATGCAAAATTAAACAAAGAACTTTAAAAAGAGTCAAAATCTTTTTCCCCCAGCAATGAAGGGTTCCTCGATCCCCGTAGAACTCATTCCTTAGGCTTTCAAGATCATGCTTTTTTCCTTCTTTCACCTTTTTTATTCAAACTCAGCAGCGATGGGATAATTAATTTAAGAAAACTTATTGAATCATGATTTTCCATTCCCTCCACTATATTAAAATATTTTTCCCTTGCAGATGATTTTCGTGGGCTTCAATCCTACAGTCATATATCACTGTTTGCTTTGTCTGGGTTTTCTTAACCACTGTCATTTCCACAGCTGTTTTTCTGTATGTTCCTTTCCACGTGGTCTAAATGTTTTTCCATCTTGTCCATGTGGCTCTCCTTAATGCATATTTGTATAAAAATATAAAATATCGCTTTTTCTTTTAAGGAGCTCATGCTACCATGAAGACTTTTTTTTTTTTTTTTTTGCTCTCCAGAGCTTCCAAAACTTCTATAAAAGATTCATCATGACCTCAGGGAATAGCACAGGATAGAAGTGGTTGAAAGCAAAACAGCTGACTTTGGAAGAATTTAACTTTCTCCACAGTTTTGGATTTATATTTAGATGCCGTATTGTCAATATATTCTACGCAGTTTCACATGCTACTGATTTTCTGTCTCATGTTATAAAACTTGCAAATAATCCTCTGGAAGAGGGTAAAAGGTTTTATTTTTTAAATTATTTATCTGAGCATGATTAGAATTCCTGTCTCCATGTAGTTAGGTTCTGACTCCAGGCTGTTAATCATGAATTCTTATGCTTAGCTTGGAAAGAGAGAGTTTATTTTTACTTATTTTATTAATTTTAAATATTGTATAAATATTAATTTTAAGCTATATTTTAAGAAAGTAAATAAGGTCATGCTGGTAAACAAATACACAGAATATTAACCAAAAAAGATAAGCCCTTTTTCACAGGGCCTTTTTGAAAAGATTATGTTGCCTATTCAAATAATACAATAGCTCTGGATTTTAATGTTTCCTTGGGTTGCAGAAGCTACTAGCCATAGTCAGTTTCTTCATGTATTAATATTCTTCATGACTTTACATAGAACAAATAGTCCACCTTAACAGTCTACATTAAAATGATGAGAGTTCTGTAGCACTTTAAAGACTAACAAATTTATTTTGTGCAGGCATAAGCTTTCATGGGCTTTAACCCACTTCCTCAAATGCAGAGAATGGAAATCAGATAGGTGGTATATATATGCAGTCAAGGGGAAGGTACAACAATGGGCGGGGCAGGTAACAGCAAAGTCCATACAGTTAGAGTAGCTGAAGCCTATTCATAACCATTGATTAGAAGGTGAGAATGTGTGAACAGTGATAATTACTTTTTGTAATGAGATAACCATTCCAAGTCCCTATTCAGATCCAGTCTGATTGTGTCAAGTTTGCAGATCAGTTCTAGCTCTGCAGTTTCTCTCTGAAGTCTGTTTTTGAAGTTTTTTTGTTGAAGTATAACAACTTTCAAGTCGGCTACAGAGTGTCCTGAGAGATTGAAGTGCTCTCCAAATGGTTTATGGGTGTTTCTATTTTTCATGTCTGATTTGTGTCCACTTATTCTTTTGCATAGTGACAGTTCAGTTTGGCCAATGTACATGGCAGAGGGGCATTGCTGGCACATGATGGCATATATTACATTAGTAGATGTGCAGGTGAATGAGCTCCTTATGGTGTGGCTGATATGGTTAGGACCTGTGATGGTGTCACTAGAGCCGATGTGTGGGCAGAGCTGGCAACGGGGTTTGTTGCAGGGATAGGTTCCTGGCTCACAGTTCTTATTGTATGATGTACGGTTGCCAGTGAGTATTTGCTTCAGGTTGGGGGGCTGTCTGTAAGCAAGGATAGGTCTGCCACCCACAGCTTGAGTGAGTGAGGGATCATTTGCTAAGATAGGTTGTAGATCCTTAATGATATGTTGGAGAGATTTATGCTGGGGGCTGTAGGTGATAGCTAGTGGTGTTCTGTTGTTTTCTTTGTTGGGTCTGTCCTGTAGTAGGTGACTTCTGGGTATTCATCTGGCTCTGTCAATTTGTTTCTTCACCTCTCCAGGTGAGTATTGTAGTTTTAAGGATGTTTTATAGAGATCCTGTAGGTGTTTGTCTCTGTCTGAAGGATCAGAGGAAACCCGATTGTATCTTAAGGCTTGGCTGTAGACAATGGAGAAAGAATCCTTAATGCTTTACAGTAGATTTCCATTTCATATGGCTCTTCACTTCTTGGCATTTTGGCTAAGAGCAAGTGATAAAAATTTTATCTGAGAATCTATTTAAGTTCCAGTAACAGTTATTCTCTAACCATCCATGGAATATTCTATAAATACAATCAATTGGAAAATGAGGGCAGCCTTTGTTGAATTCTATCTTACCCTGGTGATTATTCTGTCCCAAAACAAAGGTGTTGCTACTAATAAGTCAAAGTAATGGGAGTTTTTCTGACTCTTGTCAAATATTGTCTGGATTGTGGTGTACCGGATCAGGAGTTTTCATTATAACATGATGTATATGAAATAGATAATGGGATAGAGTCAGTAACTAGCATGGAAAAAGAACTTGGAATAGAATCTATTAATACTAATAATGGTCCTCAAGCTTAAGAGTTATGATTCAGAGGTGTTCTGGATATGAAACACTTGCACTTTCCGCTGATTCATCCAGTGAAGGTGTCATAGTTCCTGCAAAAAGATGATTGCTATGTCTCTATCTTGTGAGACTATTTTATGTATCTGTAGCAAGCCGCTTGGGCCTGCCTCCGAGCCTGGGGTGGAGGAATGCTCTCTGGACCCCTGGTGGACAGAACCCGGCCCTGCAAGCCAAACCACCCGGAAGCAGAGGGGCGGGACCAGGAGCCCGGGAGGAAGTATAAGAGGCTGGGCAGGCAGCTCAGTCAAGGGGAAGCTGCCGGCTGAGACAGATGTGCCTCGCTGGCGGCAGCAGCCTGGGCCTGCCCCAGAACCCGAGGGCAGGCCAGACCAACCCAGGACTGACGGGCGCTGGTGGGAGAGACCAGACCTGCCTGACCTGGATGACTGGGGGGAGTGGGCTGAACCCCGGGACTAACTAAGGTCGCCAGACCCAGTCGGGTGGAGGGGGCCGCCCTGCCCCCAATAGGGGGGCGGCCCGCCAAACCCCCGCAGCTGGGAACAGGACCCTTACCTCGGAGGGAGGGAGACCGCCCGAGGCTGGGCCCGACCTAGAGGAGTTGCCGGCTGCAGAGGACGACCCCCTGACGAGGAGGGACCCCGACCGCCCAGGAGAGACCCTGGGGCCCTGTGATCCAGAGAAGCTACCCCTCGCCGATGACCCTGAGGAATTACCGGACTTACCACCCGCCGACGGCGAGGGCCTGGCCGGGCTGCCGGTCCCTTCCTCAACCCCTGCCCCCGGGAGCAAGACGTGGGCACAGGTACTCTGGGGCTGGGTGAGAGGAAGTGGCCCAGGGAGGCCACAGCTTGTGGCCAAGATAGGGGCCAACCCTATGTCAGCGTGTTGCGGCCGGAGCCCCGCTGAGCCAGTGGCGGTTCTCTCGTACCTCTGGTAGGGCCCTGGGCTGGGATGCAGTGGAGTCGGGTGGGTCTGCGTCCCCCTCCTCCCTCCCTTTCCGTCCCCGGACCTGAAACAATATCCCTAGTCCCGACCTAGACTGCTGACTCGCCCGCCCTGCCAAGGGCCAGGGTGATAGAACTGTTTGCTTGCCCGCCTTGCTAGGGGCTGGGGCAATAGACTGCTGACTCGCCCGCCCTACCAAGGGCCAGGGCGATAGAACTGTTTGCTTGCCCGCCCTGCTAGGGACCAGGGCGATAGACGCCTGACTCCGTGGCAGCACACGGAGGAGCTAAATTTCCCCAATTATAGGACTCTGCGGACCCGGACGGGCGCGGATCGTTTACAGTATCCCAGAGTAGATGCTGCTCCTGTTTCTGCACTGACTACAGAATGTGCTTATATTCTCCTAATCAGAGTGACAAGTTAGATTCTGCTCTTGGTTTACATTTTCCCTCTGTCTACCTCTTATTCTTTGCAGCCTGTGTCAAGGATGATTGCCATAAGTGGAAACAATCAGCTGTCAGCCAAGTGTTAGAAGTGCTAGAGACTCCTTTGTAGTAGCATATGAGCTGTGTTTAAGAAATTAGTTAGGCATTTAGGATCAGATAATTCTCTCTGTGACGCATACAAAGCTTGTTTCATTAAGGGAATTTCTCTCTCACACATCATGGTCTGTAATGCCTTGGAAATACAGAGCGCAGCAAGAAGGCTGGTTTTTTTGCCTACTAAATGCCCTTGCAGCTAAAAAATTGGGGCTTTAACAGTGCAAATTCTTTCTTTCCTGGCAAATTTTCCTGTTCCTCTTTTTCTGAGGCTGATGTGATAGTGCAGTCATCATCCTTATAACTAATGTAAATATGAAACATAACTAGGCTTAAATAAACAAGGGAATGAACACACCAGCTGCAGGTCAACAACAAACTCTTCTTTATTAAGTTCTTCCATAGAGAACAGATTTTAAATGGCTTCTCTTTCTAAAAGTCTATCATACAAAAGGCTGACTATTTATTCAATGCATGGCAAGTTCCCAAAGAACCAATGCAAAGCTACATAATTCTAATACATACGAATTTTGGCTTTACAAACTGATTGTAACATTCTTAGAAATTACTATTTTAGTTTTTATATCCATGAACAGCTATTGATACATGTACTATAAATCACTGTATAAATATACAAAAAAGCAATATGGTTTAGTGTACTGATTTTGAAACTGGGAACCAGGAATTTCTGAATTTTAACTGTGGGTCTGAAAGCAACTCCTTCTCTGGCCTTGAGTGAGAAAATTTAAACACTCAATTTTCTGGTTTGTCAAAGTGAGATAATATTAATATATCTATCTCACAACATAATTGGGATTAATTATTTAATGTTTTACAGCTGTTTGAACATGTAAATAGTTATCCAAGTGCTTATTAATAAATAATAATAATGATGATGAAAAAAATCGAGAAATCTAGCTAGTCCTCTACAATTAGCAGGAGCACACTAATGGTATGGAATCTTACAAATAAATTGCAGTTTAATTATCGTGGTGTTCAGATACTGAGATGCCAAGCAGAAAGCTTTCTCGAAATTACCAAATAAATTGTTCTCAGGACTTTGTCATCCTGGTTCTGGTTAACCTATGACTCCTAGTCACTAACAGTAGGAAAGTCAAGATGTATATAATGACATCTGATTTTCCCTGCATCAAATTCTACTCTGTCACTATTTTGCTAATATAAATTTATTTAATAGCAGCAAAAGGACAAAAAAAGAACAGTAAAAGGAAACTGGAATATCAAAGTAAATTACAAACTTCTGAATATTACAGAATATTCTGAATATTATCCTTATCTACTATTTTCCTATTCCTAACTACAAGCTGAAATCCTGACTCCAGTCATTATATAATGAGGCTCAATCTGTAACAAAAATCGTAATCTGAGTACACATACAGCTTTGTGCAAGGCTTTTAGTTATGGAAATGAAGAGAGTTTTACCTTTTGTATGAAGTACTTTGGTTACATAATGGTTTGAATTATGACAATTTCTATGAGATCTTATAGTAGACTTTTTTGTCAATGCACAACAACAAAGAAAAATCTAGATGAAATGATTACACCTACTATATAATGTACTTAGATTAATAGTGACCCCATGAGGACAACTTTTTTTAAAGGAAATTAATATGACTGTTCCAACCAGAAATTAAACCAAGTATGTTTATTGCTTATATAATATCTATATGTAGGGGCACTCAAATCAGCAGGCATCCTCAGATTTAGGACCTTTTTATAGATTGTTATATTATATTCTTAAAAATTAGCCTTTTTGTTTGAAACAAGTATTGTCTACAACCTATCAGTTGTGGCTGTATCTGAGTAAAGTACATATAAATATGACTATTTTTCTCCATTAAAGCCCAAATTCTACAGTTCTTTATCAAATAATATTTCCACTAACTCAAATTGGACCATCAATGACACTTGCGTGACCCCATTATCTTCAGATTATGCACTCATTGATAACCATGCAACCTCTAATTTGGTCCACAGAACTTTTCTTATTGGTAATGATGTACGAGATAGTCCACTTTGACTTTCAGAACCCAGGCTCTGAGTTTGGGGGATGTAAGTTAGAAAAAAAATCTTGTTGATTGCAACAGAGAAAGTTTGATATAGAAATCAGTGAGATCATTAATATGGAAACCCACAATACCATTTTCAGAGTCACTTTTTAGGGTTAAGTACCACTTTAAGATGGGACTGCTAGAAGTTACTTAAGGGATCCATGTTCATTGATTACCTAGCACTATATACACCTGAAAATACATATGAAAAGTGTCTTAAAGAATACTCAATAAAAATTTCAGTGGTAGTGGATTTATTGTCTAAAAGAAATGCTTTAATATTTTCAGCAGAACAAGAAGGAAAATATGACACTGAAGCTAAACAAAGCAAAGAAAGAATGGAACCAGTAATAAATACTGATATAAAAACATTGCTGATCACATTAAAAGCAATGAGAATGGAAACAGAGACAAAGATTTTCTCTATGAAGAAGGAAGTAACTCACATGGAAGACAGAGTAATCATCTTAGAAACAAGAGAGGGAATTCTCAGAATTAAAAATAGACTGCAATAATATGAGATGAATAGAAAATATGGAAAATGCATTACAAGTGAAGCTTGATTATAAAGAAAAGAGATAAAAGGAATAACCTTTGATTAAAGAGCATTCCAGAATATTCTGAAAATGTTATTTATATGTATAAAATTTAATAAGAGATCTGTTAAATTTAAAATCAGTAGAAGCTGCTATTATAGACTCAGAGCACTGAAGTGCGTACCTCTGTTGAGACAGAAATCAGTCCAAAATACATTATATTGCATTACTTTCAGAAGAAGCAGCAACGAAAAAAGCAAGATAACTAAATTATATCCACATATCAGGAAACAAAATTCATATTTGCCAAGATTAGTTAGCCCTGTCACGAATTAAACGCAAATAAATCAGTGAGGAAACTGAGGTATTATGGGAGGCAGAGAAGGTGCAGATTCCTTTTAAGCTGATCTTCTCTTATGAAGGCCAGATTTTATAATGTTCAAGATTTGAAAGACAGAAAGAAGGTAGTGAAATTCTTGGATCTGGAAGCAAGGATAAGGACATGCCAGAAGAATCCTTTGGAGACAGATCGCTCAGAAGGAGATGTTACAGTGCAAGAATGGAAAACCCTACCCTCTCCCCGTGAACGGAAAGTAGACAAGCAAAGAAAGAAAAACTGAAAAGAACAACTTGCAAGCGTGCAGCTGATATAAAAGAGAGCAGAGGAAGAGGACAACACAGAAGCTGAGTTAATTGACCCTGCCAAGAATGGAACAATAAGCAGTCAAAAATATCAACTGTGAACTGTTACAATCTGAAATGCAACAGAATGGGGCAGGAGAGGGGAAAAAGAGAAGATTCGGAACTGATAGAATAAGCAGCTATTCAGTTAGACACTTCTGCAAGGATCATAAAACAGTTCTGATTTTACGTTTTGTGTAACAATTACTATGAGAAAGACGGAGGCTAATTAAAATAAACTCTTATGACAACATAAGTAAATACACATTTGGAGAAGCATGTCCCATTCCATTCTCTCTTATTTATATTACAGTAATGGTTTACTTTGACTTGAAATTTCATCCTGCATGGTTATTTCATCTGGTAAAGTAATTTACATCACTGTAACAGGTTATATTCAGTGTGTTAGTAGCCAAGTCAGTCCCAGGATAGTAAAGAGACAAGGTGGGTGAGGTAATATCTCTTATTGGACCTGCTTCTGTTAGGCCTGGTCTACACTAGAGAGAGATTTGTCGACCAAAGTCAGCTTTGTACACACTGCAATCACATGCACATACACCCTGCTGACAAAACTGTCCTGTTTTTTCAACAAAATAGAACCAACTTGCAGCACCCCTAGCACTCCACCCCTATGGACAGGTTCCATAACAACTGGACTTACACACAGCTATGAGATCCTCAATTCAGAGAGTGTTCTCCAGTGTCATGTCCCTTGTCAGAAATTGAAATCTGTATACTACTGTTTAATAAAAATTTCTTCATTGAAAGAAAATGAATCTTTATTTTTATCCTACACATGGTGGTTGCTGCTAGAATTCACACACAGTGGCAGTTGGCACATTTGAGGAGTGCAATTCACGCTCAGGCAGCAATCATTACAGGGGTCATTCTAGGCACCAAGCAAACAAGGCCTGGCAGAATGCATTACAGAAAGACACACTAGTGGTGCTCATTGTCAAAATGCTGCTTCAAAGCCTCCCTAATTTGAATAGCCTCCCATTGAGCCCCTCTAATAGGCCTGGTATCTCGCTACTCAAAATCAGCTGCCAGGTGATTTATCTCAGTGCGCCACCCCTGTATAAATTTTTCACCCTTAGCTTCACAAATGTTATGCAGAGCACGGCAGACTGCTATGACCATGGAAATATTATCCTCACTGAGCTCTAATATGCCAAAAAGGTAGTGCCAGCCTTTAATCTGTTAAAGCACATTCAACGGTTTTTCTGCCTTTGCTGAGCCTGTTGTTGGAGTGCTCCTTATTGCTGTCAAGGTTTCTTGTGTAAGGCTTCATGAGCCACGGGAATAAAGGGTAGGTTGGGTCTCCCAGGATCACTATGGGCATTTCAACATCTCCCATTGGAATCTTCTGATCTGGAAAGTAAGTCCCTGTTTGCAGCTTTCTATACAGGCCAGATTTCCTGAAGATGTGTGTGTCATGCATCTTCTCTGACCACCCCACACTGATGTCCGTAAAGTGACCCCATTGATCCACCAGCACCTGCAATACCATAGAAAAGTAACCCTTTCTATTGATGTATTCCATCACAAGATGGTCTGGGGCCAAAATTGGTATATTCATGCCCTCTATTGCCCTGCTGCAGTTAGGAAATTCCATTGTCACAAAGTCATCCACTATATCCCACATATTGCCCACAGTCACAATCCTTCGTAGCAGAAGGTGATTAATGGCCCTGCATATTTGCATCACTGCAACCCCCACAGTGGACTTCCCAACTCCAAACTGATTCATGACTGACCAGTAGCAGTCTGGAGTTGCCAATTTCACACAGTAATCGCCACGCACTTCTCCACCAAAAAGGCAACTCTCATTTTGGTGTCCTTGCACTGCAAGGCAGAGCTGAGTTCCACATACAGTTCCAGGAAGGCGGCTTTACGCATCCAAAAGTTCTGATGCCACTGCTTATCATCCCATACCTGCATAATGATGCAATCCCACCACTCACAGCTTGTTTCCTGAGCCCAGTAGCAACAGTCCACTGTGTGCAGCTACTCCGTGAATGCCAAAAGGAATCTGGAATTCCATCTTTCCATGGCACACAACGGGGCAGGCACCACGGATTCATTTTCAAATTCACAGCTCATGAAATACTGCATGATCAGCTATGTTATGTTCATAATGCATATCACAAGACTAGAAAGAAGTGCTGGATCCATGCTTTCAGGCAGAGATGGCAGTTTACAGGGGCTTTCAGGCAGAGATGACAGTTTACAGGGGCTGTTGAAAATGGCACAAAACTTAGTTGGAAGCCCATAGATTGATGGGATGAAGAAAACTGCATCATGGCAGGATGAGCCCACACCCATGATGCTCTTCGATCCATTCCTAGAACTCCTAGTGGCAGAAGATGGCGAGTTGCACTGTAGGATAGCTATCGTTGTTAGAGCACCAACTGTGGATGTGCTTCGCCAACACAAGGAGCATTGTGTGAACATGCACAAGCATTATAATTATATCAGTTTATGATCATCAGCATAATTTGAGTTGACTTAACCCTGTAGTGTGGACACGGCCTAAGTCACTGTGTTACCTCTCTGCATTAGCAAGAGAGAACTATACAGAGCTTGGACTGTGTGACAACTCCCTACCATACCAGTCTGCCTCACCAGCAAACTCAAGAGTCTGCCAATCTATACCTTGTCTTAAAGGTAACAATCAGAAAATGCAGTTCTTGAGTTCCCCAGAGATGCCCCTCTGTAATGTCCAGTCCCTCCCATTGGATACTCACAGAAATTAAGTTTGCCGCCTCCAAAGAGACAGTGCATACATCCAACTACTAGTTTAGCTGAGGTCCTACACTGTAATATACAGCACTGAGATGGTTTTGCAATAAAACAAGTATAATATTAAGAACATAGATTTAAGTGATAAAAAATAAAACAGATAAAGTGCTGTAAATAAAACAAAAATAACGTGCTTTCTAGTGCCTGTAACTTAATGCTAGCAAGCTATGTCTTTGCTTAACAGTTTTTCACTTACATCAAGCCACCAGCATCTCCACCCCTCCAGGAAAGAGGATCCAATGTTCAGAGAATCAGAGGGTGCTGTCCTCTTAGTCCCCTCAGTGATGGATAATTAGAATGTCTTTTTGCTCCCTTTATACTTACCAAAGTCCATTGTCTTTGTCTCAAAAGCCAGGAAGACCTCTTGGGGGTTCAGATTTCAATGTGTCCACAGGATTGCTCACCAAGTTATTTCCTCCACTGCCTGTTAGTTAGATAGTTTTGTTTATCAAATATGTAAATATACTTGCACAGTCTATAGCTTACAAATATTGAGCCAGACTCATAAATCCACATTCCTTTTTCTAGGTCAGCCTTACCTCCAAAATATATTTTAAGAACCTATTTCCAGCTCACATACATAAGTCTTTACACACAACCTTTACATACACAATGATATTCTTGACCAATGTGTCACCAGTTTTTATATTATACCTTAGAAGACATTGTTTGGATAAATATTCTGACAATATGTGTTGAATGTGCCCTTTTCCTGTTGGCATTAAGAGACTTTTAGGGTCACAGTGAGTCAGTAGCAATTGCTATACACAACTTAATTTTCAAATGGAAAGGGTGATAACTGGATTTAAGAGCTGATAGCTAAAGGAATTAAAGTTTAGGAACTGTTACCAGAAATATGAATAGTAATGTCAAAATAATTACCATAAAATTACCATAACATAATTAACATAATTCAGTCAGTACTGTAGTCAAGCAGGAGTTATACTTTGTTATTATAAAACTGCTTGATAACTAACTATACCTATTAAATTTTTCAGAGTGCAGCAGTTTAAATATTTTAGTCACCTCTTACTCATGATAGCAAAGAGAAGCAGCATTGTTTAATGGTTAGAACATGGGACTGTGCATTGTTAGTTCTGGGTTCTATTTCTGGCTCCTGCACAGACTTCCTCTGTGACATTGGTCAAGTTATAACTACTCTGTTCCTCATTCTCCTGGTCTATAAAATGGGTCTAATTACACTAGAAGAATTACAGCTTAATTAGAGTTTGTAGAGTGTCTTGCTAGATCCTTAAATAAAATGCACCATGCAAGTGCAAAGTGCTGTTTATTAATTATTAGACAATTATGTATGCATGGATGTACGTTAGATAAGCTAAGCAGCTGAAAACTTGATAGAAAATGGTTCACGCTGGCATCTGTAACTCACAATCTAGGATTGCACAGGATCCTATAAAATTCCTCCAAAATCTGACAAACCTAGAACGATCTATGTATCTGTGTCCTCTTTTATATCTGACATTCGGAACATAAATTTATGTTTGTCTTTTCTTAACTCAGTATGCAAAACATTTCCAGCCTTATTTCCATGGACATAATTTTATCTAGTACATCTAATAGATTTTTCTTCTTCAAAATTCTGAAAGCATAGCCAGCTTCCTTAGAGTTCCCTGCAATTGTTTATTTTATAGATCTATTCTGTTCCTTTTCTCTGTCTTTTATGGTCTATGACTACCTTACAATGTGATTATCCACAGGTATTTGGAGCAGTTGAATCTTTTGACTAACTTAATCAGGAGGATCAACCAAAATGTGTATGTATCCCAGAGCATGAGAAACTGAGGAGCAAATAAGTCAATTTACTGTAGATTTCCATGAGTGCTTGGTTGCAATTCTAATTAATGCACAGCTACCGTCCCTTTTCCTTAACTGAAATTAAAGCAAACATTCATGTTGGGTATTTCATTGCAAATGCAGCAGTAATTCTGGTGAATTTAGACTACATGTACCTCATCATGTTCAAGGTGATTTACTTTATAGTCATAAAGTAGCCCTTCCCCCATAACTGCATGGTATGATAGTTATAGGCTGTGTTATAGTTATAGACTTTAATAATGTACATTGTGTATAGAAATAAATGCATTTGGACAGTATGATACCCTACCTGATGGATAGCAGAAGGTTTTAGAACTTTTAACTGATATAGGGCTGAAAGACACAGAGAAGCCCAGTCTGGTAGACAGGAATTTCCTCCTCCCCCACCATTCCATATCAGTCTTCTAGTAGGCTAAATATTTGTCCTTTTGGTCTACTCAGGCCATATTAAAGGCTAAGATGTGTGATATTTATGGCAATGATTCTCTGACCATTTCCCACTTCTATTCTGGTGACAGAAGTTGCACCTGGCAATTTAATCTTGCATGACAAAAATTCCTTAGTTTAGTATTTATAGAGCAGTATTTGGATCAATTTTTCACTCTCTGTCTCTCAAAGTAGTTATAACAGGGAAATGCATCTGACTACATAAGGCCACGCTGAAAGATCAGCTCAAATTTTCTGAATAAGATAGTGACTCACAAACAGGATCATGTGCCTTGGCTGTTTCAGTGAGGTTCAGATATTACCACACTGTCAACTTTCTTGAGACTGGTCAGTTTATCAGCTCATAATAGACTAAGACATTTAGAGGAGATCCAAATGTATACCATAAAAACTGCCAATCAACAGAATGCCTGAGTGTGTGTGTGCATGCACATAGTTATATGGGGATCGTTCAAATGTTGAGACAGCTCTCTCATCCCTTCAGGCCTACAGGCAGAAGGGGAATCCTTGGTGGGCGCCATGGTATCTTCTTGGCTGACTCATATTGAAGAGTTATCAGACAGGGCACAAGGTCCCTGTAAGATTCCTGCATGATTTGTCTGTTAGTTCACGAAGAACATGCCAATAATATTCCTGTCCAGACACTTCTTCCTCTTTGGGAGAAGAAAAAAGGCCTGTAATTCTGTTTGTCAGCAAAACAATGCTTGCAGCATCTCAAGGATCCTGGGACAGTCCAACTTGAGCCTGCAGTACCTAAGCAGTTTTCAACCATTCAACAGCTCTCTGTACGTAAGCCACATGAATGATGGCTGCATTCCAGTAGTGAATGAAATGATTCTTCTACAGTATGCAGTTGTAACAAAGATCTTCAGGATTCTTTGGAAGGAATGAGGTTATATAAATGAGAGATGTATTTATTGTTTATTATTACTACAGTTACAAGATTACAAAGTTTGGCAATGGACCTGGATACTTATTATAGTATATATTCCATAAAAAGACCAGAAAAGCAACTGTGCACACTATGAAGCAGTGCTCAGATCACAAACTGGTCTCTTGAACTATTTGTTTCTCTTTAGGAGCCCCGTCACAGAATTACAAACAATCAAGAGATATTGGGCCAAGTCCATTGAAGCCAAGGGAATTAAACAAAGGATGAATTTGCCCCATTGTGAACTATTTAGATGTTTAGATTTGAAAGAGCATGACAGTTGTTAAATTGTGCATTCTGCTACAATTTTTGTTTTAATATTTGCACTGTTTGGGCATTACTTTGCAGGGAGAGTTATAGCAACCCCCCATGATACATTTGTAAAGGGGAAGGTGTCTCAAAGGTTCTCTTTATTTTGGCTAAATAAAAGCTACTAATGCATCCTTTTACACTAATATAGCTAAATATAATTTATAAGCATTCATAGCAACAAGGTGCATTAGCCAGATACATACTCTGCTTCTGACTAACGACAAGAGGTTTCTATTCAGCAAAATGTGTTTCAATATTTTGTCTTTCAAACTATTTCAGCTAAGGCTGTGTCATACAGTAGTTTGTAGTGTAGTTAATTACATCAAAGCTTCCCAACCTTTTTTCTGCCGCAGCACACCGCAAGGTCCAGGGACCTCTTCCCCTACTCCCAGCCGGCGGCTGCAGGAGAGTGGAGGGGCAGAGGAGACAACCCATTGTTCACACAGGAGGGAAGAGAGGAAGACTGAACTCTGGTTGCTCTGCCTCTGGAGGAGGTGCAGCAGAGAGGCAGATGGCCAATCTGAAGGCAGCTCCCCCCCTTGTTCTCACATGTACTTTTAAAATAAATTCCGTGGCATACCTGTTTGGGCCTGACATCACACCCGTTTGCTGTGGCACACTGGTTGGGAAATGCTGAATTACGTGATTTAAATTACAAAATATTAAAATGAGTCTTCCACCAGTCTTGACAAGGTGAATTGCTGAGTTAAATGGAACCATTACACAGAGCCAAATTTGGGGTCAGATCTCTCTATGAGATTCTGCATGTAGGATCTCCTTCACTTGTAGATGTCCCTTTTCCACCAGAAAGGGAGTGGAGAAATCTTCCCTGGAGCTATTCTGCCAGGGACCCAGAGCGGGAAGCAGAGGGCACCAGAATAGCTACAGATGCTGCTGTCTGGATTACCCTGGCCTCCCAACAGATTCTGGAGGGATCTATGATGGGAGGTGGGAGGGCGGAATCCCCTGGATCAATTATATCTCTTGTTGAATATTCCTTCATCCTGGCTCTCTTTGGCATGTTTTTCCTTGGAGAAGAGCAATCTGATCCTCAGTTACACTTAGTCAAAACTCTAGTTGACATCAATGATTTTGCTTGAGTAAGGACTTCAGAGTTTAGCCCACAGTTAGCAAGAAAGCAGCAAGCAATTTGATATGACCAACACAATACATCAGCAAAAGCATCATGCTTTAAATATAAAATCTGTTAAGCATATTCGTGGATGCTATTTTACATTCAAATTTTGAATAAAAATAGATAAGTGTTGCTGTTAGATGCTGTAGGGGTGTGATCCAGCATATCATTTTCATGGGTTTCTGAGTAATGCAGGCCACAGAAAAGTGTGGCTGTTAGTTCCACAGCATGCCGATCAATACAGAGGGAAGGACACTTGCTGCTGTAACCTCCAGATAAAAAAAGCACAAAATACCTTTGTGACAACCATCTGTGCAAATTGACTCTTGCAAATTGACTCTTTACCTACAATATGTTCAACAGCTACAGATAAACTGTACTATTTACAGTATAGGGGTTACTATATCCCTATGACTGTAGTATAAGTCACTGTTGTTCAGGGGGAAGCTGGAGTTATGGGCGACTCCAGGCCTGGCTTTTAAGCCAGTTAAAACAAAATAAAATAAGTATCTGGGGAGAGAGGGGGCTCTCATCCTTATCAGATCAACAAAGAGTATAAGCATAATCTTTTCTTGTTACTGTTATGTTTGAAGACCTTTTCTCTTTCCCAATCATATTTTGGTGAGCAGGTTGATCTCTGAGCTTTGTAACCCTTATTCTTTTTTCCTTAACTGATCTCCAGAATGCTGCTGTCAGCCAGAGAAAGCCTGATAATTTTGGACGGCAGCCTTTTAAAAAATTTTATCCAGCTGACGGGCCTTCAGTCAACCATGGAAGAACTCTAAGCTGTAAAGGATGGCAGGCTTTGGCCATTGTTCCTACTAGCATGACTGCCACATGATGAAGGGACTGCATACTGCTGGCCTGCTAGCATGGGTCTAAGCACAAGTCAAGACCGGACCCAGGATTTGAGCCTTACTGCTTTGCAGTGTAGACAAAGCCCTACTTGACTCATGTCCCACTAGTTTGCCAGACATAGCTCACAGTTCCATGGGACAACTTCCTTAGTCCTCTCTATCACTCTTTATTCTGCAATCCACTCTATCGAAAATGAAAGCCACAGTTCTTGGTGAATGGCAGACGCTCAGGTCAGCATTAACCCATTCTCTTTTGATCACTTATCTGCAAGCACATTTTCAGAGAGCCTCCTGGGTTTGCAATGGAGAGAGAGCCGATCAAGACTTTTGCAAAGCAAGATGCTTCATGGTCACAGGAGCACAGCCAAATTTTGGTGAATCTCTCATAAAACCATGGATTTCAGCAAAAGCACCAGGAATGACCATGTGTACCAGCAGACAGTTATAAAGCTGGCAGTTTTGCAGATTTTCAGGACTGGTGTTCAGTGCAGGGAGTGTATTAAGAGGCTGAAGAGCAAATAGCAGAAGACCAGGCACAAGAACTACCCCACACGAAACTGGCCCATTTTATGATGACTTTGACTGGGTTCTGGGCACTGCGCATAGCACGGAGCCAACCGAGTTTCATGACAACCTGGTCAGTCAGCATGATGCCCTGTTGGCACCTGAATCAAGAATGGGGACTAATGGGAGCCAACAGCAGGCTCCCAGAGAGGAGCATGAAGTGACTCTTTTAATGAAACTAGTTCCAGAGCAGGCTGTGGATCAGGATTGACAGCAAATTCTCAGTCCCTATTCAGAAGAGCTGTTTGATCCCCTACCCACAAGGAACAGCTGCTGCTGAGCCTGCAGAAAACCCAGTGGAGACAGAATCTGCTCCAGAGCTTGGTAAGTGTATGACTCAAATTGACAGTTTATTATTACAGTAATATGACGGATTTCTGCAGTAAGAAGCAATGCAAAAACGATAAGCCCCAGATACCAGTATGTAGCCACTAATGAGGATTGTACCTTGATTTCCCCTTACCACATGGAATTCAAAATGGCAATTTGGCATTTCAAACATTCATAAACAGCTATAAAAGTTATTTTAACTGTTAATACTACGGTCAGCCCCAGGTTTGAGACTGGTTAGAAAAGTCTTAACATAGAGTTAAAACACAACATAGTCACTCAAGCCCGTTTCCCTAACACAGATCAGCTGACTCAAGTTCCCCTAACCTTGGGCTTACAGTGCAGTGTATGTATGCCCCTAGGTACTTATAGGGACCCATGGCTACTCCGTCTCCCATGCAGTTGGACAGAATGTGGACAGTCTTGGATGTGTCTTCACATGCACACATCCTACTCACCCTCACGAAATGCTGGCCAATGTGGATGTGCCAGCATGGGGGAAGAAGTAAGCCATGTCAGCAAAAATGCCCTCTTGCTGGTACAGTTTACGGCCCTCTGGAGCAAGGGGAAAACAGAGTTCATTCAGATTACGACACTCAGTCACAATCTGGTTCCTGTTGCTCATGGAGCAGCATAGCTATGTATGGTCCCTTATTCAGACTGGATTTTATAGAACCAGCCCTTAATTTTGTACAAAATAGCCAAGACATAAAAGGAAAGGTCAGATGTATAAGGATGGAACAAAATGTACAGAGTTATACCATATTAGAGACAGCTGTTGCGCTCTAAGTTCCCACACAAGCTCCAGGGTGTGTGTTTCAAAACCAAGGGGTGTAAAAAAAAGGAGAAAGCTAATGATTGCCAATAGGATTTATTTAACTTGGAAATTTTACTAACTAATGTTCTTTATCTTGTCTGTGTTTTTGACCAGATATCACATTATTTTTAGCTTTGATGAAAATAAATCAAGTCACTAATGTGTGTTCTTCCATGTCATACTAGAAGAAAAATTGTCAATATACATTTTAAAGAAAAGAGCCCCAACAGGATTTGAACTTCTAACCTCTTCTACCCAATTTACATTATACAGGCTCTCTTAGGTGATGCAGACTCATTAGGAGGAAAATTATGTGTTAAATTAGCTGCCAGAGGCAGACCACATGGTCCTACTAATATAATACAAACATACTGATACTGGCAAAACAGCTTAATGAAATGCTTTCTAAGGACCGCACAGTGCTACATGCATTCCTTAGTGCATGCTACACAATATACGTAAGAAAAAATCAGACTTGGTTTACTATAAAAAGTTCAGTCTCTACTGACCGCAGGAAGGAATAGAGAGTCACATATTGACTGGCTATTTATGAAATCCAAAACTATTCTTATTTTCACTTGCTCATTTCACTGGGCAAGACATCCCAGGACATCCCAGCGTAGCGCCCTCAGAGGCGGGACATTGTCCACGCAGATGAGAAAAGCGCCCGGGGACAGGGACTTTAGGACGAGCAACACAGGGGGAGAGACGGAGGGGGAGCCTTTCAAGGCAGCGCAGCAGACAATCCGGGAGGAGAGGGGCAACCACCACCCCGGAGCCGGGAGATGACAGCCGCCGGGGGCGCTGCGGAGCCCCCAGGGCAGTCCGTGAGGGGGGCGGAGCGGCCTCTTGCTCAGTTGCTCCTGGGCGGGCCGGCCGGCGACGGGCTCAAACTCCCCTCCGCCAGTCAGCTCCCCAGACCAGGCCCTCCCGCGCGCCCCTAGCGGCAGCGCCTGGCCTGGCAGCCAGAGGCCGGCAGAGCCCCGAGCGGCTTCCCGCGCGTTCCCGGCGCGAGCGCTCTCCCCTCAGCGCCTCTCTCCCACCCCGGACCGTGCCACAGTGACGCTGCCGCCCGCTCCCCCTCCCCCGTTCCTGCCCTCCACCGGGGAAGGGAGCGCGCGACGGGATCGAATGCTCGGGCGCGCTCCCTGTGTGACGACGGCTCGCGCGACAGTGACCTAGCGGAGCCCCAACTGCCGCCGCCGCGCCGCTCTCCTCGGGCCCTCCTGTGCCTGCTCCCCGCCGCAGCGAGCGGCCGGGCAGTCGGCCAGAGCCCGGCCCCGATGGCGGCGGAGGGGGCGGCGGACGCGGACGTGGAGTGGGTGGTGGACAGCATCGCCGGGTTCCTGCGCGGGCCCGCCTGGGCCAGGCCCATCCTGGAGTTCGTGGAGCAGAAGTGCGCGGGTGAGCGGCTGTGGGCGGGGACCCTGTCCGAGGCGAGAGCGCTGAAGACCCTTCCCCCCGCTCGCCGCCCTGGGGCTGCCCGGGGAGATGGGCCCTGGGGCCCCGCCGACTCCCCTCTCGTCATCCCCGGAGAGCGAGGGCAGGTGCCTCCGCCGCCCCCCGCTCCGGGCCTGGCTCTGGATCCAGCTTTCGGCGCCGCCCATCCTCTCTGGAGCACGGGACTGGCCGGCCCGCAGCGCCTTGCAGCTCCCACGGGCGCGGTCACCACGGCTGCTCGGGGCCTGGCCTCTCTGCCAGGCTGGCTACAGGGCGCCGGCCGGTGGGCTCTGGCGCTACGAAGGCTAATGCACAGGGACAGGCTCCATATGTCCCCGTGTCGTTCCCTGTAGAAGAAACCTGCCTGCTCGTCAGGCACCTTCCTTCTCCTAGGGCCTAACCTGGTCCTTAGATCTGCTACTCCTGCTTCCTAGTGGCTCGATGCTGTGCCTCCAAAAGAGAGGATAGTATCAGAGAGGGAAATGTCATTGTCCTAGGAAAAACATACTTAGCAAAGTTCTTCATTATAGGCTTAGAACTGCCTTGATATTTACGAAAGCGTGATAGAGTTGCTTTAATAATTGATACTTAGCAGGGCTTCCCTTATGCATCTTAAGAATCATGAGTTCATGAAAGTATTAGTTTAGCAGGAGTTAAGATTTACAGGACTGTTACAGTCACAAAAAAAGTTTTTACTATTTGCAAGTTTTATATTACTACAAATCCATTAAAACATTTTATATCTATTGTTTTGCTGTTGGAAGTTTTAATTTTCAGTAATAGATCATTTACTGTTACAGTATAAGACAATGAACAGACACTGTCATTACACTCTAGTAAATGATTTCTAGAAATGCTAGTTATTATTTTTTACATTTTTCTTTAGTCTAAAGTTTATATAAATAAGTGAATGTGTGGTATAACGATTTTAGTTATATGGTATCACTCTGGCTGAACACTTTTCACAAAGCAATCACTTTTCACAAAGTGATCACTCTATATCTGACATATCAGTCCACATCCTCAAAGAAACCATGTCAAAAGATGAGTCTCAGAGCTTAAATTCATTGCTGTGCTAGACACCAAGGATATGTCTACACTACAGAGTGAAGATTTATTTTAAATCGACTTTCAGCTGCTGAATTTTAGAAGTTGGAGGAGTGTGATTACACCACGCTCATTTTATGGGGGGATTGTGTCCCCATTAGTTGTGCTTGGGTCGACAATCAAAGCAATGCATCATGGGTAGTTATCCCACAGTACAACTAGCTGCAGAGGCTCTTGGGAAGGTGGTTGTCCTCCCATGATGCAACATACTCCCCCACCCTTCTTGTCCCAGTCCAAACAAATGATCGCCTTTTCATGCCATTTTTTCAAACCCTTCACTCTCTGCCGCACGCACACCATTGCTTGAGAGGAATGGAGCCAGTTCAGCTCTGCACTATTATTGTGAGCATCACAAACTCCTCATTACTTCCGCAGTATTTTCAGGGGCGAGCAGGGAGCTGCAGTGCTGAAAATTGCAATGTTACAGAAGTCGCCTTGCTACAAACCCATAGAACGAAACAATTCCTGTTAAGCACCGGTTCTGGTCCTGGGAAACAAGGAGTGACTGGTGGGATTGCATCATTATGAAGGTGTGGGATGATGAGCAGTGGCTGCAGAACTTTCAAACCCTTTGAATTTTGCGGAGAGCCCTCCCCAGCCCTGAAACTCATGAATCCTCACTTGAGACCAACTCTGACAGTGGAGAAGAAAGGGACATCGATCTGTGGAAGCTAGCAATGCCAGACTGCTACGAGTCAGTTGGGAATCAATTCGGAGTTGGTAAATCCACTGTGAAACAAGTGTCCAAGGCCATTAATAGATTTCTGCTAAGAAGGATAGTGGCTGTGGGAAACGTGGAGGACATAGTGGAAGGCTTTTCCACAATGAGGTTCCAAAACCGGAGTGGGGTGGGCATAGATGGCATGCACAACTCTATCTTTGCCCCAGACCACATTGCCACATAAATCGAAAGGGGTACTTTTCAATGATGTTGCAGGGCCTTGTGGATCACAGGGAACGCTTCATTGACATCAATGTGGGGTGGTCTGAAAAGGTGTATGTTGTGCGCATCTTTAGGAACTCAAGTCTGTTAAAGTTGCAGGTGAGCACTTTTTTCCCTGTCCAAAACATAAATATTGGCAATTTTGAAATGCCAGTAGTGATCCTGGGGGATCCTGCCTACCCCTTGCTCCCCTGGCTGATGAGGCCCTACACCTGGCACTTGGACAATGACAAGGAGCGTTTTAGTAATACGCTTAGCAAGTGCAGAATGGTGGTGGAATGTGCATTTGGCCGTTTAAAGGCGCGCTGGTGCAGTCTGCTCACAAGGTTAGCCCTCAGTGAAAAAAAAATCCTAATAGTTATCTCTGCCTGCTGTGTGTTCCATAATGTCTGTGAGACAAAAGGAGAGAAGTTCCCATTGGGTTGGGTTGTGGAGGCATATCGGCTGGCAGCAAACTTTGAAACTGTGGAAATTAAGGTGAACAATATCTCCTGAATGAGATTGTTGTAAATCCAAACTGTACATCAGCCTGGACTGCTTTAGAGCCCTTATGTGGATTCCTGATCTAACGTCTGAAGCATGGTTTTGCATCTTTGCCTTTTAAATGAGGCTTTTACTCAGGAAGTCATTGAGATTTAGGACATTGGCACAATACTGTTTTCAGATTTGAAATCTACTTGCTGACACAATGGTTTTTCAAGTGTAGGACACATTGTGATAATAGAGTTTAAGGTAGGAGGTATTTAAAATTGCATCATCAATCTGAAGCATAAATGATTGTTCCTTGTTGATCCTGTTATAAAGCATCAAGACACTTCATCACATTGGTGCAAATAGATTTAGTTCTTCCACGTTTGAGACTGGTGAACTGCACCCCAAAGTTGAAGCTCTATGTTTGGGACACTGTGCAGCCAGGCTTCTGCTCAGTCAAAGGTCCTATTGTTGAATGTCCTCACCTATTATCTTTGTTACCTAATCACTAGTGCTATGAACGCTGGCTGCTTGAAGCTTGATGGTTAAGCACTGAATTGTTTCTCTGTTTCTTCAATGCAGACCAGACTCACAGAGCAGCCCCTTTGATGCATAGAATCCTTGAAGTAAGGTTGTGACTGAAATCTTGTTTTTTCTCGTGTAGACAAGGAGTTATCACATGGAACTAAGCCATCAGTACTTTATAGCTCAAAATAAATCACTTTGATGCATGGTGGCTTCAAGTAGCAATTAGTAGTTGAGGCAGTGTTTTAGTCCCATGTGGGTTTGATACAGTTGTACTATGCAAATGAGGACTATTTCTGCTTGGAAGAATTTAAACCTGGTATTTTACTCTTCTGTTATCTGTGACATTCACCAGGGTACAATCTGGACTGTTGAACGGCTGTTTCCTCTTGCTACTCTAGCTTAGTGTGTCTTACTGCTTTGCTGTCAGAACATCCACTCCTGGCCTGTTCACACAGTCTTCAGCATGTAAAATCACTCCCTCCTATGTTACATGAATGCTCTGGCCAGCCACTTCCGAATTACGTACAGAATGACTCCCTGCAAATTCTAGTCCTAGCCTTGTTCCCCAGAAATGTGCATCTTGTACAACTCAGTACCTTACTGAACAGAACAAACTCATAGAAAGTCCATCATTTCATCAGAGAAAAATGATAATGCACCAGCTTTGTTATCCCACATGGAGTTTCCCCACACACTTTAAGCCAAACACACTTGTTAAGATAAAACAGTAAGATCGTGTCACTGGTTGTCCTCTCCAGATGGGAACCTGCAGCTTTCCCTCGGGTCTCAACTCTGGGGCAGGCCACAGCGCCTTCTTAAATGGGGAACAATTAGCCTTTATGTGCGGGTCTTACCCCTCAAGCAGTCGGTTGCCCCAGCCCTCTGGCAGGGCGGGCAAGCAAGCAGTCGGTTGCCCCGGCCCTC
>ML675614.1:21540383-21891575 GCA_007922155.1 Mesoclemmys tuberculata | reverse complement strand
GCAGTCGGTTGCCCCGGCCCTCTGGCAGGGCGGGCAAGCAAGCAGTCTAGCACCTCTAACCTCTTAAGCAGGGTAAGGCAGGCCGTGGTTCCTCTGTATACAGCTGAATGGGATGATACTTCCTCTAGGGGTGGCTAGGGAAGGGGTATGCAGGCCCACCCGTCTTCACTGCGTCCCAGCACAGGGCCCTAGTGGTGGCAGAGGCATTGCCACTGAGTCAGCAGGCCATGCCCCCAACTCACCCACTCGTTCTGACTGCCCCTGGGCCACTTCCTACCCGTATCCCCAGGTACCTGGGTCCACTGGGTTGTAGGGGTACTCGGCCCACGGTTGGCTCACCAGTCCTTCCTCGTCCACAGGCGACAAGGCAGGTAGCTCCTCGGGGAGGGGTAGCTCCAGGTCACAGGGTTCCTGGGGGCCTTCAGCGTCAGGTAGCTTGTCCAGGTCCTATCCAGTCTCCAGAGGCTCAGCGTCCGGCAGCTCACCTAGGTCTTGTCTGGCCTCGGGGGGGATCTCCTATCTGGGTTGCTCAGGCACCTCGGTCCGGTCCCGGGGGTCAGGTAGCTCAGTCCAATCGCTGGGGCCAGTGGGCCTGGTCCAGCCACCAGGCCCCAGAGGCCCTATCCATTCCCTATATCAGGGTAGGTTGGGAAGCTGGTGAGGTCTCTGCTCAGGGCGGCGGGTGCCTCTCGCATCTGCTGGGCTCCAGTCCGGCCTGAGCTTTGGCCAGCGGGGCAGCACATCTGCCTCCCAAGGCAGCCACCTCCCTACTGAGCTACGGGGCCTGTCTTTTATATTACCCCTTCCTTTAGCAGCTCCTCCCCCCGGGTGCTGGTTGGGCTGGCCAGGCAGTCCTATCACGGCCTGGCCTTTTGGTTGCTGGGTGGACTGGCCTGCCGGCCCTATCACGGCCCGGCCTTTCGGTTGCCAGGCAGATATGTCTGCTGGGTCTGGGTCAGCCCAGCCAGGTAGCTGTGGCCTTCCCTTGGGTCCCAACTCCAGGGGAGGCCACAGTGCCTTCTTACAGATAAGTTTATTAAATACAGAAAGATGGTTTTTAAGTGATTACAATGATGATGCATAAAAGTTAGGATTGGTTACAAAAGAGTAAAATGCAAGCTAATGACTAACTGAACAAACTAACAGAATTCAAAGCAAAGGTTTTTCTCACCATATGCTGCAGTAAAATTCACAAGCTGGGTCTCCTTTCAACCTGGGACCCCTTCTGCTTACTTCAATGTCCTTCAGGTATTCATTGATGTCATGAGCAGAAAGATTCTTTATAATTCAGTTTATTGTGTTAAAAACATCCTTGCTGAGTCATGGTGACATGCAACCTGTTGTGGACATGAGGTTTGAACGGTCCCTATGATTAAATTTCTTCTTTGCCTCTTCCCATTGCTGGAGAATGGCTGCTTAAGCAGGTGATGGCCCTTTAACATCTGGCTGGGATGTCTCTGTGGTCCCCTGAAACGGAGGATTTGTGGTTTTAGATCTCAGTGGTGAGATAGAATGCAGAAGGACAAGGCAGTGCTGCTAAAAAGCTGTTTATTTCAGTTACAAGCATGCATTTGAGTCAGGCGCTTACCACAATCAGGGAGGGAAAGCCCATCTGCACTCTCCCGGTAAGCAGCTGCCCAGGAGCAGACCTGACACTAACACCCCACGCGAGGTCATAGTGCATGAGTTTTCCAATTTCCTTATGTTACCCCTGCCATGATATAGTTCACTTTGATCTCCTTATTGGTCAGCTTTTGATTCGTTCCAGGATTGGCCATTGACCCTTGCCTTTTCTTAGACTGTTGGTGCATTTTTGGCATCCAATCAAACCACAAGCGGTGGTTGGTTGTTTACAACTTGAGCTGCTTTCAAACTGCTTTATACCAGTTTTGTGGTTATCTCGCTTCTGCTTTATCTCAAATTCATATCTAATTCATCGGGCTGAGTCCTGCTACTTAGCCTGTATTCGCCTTACAATTGTCTTCCGGTACCCTACAGTCTGCATGTCTTTGTCTCTGAAAACTGGATTGGGCCTGCTTTTTCCTAACCTTGGAGCATGTTATAACAATGTTATACAGTAGAATCTGGTAACTTTACACAATGTTGCCACGCATATTTTACCAGGACAATATTATTCAGCAGATCATAACTTTTCCAATGATACCTCACAAGGCATACTTTGTATAAAATTTATCATAGTCTTGTAAAAGTGGTGAACATAATAGTATAGATCCTCACATTGCCCTATAGTGCGTCATATTTAGATTCATGCTCCATCAGATGCGGATGTCATTTTGTCATAAAACATCCAGGGCCCTTCAGATTAGCTTCAAAAGCATTGTTGCAAATATGTGGTAACAACACTGATACAGCTTCATGATGCAAGAGCAGTGAATCATTGTTAGGACATTCAGTGTTATCAGTGCAGAGTCTTCAGAATACATTTTCATCTTAGATTTGGAGGTATTGATGGACGACACTTTAAAACATGCATTGTATGAGAACGGTTTTTCTGCAGTTCAATTTGTTAAATTCAAGACTGTCTCAAACTGAGCTTTAGCAAAACACACCTGCACCTAGTTTCAAATATGACATTCATGTAAAGCCTCTCCTGGTTACCACAGATCCAAGGCATAAGGTTTCTAGCTGGATTAATATGTATGCCCCTATATTTCCAAGCATGTCTTGGGTTGCTTGAAATACTGTGTTCCTGGATGAGTGTAGTCTTAATTTAAAGCACTAAGTATTACAAATCATGGGACCAGGACATCACATACATCCAATGAATCTTCGCTTAATGTGCTGCCTAGCACACAAGAATGCATGGTGAATTTTACACCTAAAGGATCATGGATTGAAAGCTCTACCTGTATGGAGTAACTGCACATGTCATCTCTAAAGGATCCATGTGCAAATTTGCTCTGATCTTCTGTATTTTAATCCCTGCAAACAGAAGGAGAGAGTTTCTGCTCAAAAGAGTCTAGCCAATGTTGAATCTCCTTTCTTTGTTGATCCTGTGCCTATATCTCATTAATATTTTAGGGCTTGTCTAAATGGGGAATTTATGGGGAAGTTAATGTGAAATATAGCTAGGGTGTGAATTTAAAGCATAGTAGCTATTCCACACTAACTCTTTGAGTGAAGATTCTTATTCTGTGCTAAGAGTGCCTTTTTGTAGTTTGTTAATCCACTTCTGAAGTGAATGCAAGATAGTCCAGATCCATGTTTCTTGGTTACTTCCATACAAATGTTTGCTTTACCTGTGTTGTTGGGTACTCTTTAATGAGCATAGGCACTATACTTCTGAGTCAGCTCTTCTCATACTTCACCTTGAAAATAACTTATTGGAACCAGTGTCCATCTACTTAGTCCTAAGCTGAGCTTTGGATGGTTAAAAACCCATATGCTAATTAGAGTACCCTTGTGGTATAATATTCCTTACCACAATGGTTACTCTTTTTTGTAACATGAATTAATTTCTCAGCAAAAAATGCAGCATAAGTGATTGCGACAAACAATTACTTTTTCTTCATGTATATACTCTTTGTGGGTACAGCTGGATGGAAGTTTCAGAGTGAGCTAAAACAGATAGCTACCACAAAACCTACTTCAGTATCTCAAAGTCTGCATGAAACTCCTCTGTCCTTACCCTGGCAATGCTTTAAATAAATAATTTTAAAAAATGTGGTGACATCACCTTATCTACGTACATAACACATATAAGGTGTGATCTCTTCAAATTATTACCTTAATTTCATTACGTTTTGGGATGTTGGCTTCAATCTTCTTGAGATAAATTATATGTCTACTCCACAAGATTTATTTTCTTCTGGGTGAACGTCATCTTTAAGATAAAGTTGACTACATGTTATTGCTTCTGCACTTGGTTCAGGACAGTCTCTCTAGGTGCCTTCTTCTTGTCGGGGAAGAGTCTATACACAGTTAAAAATAGACGTAAATTTGAAATGCCGCAAATTATTTGGTAATTTAAGATTAACAGGATTTAAAATTCACTGGGCAAGAATGGGTTTTAAACTATTTTTAAAAAGTTTCTACAATTTCCATTCCCACTGAATTGAAGCATCTTCCTCAGGGAAAATGGGCCATAGCTAAAAGCCAGCCCTATTGCTTCTTAGCTCCTTTGCCATCAATTATTGGATAAGAGGAGGGCAGCAATTTTATCAAACATCCTGTGGTGCTGTTTACAGCTGGTCATAAGAGGTGTAGACCCGGATTTGCTCACTTGGGCTTCAGCTATGTTCCCACTGAGTTCAACCACGGAAAATCAAGAGAGGAGAAGAAAGAGGCTTCTAAATCTGCTTCCTATACTGGCCTGCAGCAGTGCAAGGGGAGGAGGCAGCTTGTTAAACATGGCCTAAGCTCCACCCCGTTCAACTCTTCAACCAATGAGTCCAGCTACTCCGATGTGGATGAATATGAAAGCTATACTCTTCTCTCATTGCTTCTCTAGATGCTCGAGGGAACAGGAACAAAACAAAATAAAGATCCCTCTGAGAGAGGATTGGGAAATTGAGACACCAAGAGAAAAGAGGGTATTAAGGGAGTGCACAGCAGAGGATCGCAGAAGATACCTCAAAAATTCTTAAAATGAGGTGGAGTAACATGACGTAGAGGGCAGAAGCTGATTTTGTTAGAGTGGCATTTAGATTAGTTTCTTTTGGCTGTCAAACCCGCATTATTTAAATGTAACGGTTACTTACCTTACAGTAACTATGATTCTTTGAGTTCATCTGTGCATATGAATCCCAGCACAAGAGTTTGGATTTCTTTTCTCTCCCAGTGTCCTCTAAGGGTTGTGCATAAGTTCCTCATGCTCTTAAGTTTCCCCTCCTGAGATGGGTTAAGAGGCGGTGCGACCCCTGCTGCCAACCAGTTCCTTCGCTGCTCAAAGCCTCAATAAGACATTGAGCTGTGGGAAGGGTGGGTTGTGGGATCCACATGCACAGACCATCTCCAAGAATTACAGTTACTGTAAGGTAAGTAACTGTTTCTTCTTCAAGTTCCTGTGCACGTGGATCCCACTCATGGTGACTAACAAATAGTTTGACTCCTTGGGAGTGCGAGTAAGGAATTTATCGGAACAAAGGTTGTAGGACTGTTTTTCCAACTTGAGAATCTGCTCTTGATGAAGCCGCTAATGAGTAGCGCTTAGAAAGTGCATGAACTGAAGACCATGTAGCTGCTCTACATGTTTGTATCAAAGGGACTTGCTGAAATATGCTGCTGAAGAGGCTTTTTCCCTGGTAGAAGAAGCTGACATATTCAAAGGATGGTTCTGTTTATTAATCCCATAAACTGTTCCAAAACAGCTGACAATCCACTTAGAAAGTTTTGAAATGAGATTGATTGTAACATACAGTGGCAGAGATAAGGAAAAATCTATCTAAGAGTTTTCCTAAAAGGTCTTGTTCTGCTCATGTAACATAAAAGGGCTCTTTTAACATCCAAGGCATGAAGTTTTGACTCTGCCGGAGAATAATGGGGTTTAAGGATGAAAACCAGTAAGTGAATATTCTGGTTAATATGAAAATCCAAAACCATTTTTTGGGTTGAATTTAGGATGTGGCCTTAATGTGACTCAGCATAAAAAAAACTGCGTTTGGAGAGTTAGACATGAGAGCTTGATCTTACTAACTCTATGGCATAGATGTCAAACTCAGGCCTGCGGGCCAAATCTGGCCTGCAGTGTAATTATATTTGGCCCGCGAGAAAATACCAAATGTCTACTAGAGCTGGCCCGCCGGTAGACAGCGCATGCACTGCTAATACTACAAATCCCAGAATGCTCTGCTGGTGCGTTGGCGCATCAATCAGGATCCACAAGCGCCCCCTCCTCTGTTGACATTCATTGGCAACCTCATGCTACCAGTCACATTGGGCCACCCCTCCCAAAAATGGCCAAACAAAAGATGGAAAACAGAAGCTTTCTAGAAAAGTGGGAAGCAGAATATCTGTTCACAAATGTAAAGGACAGACCTGTTTGTCTTGTGTGCGGAGCCAACGTAGCTGTAACCAAAGAATATAACATAAGAAGACACTATGAAACGAAACACCACGACAAGTACAAGGACCTGGACATAGCCCAAAAGCGCCAGAAAGTAGAGGAGATGAAAAGAAGTTTGGTTTCACGAAAGACTATGTTCACAAAAGCCATATCACACAGTGAGGCTGCTGTAAAGGCTAGTTTTATTGTGGCAGCAGACATTGCAAAATCAGCCTGGCCCTTTAATGAGAGAGTAGTGAATGATCAAAGTTTGCGACGTCGTGTGCCCAGATAAAAGGGAAGCATTTTTAAATGTGAGCCTTGGCAGAAACACAGTAGCTGATCTTGTATGTGATCTTGCCACAAATCTACATGAACAGCTGATGGAAAAGGGAAAAGATTTCATTGCATTCTCCCTTGCTGTGGATGAGAGCAGCGACACATCTGATACTGCCCAGCTGTCAGTCTTCATCCGTGGAGTGGACTCAAATCTGTGCGTTACAGAGGAACTTTTGGGATTAAAATCAATGCATGGCACAACCACAGCAAAAGAAATCTTTGAAGAGGTTTCCAAATGTGTAACTCAAATGAGGCTACCTTGGGATAAACTTGTGGGACTAACGACAGATGGTGCGCCCGCAATGTGTGGTCAAAAGAGTGGATTGGTGGCCAGGATTCGGGAGAAAATGCGAGGGGAGAACTGTTCAGGTGAGCTAACTGTTTATCACTGCATCATACATCAGGAATCGTTGTGTGGCAAAGCCCTGAAGATGGAACATGTTATGAGCACCATAACACGAGTAGTTAATTTTATAAGAGCTAAAGGTTTGAATCACTGCCAGTTCAAGTCTTTTCTGGCAGAGTGTTGTTCGGAATACGCAGATGTGCCGTATCACACAGAGGTGAGATGGTTAAGCAGAGGAAAAGTACTGAACAGATGTTTCAAGCTGCGTGAGGAAATTTGTCAGTTTCTAGAAAGCAAAGGGAAAGACACAGCAGAGCTCCGGGATAAAGAGTTTCTGTCTGAGCTGGCATTTCTCTGTGACATCACGAGCCATCTCAATATGCTGAACCTGCAGCTTCAGGGGCGGGGCCGTGTCATCACAGACATGTACGCTGCAGTGAGGGCTTTTAAAACGAAATTGTGCATGTGGGAGACTCAGATGCTGCAAGGAGACCTGGGCCATTTTCCTTGCTGCCAAACCATAAAAACACAGATTTCTACCGCCGTGTTCCCAAGTGCACAGTTTGCTGAAAAACTCAGCGTATCAGCGCCGAGTTTATCCAGCGATTTGCCGACTTTGATGCCCAGAAATGTAGGTTTGAACTGCTTAGTAATTCGTTTGCAGTTGACGTGGAAAGCGCACCAACTAACCTCCAAATGGAGCTGATTGAACTCCAGTGTAGTGACACGCTGAAGTCAAAGTATGACGCTGTGGGCGCTGCACAGTTTCCACGTTACATCCCTGACACAATGCCCGAGCTCCGTACCCAAGCTGCTCAAATGCTCTCTATGTTCGGCAGCACATATCTGTGTGAGCAACTATTCTCCTTGATGAAGATGAACAAAACATCACACAGGAGTCGTCTCACTGATGAACACCTTCACTCAATCCTGAGGATTTCCTCAGCTCAGAGCCTGACCCCAAACATTGATGAACTAGCATCCAAGAAGAGATGCTAGGTATCTGGCTTGGACCAATGTGCATCAGAGTAGATCAGAGTGTAGGAAACTGAGCTTGAATGAATGTTTTCTGTATGCACTTTTCCTTGCTACTCCAAGGCATGGACTTGAATGGTTGGATTTTCATTGAAGGAAATTATTATTATTATTGTTAGCCTGTGAAAAAAAGGTTACCATTGAAATTTAACTCAGAAGACTACAAATAGAGAAAGAGGCATAAGATTTTTTTTAAAAATTTTATTTAAGAAATGAATGCCACAGATGTGTCTTTTATTTGACATTTGATTTCACATGTGTTTATAGTATTAAGCTTTGCTTGTTCCAGATTCAATGTTTAAGCAAAACTTAAGTTTGTTTCCATATGAAAAGGTTCATCGTTATATTTGATGAGAAGGAAAAACTTCCTCAATTCTAGACATTTTTTCAATAAATATCAAGGTTGGCCCGCAACTTTGTCCAAGTTTTTAATTTTGGCCCACTGTGTATTTGAGTTTGACATCCCTGCTCTATGGGAAGAAGTAATAGCCACTAAAAATATAGCCTTGGCTGATAAGTGGTGAATTGAGTAGGCTGATAATGGCTCAAAGGATGGCTCCATCAAAGCTGAAAGCACTAAATTCAAGCCCATGGAGGAGGAATTCTCCTAACTGGGGGAAACATGAGATGACTGTTTGATAGGAAAAACCTGAAGAATCTGATACCTGTGATTGATAAGCTGAAATTGCTGCCAGATGAATCTTAATAGAACTTAGATATAAGCACAGGTCTTTTAAAAATAAAAGGTAATCTAAAATAAGTGGAATAAAAGAGGAAATAGGAATGCATCCTTTTGTTTTTGTCCAAACTGAAAATGTCTTCTATTTTGCCATGAATCTTTTCCTAGTGGAGAGTTTTCTACTTTGTAACAACACGGATTGTACTTCTAGAGAGCATTCCTTGTCCATTGGTGTTAGCCAACCATCTTCCATACCATCAAATGCAGAGATGCTGCATCCAGATGAAGCATTAGACCTGAATTTTGAGAATTCATGTCTTTTTGGAGAGGAAGGGTTATAAATTGGTTCCTTGAAAGGTTGAGGAGGTCTGAAAACCAGAACTGACAAGGTCATGCCAAAGCTATGAGGACGAGTGGAGCTCTGTCTTGCCTCACTTTCCTTAATACATTTGGGATTAGAGGAAGTGAGAGAGAGAGAGAGAGAGGCATAGTTTAGACATGATGTCCAAGGTATTAGAAAGACATCTCCCAGGGAACCTTGACTCATCCCTTCTCAATTGAAATTTACTGACTTTACAACTAACCTAGTACTTAAACTGTCCCTCCACTCAGGCCAAAAAGAAATAAAATATGAAACCTAAACTAATTACTACATGAAAAAATCTACCTATCTACCTTAATCTAAAACTAAATAAAGGAGGAAGAGGAACACTGAGAAATTCAGACTCTCTGACAATGTGGTCAAAAGGTTGGCATTTGGGATCTTTCCGCCCCTTATGCTCTCTAAAGGGGAGCCTGAGAGCATGAGGAATGTATGCACAACCCTCCTCCCTCCAAGGACACTTAGAGAAAAAAAATTCTGAACTCATATGCTGGGTGCCAGTACAACATGAGTTAGATCCACATGCACATGACCTAGAAGTAGCAGTATTAGTATCTGAAAATACTCAAAATCTCCTCTGGAATTTTTTTCAATCCTTTCATTGGAAGAATGTTAGATGAGTGTTCAGAAGATCCCTTCCATGTACAAAAGTGAAACTAAAATAACATTGATCCTCCTGAATTGCATTCTGGTCTGAAAGGGTTGCTTAGTCAGAATGACAAAACTGTTCGACTAGATTCTAATCATTGCATTGAAGGGGATTGTTAAAGGATGATGTGAGTAATCTTTCATATGGGGACAGCCATGTCAAATAATAATTTATCAGGGTGTAGTGTGACATTGGCTTAGGGCCATCAGAGCTGAAGACATAAATGATGTCTTAAAGCTACTATACATTTTGATGAAAGTAATACTAATTCTACTCATTTCTGTAGCACCTTTCATCTGTGTATGTCAAAGCAGATTACATAAATTATTTATAAAAGTTTACATCCCACCATTGATGTAGGTAAGTAAAATTCCCATTTTTCTAATGGGGAATGGAGAGAGAAATGAGAAGTGACTTGCCCAACATGTCTCAGTGAGTCATGGACAGATACAGGAGAGGAACTGAATTCCTGATTTATAGGCCCATATTTTAACCATTAGATATCCTTCCTCTGAACTTTAGAGGAAGGCCAGACTTAGACTTTAAGGCCAGAAGGGACCATCATTTAGTTTGACCTGCACATTGCAAGCCACAGATCCTCACTCACCCGCTACTGTAATAGACCCATAACCTCTGGCTGAGTTAGTGAAGTCCTCAAATCATTATTTAAAGACTTCAAGTTACAGAGAATCCACCATTTACATTAGTTTAAACCTGCAAGTGACCTATGCCTGATGCTGCAGAGGAAGGCGAAAAACCCAAGGGTCTCTGCCAATCTGACCCAGGGAAAACTTCCTTCCTGACCCCAAATATGGCAATCAGTTTGACCCTGAGCATGTGGGTAAGACCCACCAGCCAGACACCTGGGAAAGAATTTGCTGTAATAACTCAGAGCTCTCTCTATCTAGTATCCCATCACCAGCTGTTGGAGATATTTGCTGCTAACAGTTGCAGGTTGGCTACATGCCATTGTAGGCAGTGTCATCATACTATTCTCTCCATAAAGTTATCAAGCTCAGTCTTAAAACAAAAAATAGTAGGTTTTTTGCCCCCACTGCTTTCCTTGAACTTTACTTTACACCCAACAGTCTCCCCTCAGAGTTCTTCAGTTTGGCTTGCATCTGCGAGTCTCAACTTTGTCCTTCAGCCTCCTTTTTGCCTTCTCTCCATCATCTGCTCGAATCCTCTTTGAAACTCAACCATGGTTTCCGCCTACATCTCCAAACTTCGGATCTTCTCTTCCATCAGCTCAATCATACAAACAAAGCTCTTTTCAGATACCCACTCCAGGATAATGTATATTCTGCAGCTTTCACCTCTGGTCACCTTCATCGTCTCTTCCATTCCACTGCTGCCTCTGTATAGCCTTCCTGCCTAAAGTCCTGTCAAGGAAAAAGAAAAAACAAAAACCAAAACAAAGAAAAACACCAAAAGAAAACCAGAATGCCCCTCCTCAACCCTCCTTTACAAACTCCCACTCAAACTTCCCTGTTTACAGCTCTGTTTGCTGGCTCCTGTGCCCTTATCTGACTGTTTGGCTGCCTTTGTAGGACTCCTAATTTGAGAAGACCTGCTCCCTAATCAGGGCTCTGCTTCTCTCACAGCACATTGCCTCTTAGCAGCCTCTGCAAACTGAACAGAAAAAACAAAACACCCCATCCCACAAAAAAAACCCCAGAGAAAACTAACACAAAAACTCACTGCCCCCAAGGAACGGGCTTGCCTCCGCCCTTCTCTTGCAACAGAACTCAGACTCCCCTGTTTATAGCTCTGTGTGCTGACTCCTGTGCCGCTGCTCCTGGCATGTTCTTTAAAGATGTCTACTACAAGATTCCCACTCCTGTGCTTCTACCAAGATGATCGTCTTTTTTTCCTCTTCTCTTCCTGCATCCCTATTAAATTTAATGTTGTTTTAAAAAAGTTGGTCTGCTCCATTGGTACACCCTCCACATGTATATTGATATTTCTGGCTTTTCTGATGGATCATTTACAATCTTGAAAAAGAATTGGTTGTTTCACTCTTTTGTAAGTTTATGTGGTGGTGTCTATGTTAAACCCCAGTTTTTTAATGTATATATCTGTTGAACCCTCAAGGATATCACATTGAAATATGCTGCTGTATGAGAGTGTATGTAAGCCAGATGCCATTTGGGCTAGCTATTTAAAATGTGTTTGGATCAAATAATGCACCATTTTGCTTTCTGCTGTTTGTTGAAAAAAAGAATAAACCTGCTTCTTTTAAAGTATGCAGTATGGACAATGGAATATTTCAGTTATCAGTGTACTCTTAGCTTGCAGTCTTAGATCAAACAATATATATTAGAAACAGAATGAGATTGTATTGCAAATCGTGCCATTTTTTTGTTAATTGGAAATTGGGTCTATTGAACATACTCTTTCCAACTGTCATCTATCTGAATGCAGTAATACAATATATATTATAATTTGTAAGTTTTTCTGCAATTTAGTCCTGTCAACATATTTTTCTAGCAGTTGGAAACCTATGATATTTTTATATATTCAATCCATGTATGGCTTGGAGCCACAGCTGGTGTATGACTT
Organism: Mesoclemmys tuberculata; assembly: GCA_007922155.1. Classification (NCBI taxonomy): domain Eukaryota; kingdom Metazoa; phylum Chordata; order Testudines; family Chelidae; genus Mesoclemmys; species Mesoclemmys tuberculata. The sequence continues at coordinate 21,879,579 of ML675614.1, read as the reverse complement.
GAGGTTACATATATATTATGTTTTGCAATAAGGTAGATCTTACTTTTTAATTAGGACTGCATTTAATTGAAAGTCATTAACTGTTTAATGTTTCAGAACTTGAAATAATCTTTGTACTACTGACATTTACATTTTTAAGAAAAGTCAAGTTCCCCTTTTTTTAATTTCAGTTTTTGATGAAGAAGAAGAAAGCAAGTTGTCCTATACAGAGATTCATCAGGAGTACAAAGCTCTGGTGAGTATTACTCATCAATTGCACTTAATCTTATAAAAAATTCAGTCTGTAATTTTACAATAAATATTTAGGCAATCCCATAACTCTCTAGTTTTAGTTCGTTGTCTGTGTACATTTTTTCTGCATATGGTTTTTTAAGGTTGCCCTGCATTGTTGTATCTGAGGATATTTTGCAACATATCTGTCATATGTGTTTTAGAGGGTAACTTGATCAGACTTTCAGTAAGTGGATAAAGTGGATCATTATGGCGGAACTGTTCATTTTGTGTTCTTCGTCTTAAGCAGGGTTGAAATTACTCAGTAAGAAATTTCCTTAACAAAAGAGGCGATCAGGCCTATTGTTGGTTTTGTGCGTGTGTGTTTTTTGCTACTGAATTTTGTTGGTGTGGTACAGTGTTGGCTACCGGTGTTTATCAGTGCAGGCTGCATGCGTGTGTCCCCCTGTAGGTGCTGTCTTAGTTCTGCAGATAGCCGAGACAGCTCTCATGGTCGAATTAATCGACTCGACCACGGATTAGCTGAGCAACAAAGGCACACGAGCCAGGTTTATTGCATGTGGCACAAGGAGAAGTGACCTTCAGGGTATCACTGGGTCAACTTCCTATATGCGGCGTTACAGTGGACACGTCCCAATGGCGGGACTTTCCGTTATCCCCTAGATCGGACAATGTTGTTCCCTCTGACACCCTCTTTTATACATTGTTACATACAATTTCATTCTGCCCCTTTTGACGTAAGTAATTGCCACCCTCTTGACGTAGTCTAATACCACCTTTTTCCATTAATTGGCTGATTTGGGCAAAACAACTCCATTTATCATCTTTTAGTCATTTCTATCCATCAAAGTGTCATTTTAGGGAGTTAGTTCTTTCTGGTATCTTGGTGCCTTCTGCACCTGCTACATAATTTGCATATTAGTAATATTTTGGCAATGTGTATATTTGCAGTATCAGCACTTTCCTGTGCCAGTTTCAGTTAACTTGGTTTTTTCCACTTATACTCCTGTTCACTTGGCTTTTTCAAATTAGGCCTTAGCCTATTTACAGGCCTTATGCTCATTTCTTACTGCAGTTGGTTTTGTTTTAATTTTGAACTACCTAAAAACTATGTATTCCAAATCCAACCAAATATCCCCTGCACCAAGTTGCCAAAACTTCCAAATCCCAGGGAGAAGACTGTTCCACCTCTAGCAACCAACTATATACTTGTAATTTTTACAAAAACCGGAAATAGCCATTTTCAAAATTTAATGATTACACATTTCAGAAAACCATTGTGACAGATTAAAGGGGAGACAGATGGCTGGCTAGAGTGTAGCAATCTGGAACATAGATATGGGCATACTAGATCAGCAGTAGTCCATTTAGTCCAGTCTCTTGCCTTTGGCAGTGGCCAGTACCAGATGCATCAGAGGAAGATGCGAGAACCTCATAGTGGACAAAAACAGAATAACCAACTTATAGAAGAAATTTCTTCCTAAACCTTATGTAAGCCAGTGGCATGGTCCGGCCGGGGTGTTGCAACCCTTCCTCGGGCCCAGGCTCCGAGGAAGGCCATAGCGTCTCCCTTTAAGGGAATGAGCAGTGCCTGTTTACTAGTCTTTAGCCCCGGTCCCTAGTGGGGCAGGCTGACAAGCGGTCTGGTGCCCCCGATCCTCAGGCAGGGTGGGGCAGGCGAGCAGTCTTTTGCTTCCGGCCCACAGGCAGGGCAGAGCTGGTTGGGCAGTCAGCAGCCCCTGGCCTTCCCACAGGTGCGGTTTGTAAAATAGTCTGGGGGCCCCAGCCTTGCAGGCAAGCGGGGCCCATAGAGCTTGGGATCCTCTGCCTCGCAAACACAGAGGATAGCATTCCCTCCCGGGGTGGTTAGGGAAGTGGGGAGGGGGCGCAGGCCCACCCGTCTCCACTGCGTCCCAGCCAAAGGCCCTAGCAGTGGCAAAGCAGTTTGCCACTGAGTCAGTGGGGCTCCAACGGCAACATGCTGATGGGGCTTAGCCCCTGACTCAGCCGCTTGCTAGTCAGCTTCCCTTGGGCCATTTCCTCCCTACCTGTCCCAGGTTACCTGCAGGGATTGGTCTCCCTCTAAGTCACTGACGTACACTGCCAGCAGCAGGCCCACAAGTCCCCCCCCGTCGACTGACAGCAAGTCCAGGAACTCCTCTGCGTCATCTGCAGAGGGCAGTTCCTCCAGGTCCCAGGGATTTCTCCGGTCCACAGGGTTCAGTCAGCTCCCACAGGTCCCTGGCATCAGGCAGCTCCTCCAGGTTAGGGTTGGCCTCCAGGGATATGTCCCATTCAGGAGTCTCAGGTGGCTCGTTCCAGCTACTAGGGGCTGGCGGCCCCACCCAATCACTATGGCTCGGCTGTCCTCTCCAGTCACTTGGGCCCGGTGGCCCTATCCAGTCACTGGGGCCTGGCAATCCGGGCAAGGGTTGGAGACTCCACTCGGTGGAGCGGGTGCTCCAAATGGCTGCTGGGCCTGGGCCTGGGTCAGGCCTAGGCCGTAGCCTCCAGGAAGACACGTCTGCCTCCGGCAGCAGCTTCCACCCTACTGAACTGCTAGGCCAGCCATTTATACCTCCTCTTTCTGCTTTGGCTCTGCCCCTCCGTTGCTAGGCAGTTTGGCCTGTAGGGCCCTGTTCTGCACAGCATGGGCGTCACGACCCTTCCTCGGGCCCAGGCTCCGAGGAAGGCCACAGCGCCTTGCTACACTTATCAATTAGTAGTTAACTTATACCCTGAAGTATTAAGGTTCATACACTGTCTTAAAACAGTTTTATTCTACTTAATGTAACGGTGTGTCTTTACTATTTATATAAATGAAGAATCCTTTTTTGAATCCTACTAAATTCTTGGCCTCAGTGCTATCTTGTGACAATGAATTCTACAGATTAATTATGCATTACGTAGTATGTATTTCCTTTATCAATTTTAAATTTGTTCCTTTTCAACTTAATTAAATATTTCCTTGTTCTTGTATTATGCGAGGATATGTAGGAACTTATTTACCCTTTTAAAACGTTATAATTTTGTTTACTTCTCATAAATCATCTTATCTGTGTAAACTAAAAAATATTAGACTTAAATCTTTTTGGTTTTGTACGTCTTTCATGACTCATTATTTCCAGTGCCTGTCTCTGAATTCCTGAGCCTGCTAATACCGGTTTTTTTGGGTTTTTTTGGAGATTGGGTGACCAGAACTGAGCATAACATTTCAGGTGAGGGTGATTTATATAATTGCCAACCCTCTGATTCCACTTTGGTTATGATAATCCATCTCTTCCATATAGGCTCTCTCCAAAAAAGTTTCTCAGTGCCTAATACATGTAATACTCTATTCTATACACCATGCATTGTTGGGCTGTGTGCAGAAATTTAAATTTGACCAGGGATCTCAGGCTTCCTATACTGTGTCAGGGAGATCTCAGGAACTGGTGCCGGTCCATGGCCGAGTCATTGAGAAACACCACTCTCTAATATGAGCATTGAAAACCACTAGGGATTTTTGGAGGATTCTACATACCCACAAGTTTCTTAGATTTTCACTATAACTAATTTTCTTAATAATATTGCAGTGACTTTCAACAAATTAAGATACTGTAAAAAATAAAAATGGCAATAGTAAAGTAATGCATAATAATTGACAATTAGTTTAGCTTGGCAGGTGAGTTTAAAACTTTGGTGACTTATATGACTGTGGGGCAAAAACTACTAGAAGGTAAGACTCATAATTTTTTGTAGGTTGAAAAACTGCTAGAAGGTTATCTTAAAGAAGTTGGAATTAATGAAGAGAAATTTCAAGAAGCATGTTCATCTCCTCTTGCAAAGTCACATACGTCACAGGTATATTTTCCTTTGTTATGATGTTATAGTTCACAGTAATGGCTGGATTTTAATTGATAATCTGTTAATTTTGTATTTCCATTAAAGTAGCATTACAAGTATGAAATTTTGAAGTTCCTTTTTGCACAAAATATTTCACTTTCTAAAATCCTATAATAATTTAGCCATCTGTATTTCAGGTATACATTGTGGCTAGCAATCTACTTTTGCAGTTTTAATTTAGATGAGTGGTATCACTTGAAGGCAATATATTTATATGTGGTATCAAAAACTTTTTATCAAAATTTGTATATTTTGTATTTTTTTAATAAAAATGTAATTTTAACTTATATTAACCATACGTTACAAATGAATTAAAGTTAACTGATAAATAATATGATTGTTGGTTGATCTCTTAACACCTCAAAATGAAGAAGATGTATACAAATTGAAGGGAGTGCAGAGAAGAGCAACAAAAATGATTAAAGGGTTACAGTGGGATTGATTTTTTTGAGTAAAGTTTAAAAGAAGCAAAAATATCACTTGGTGAAGTAATGACTAAGAGTGCTAGAAGAAGAAAGAGAGTAAGTTTATAAGTAATTTAAAGGCTGTGAACTTTTAAGAAAGAAGAGGGCTTACTTAAGATAGCATGGGATACTGAGACTGAAAACACTTACTGCAAAGAGAAACAAGCAAGGATAGTGTGATCCTAATCAAAGCATTATTTTACAGAGCTACAAAATCAGATTCTGGGAACGCTCACCAAATTGTAGCTCTTGAGTTGAACTGTAGTGTGAGGATCAAATGTTAGACATCTTATTCCTTTTAGTTGTCGTTAGAAAGAGGGCTTGGGATATATTCCGGGTATTTCCTATTTTAAATAAAAGAAGAAAATTAGTAGTTATTTATTGCATATCCAGAATCTGGAACCTTGTCTACACAAGAGAAATTTAAGTTTCAGCTCTGTTGCAAGCACCTCCAATGCTTGTAATATAGCTTTTAACCACATACAGAAGTCACACTACCATTGCATTTTGCATCAAGTCTTTCTCCACCATGACAGTACTGGCTTGGCACTTACCCAAGTGTAATTTATCTTCCTGGTTCAATTCTACAATCCTCCTACCTACCTTTCCATAACAGTGCTAATGACTCAAAGCTCTGTCACCAGCCAAGGAGAAATAGGCATATGAGTGACTTGCCTTAATATCATGCTCCTGTGAGCATGAGGGGAAAAAATATTGAGGATGAAATCCTGGCCCCACTAAAGTAATTGGGAGTTTTTCCATTGACTTCAGTGGGGCCAGGATTTCACCATGAAAATGCAGAGCACTACCATAGACCACTAGACCAATCACATTTTAATTTTTATTCCTTTTGCCACCCTTATATATTTTTGTCACGTTTAGAAGAGTTGGTGTAACTATTAAAATATGTATACACTTGACAGAATTTCAGTCTCACTAGGATCACAAAACATATAACATTTGTTTTAAAAAAAAATTAAATGTGTTAGGCTCTGCTGTTGCAATGATAATGCAATACATGGGTTGACTTCCACATTCATACAGAGTCCCATTGGCTTCAGTGGAGCTCTATGCTGGCGTAGAGGTCTATCTGCAGTGGAGTTTATTGAAGAACTGGGGCCGCAATGTTGAGTGAATTCATTTAATATATTTTACTATATCCTTCCATTTATAAACTGCATTTAGAAAACAGAAAACCAGATATGGCAGTGATGAATTTTAAAGGGCGTAAGACAAGAAAAGCTCTTTGTTTTCCATGCTTGTGAATCCTTGAATAGGTGCCTGTTTTTTTGTTTATTTCATGGAATACAACAAAAGAGCAACAACATACAAATGTTGTCTTGCTGTGATAATACAGGCCTTTTAGTGTTTGGGCTCTTTTGAAATTATTAGTTTTTGATTTCTGTAAGGTTTTTAATTCATTTGTAAATTTTTTTCCACAGACCATTTTGCAACCAGTGCTGGCAGCAGAAGATTTTAGATTATTTAAGGAAATGATGGTACAGAAAAACATTGAAATGCAGTTGCAAGCCATTAGAATCATTCAAGAAAGAAATGGTAAATGAGAAATTTTAGTTCTCAGTGCATCTTTTCAGCTGTTTTGTAGATAACTCTATGGCCTACCCATCCATAAACAATTAAGGTCACATCCTATTCCATGATAGTCTTTATATGATCACATACTTTTTTCCCCACATGATCCCTGCCTCATTCAGTGCATAGGGTGGATGATCACTGAACAGGTTGCTATTCAGTATTTCTTTTTATCATCATTCAGTGTATTGCCCCATGACATATTTACTGCACATCATCCAAACGATGTTCTGAATACAGAATTACTAATTTCCTCCTGGGCTGTTTACTCCTCATCATAGTATCTGAGTGCCTTTTAGATGAGGGAAAATCATTTACCTGTAATTGTGCTTTTCTCAAGATCTTTCTGACAGGATTCCTATTCATCCATCCATCTCCCTCCTTCCGAGTTTGGGGTTTTGTCTTTTTTGTGCTGTTATTTTTCTACTGTATAGTTCTTAGTCCGAGAGAAAATTTTTCACTATGATTGGTTTGTCACTTGGGAGCTTCACCTGCCACACAACTAAGGAACTGGCTGGATTGGTTGTTGATGCAGCAGTATTTATAGCCTCTTGGAAATGGCACAGAATGACCAGTGGAGAGCCTGGTTCATGCTCTCCCAGATACTGCTGCCCTTGGGAACCAAAACTTTAGAGCTTTGAGAGTTTCCAGAATCATAGTGGGAAGTTGATACCCAGAAGCTTAGAATCTTTTTGGAAACATATTTTTTGAGATATAGAATTGCAGTTCAGTAATTTTCCCATACCTTTCAAGCTCTGGTTGAAGAATGCATTCAAAATGGAATAAAAATCCATTTTCTTTTGAGGAATACATGCATTTTTGCTATGATTTTTTTTATAGGTGTGCTACCTGACTGTTTGACAGATGGTTCCGATGTGTTCACCGAAGTTGAACAGCAAGAAATGAAAATACTCAGAGAGGTTCTTAGGTAACAAGAAGTGGTCTCTTACTTAATATTTATGGAAGTAGATATACATGGATGTTTTGTTACATTTTATTTGGGTACTTCATTAATCTTCTAGGTGGCATAAATATTCTTCAACATGTGTCAGTGTGGCTCCTAGTGTAAGTGTGCATGTGCTACATGTGTGAAAACTTGGAATCTTTTGCACAACCATTTCCAATGAGGCCATGCCTCCTTGTGTTCCCATGAGAAGGCATATAGGGCAAAGTGTCTCATAGACTTTAAGGTCAGAAGGTCAGTCTGACCTCTTGCACAACGCAGGCCACAGAACTTCACCCACTCACTCCTGTAATAGACCCCTAACCGGAAGTCCTCAAATAATGGTTTAAAGACTTCAAATACAGAGAATCCACCAGCAAGTGACCCATGTCCCATACAGCAGAGGAAGGCGAAAAACCCCCAGGGCCTCTGCCAATCTTCCATGGGAGAAAATTCCTTCCCGATGTCAAATATTGGTGATCAGCTGAACCCTGGCATGTAGGCAAGAGTCACCAGCCAGATACCTGGAAAGAATTCTCCGTAGTAACTGCAAACCCACCCCATCTAACATCCCATCACAGGCCATTGGGCATATTACTGCTAGTAGTCAAAGATCAGTCAATTGCAAGCCATTTCTCAGTTCCCTCTCTCCCCAACTTTGGCAGTGGGAACCTGGACTGCATCTGACCTGCTTCTGAATTTAAGAACTCAGTCTGAATAGGACTGAAACCAAATATGGTGAAAATTTCTCATGAACCAGGAGTTTTGAAATTTTTCATTTTGGAAACATGGAAAGATAGTGCTTACAAAAGGAAGCATGCTCTCTGATCCACAGCAGCTGCTCCGTGAAATTGACATTCATGCTGGATTGTCATTCGTTCATGACCCTGTCACCATCCAGAGCATTTGTCCCAGATGCATCTGATACAGCTTGATGAGTCCACTTGAACCACCTGCAAATTTAAGGGACTTGATCCTTGAAAGATTAAAAAAACTATATATAAACATGTTAGAGTTCAGAGGCATCTGTCTGGCACATGTGGTATTCATGCTGATCCTGCAATCCTTTGTGCAGATACTGATATAGACAATATGTCCACTAGCCACCAAATAAACAAGCAAGAGGGTGCATGCTCTTCTGCCCCATGCAAGGAAGTGATCATTTTATGGAATTATCATGTCCGTGAGGACATAACCCACAGTCCTACACATTCCAGGAGACCGCAGTGACCTGGCCGAATTCCTAAACAGACAGTCCATCAATCACAGGTGATCACTACTGAAATCCATTATTGACTTGATATTTCGCTAGTGGGGCAATCTGCTGATAGTCCTGTTCACCACCAGTACAACTCCAAGTGTCTGAACTTCTATTCCAAAGGAGGCATGTCTCTGGGATCTTCACCAGACTCCTGCCTTCTACAATGGAACCAAATTCTCCTTCATGCTTTCCCACTGTTCCTTAGGATGATTGCAAAGCAAGATGAAACCAGGTGAGACTCACTTTTATAGTCCTTATTAGTTAAGACAGTTATTGCTGACAGACCTCTTGTGGATGTCTGTATGACCAGAACACCCTGATCAACTGTCTCAGGATTAGGGCCAACTATTCCACGCACATCCCAAAAAGTTGCAACTTACATCCTGAATGCTGGCTGGTTGAGTGCCCTGGAAAAGGACTGCTCTTCACTTGCTTGGGAGACCAGAAAATTGTCTAAAAGGAACATCCTCTTCTAACTGGAACAGATTCTCTAGGTGAGTGGCCCAGTATGGCCTAGACCTGGTACAGGTTCAGACACCAAAGATTCTGGACCACTTGCTTCAATTAAAACATTTTGGATTCTTTCAGTTCAATCAGGTCCATCTGGTGGCAGTATCTGCATACTATCCGTTGATATAGTTGCTCTCAATCTTATTTCATCTGATGGTATCCAAATTCTTTTAGGACCTTATGCATACTTACCGATTAAGGACCCTATTCCAGCTTGGGACCTCAGTGTCATTCTTCATATGGAACCCACCATTGATCCCCTCACAGAGTGCTATATCTGCCATCTTACCCTCAAAATGGTATTCCTGGTCCCCATTAGTTCAGCTAGAAGAATGAACAACCTCCAACTGTCCACAGTAGAACCCCCATTTAATTTGTTTTACAGAGAGAAAGTGGTCCTGAGACTTTATACAAAATTCTTCCCCACAGGGGTTTCGGAATTCCATTTGAATCAATCAGCCTGTGTATATTTTTTCCAAAAGCACATTCTGTGTAATGGGAGAAACTCCACACTCTGGACAGATCCAGGACTCTTTGATACTATCGTGATTAGAACTAAATCTTTCAGAATGCCACTATGTCTATTTGTGGTATAGCTGGCCAGTCCAAAAGTCAAGTCATTTTCTTCCTAAGTACTTTCAAAGTGGATAATGCATTGTATGTCAGTGTTCTACCAGCTGACTAATAGAATCATAGAACCACAGGGTTACAAGGAACCACAAGGGTTATCTAGTCTAACCCTCAGCGAAGATGCAGAATTTGTTGTGGCTAAATCATCCGAGACAGATCACTATCAAGCCTCTTTTTTAAAACCTCCAGTGAAGGAGCTTCCATGACTTCCTAAGGCAGTTTGTTCTATTGTCGTACTGTTCTTACAGTTAGGAAGTTTTTACTGAGATTTAATCTAAATCTGCTGTGCTGTAATTTGAACCCATTCATTGCCTCCTGCCCTGCCCTGCTTGGTAAGAGAACAGTTTTTCTCCATCTTTTTATGGCAGCCTTTCAAGTATTTGAAGACCACTATCATGTCCTCCCTTAATCTCCTTTTTCCAAACTAAACATACCCAGTTCCTTCATCCTTTGCTCACATGGCTTGCATTCCATCTCTTTGATCATCTTTGTCACTTGCCTCTGGATCCTTTCCAGTTTATCGACATCCTTTCTATACAGCGGTGATCAAAATTGAACACAATACTCCAGCTGAGGCCTAATCAGTGCTGAGTAGAGCGGTACTATCATCTATAGAATCATAGAACCATAGGGTTAGAAGATGTATCTCCCCTGCTAACTATTTAAGTTCCTTCCACCAGAGATCAAGTAACATCTACAGGATGCTTCCATAACATACCAATACCCAAAATCTTTATAGCTTTTACATGGAGCAACTCGATCATATTTGTCAAGCATTATGCACTGGACTTGGCTGCCAGATGAGATGCAAAGTTTGGGAGAGCTGAACTTCCATCTCTATTCAACTGATGCAGCTGACACTTCTTCTGCCCATCTCCTGAAGAGGATACTGCTTGCCAGTCACCTGTAGTGGGATCCACACTGACACCATTCAATGAAAGAACAGTTATTCACCTACAATAACTATGGTTCTACAAGATGTTTTACTTAGTGTGGATTTCAAGACCTGCCCTCCTTTCCTGTTTTTGGAGTCCTCTGCTATGATGGGCATTGAGTTGCAAGAGAACTAAAGGAGGGCCAGGACCATTCTGCTCTTTATGCCTTCATCCGGGAACATGAGGGGCACAGGAGGCATGAGTAGCCCCACTAAACACTGCTGCACAACAGATTCCAAGTTCAGGTGCATCTGCACCTACAGCAGGATCCACGCTCACTACATCTTGAAAAACCAGTTATTGCAGAGTAAGTAATTGTTCTTTCTTATTAAAGACCTGATCATGAGAGGATGTAAATACTAGTTACTGAAGTGGGAAACCCTCCGCAGAGGTGTCTTGAGGCTAAGGGTTGAATCCTCAGCTCTGAGTAAGCTACTTTAGCAGTACCAAATGGTGTGCCACTTGAATATTCATTCCCATTCCCAATCCATCCCATACTCCTGAGCCAAGGCTCAGGGATGTTGTAACTTACACTAGCCAGTAATGACCTCTTCCATCATCAAGTGATTGCTGGAATATAGGAGCACTTTTGCTATGCTCTCTTCTTCTGGACACATCCTAAACACTCACCCAGTGGGTCTGGACAGTTCTCAGCTGCCATGTTAGAGCAGCATTATGGTTCCTTTATATTGACAGAATACCATGCTCCTCTCTGTGTCCATGTTTGGATGGGAGACTGCACACTTTGATGGAGGGTGAGTTCTGTTTCTGTACCATGCTTTCCTCTTTTCCACTACTTATTGTACGTAGCTCCTGTGCAGAGGTGTGGGAGAGCTGGTCAGTCTCCTCTAGATCATCCCCTTTAAAAAAAAGTGGCAAGCAACTGGACTAGCAAAAACCAGCACAAATAGTCTGAGGCTGTATTAAAGTAACGTTTCCCTTCTGTGCTGTGGAAACCCTCATCTCCTACCTTCAAAGGGTGGTGAAGGACATTCATGATCATGGATGAGAGTAGATAAAGTCTGGAAGCAGATGGAGGCAAGATGAAATGTATATTTTTTGAGAGGCCCCTTTTGTGTGGATCTCAGGCTATCTATAACTAAAATAAGTGAAACCCCCTGTTTCTTCCATGGGTAATGTGCTGGCGGAATCCATCACCTGAAGCAGGAATTCCTAGGAAACTGTTCTCTGTAGATTAGTCCTGCACTGAGGAGAATGGGACCTATAATTTCTCACATCATCTGTCTATCTGGGATAGTTCTCTGTTTCTATTGGGAATACCTTTTATTCATCAAAGCTTTTGGAGGCTTTGGTGGCTTATGACTGTTATCCTGAGATTGTCCCTTGAGCGTTTAAGCAGTGCTAAATCAATATGAATCACTTTAATATGCAGGACTCTTACATATTTACTCAATTTTTTTATGTTACAGGAAGTCTAAGGAAGAGTATGATATGGAGCAAGAAAGGAAAAGGACAAAAGAGGTGCGTGCATTTTTATATGAGTCGTGATGATTAAGTGATAAGTCCTCAATATTTTCTCTGACATCTTTGTCTTTGATAGCAACTTTCAGTCCATGGCAAATTCTTAAACACACTCATATACTTTACTGAGCAAATAAAAGAGCTGTTTTGAGGGCCTTGTTGCCATTATAAATTAAACTGTCTTTTCTTTTGAAGTTTCTATTTCTCTCACTTTCTCTCACTTGGAAAACTGGTGCTATCTGGTAACTGCTGGAAGGTTTTCATAAGATTAAAAGGAATACTGGCAACAACTCTCTAAAAGGACTTAAGAGAGTGGGTAAATAACACAAAGTGTTAGGATCTTTTTTTTTTTTTTAAGCGAATCTTTCCTAGCCAGGGAATGGTTTAGTTACCTATGAATAAGTGAGTTAAGTGGTTGGTAATACTCCTACACATGATATATTTGTCCTTTTAATTAAAATAATTAAAATAAAGTGGAATTTAAACTGTAAATTCATTCTGAAAATGTTTCATGTCCATTAAATATCTTATTTTTCAGTATTTAAATTTTCTGTGTCAAAAATGTAACAAGTACACTTCAGGCTGTGGATGTGTCTTGTTATATACTGCCATACTTTTGGTGCTGGAGGCACTGAAATCTTGTCTTCATTACTCACTTTGCACCAAACTTTTTCCAGTTGGTCAGTAACTAACTCAGCAAATAGTGCTATCAAAATCAATGGGACTACTATATTAGGCATAAAATACAACTCAGTTGTGAGTACAAGTAGCAGATTTTGGTCATATGCAAAGTGCCATTGATATCATGGGCAAGATTGGGTTCTTATTCCATACTGTACTCTTAATTCTTAACAGGTCATCTCTGTTGCATAGTCTTTATTATAAAATCTTGTACTTCAACTTGATTCCTCGTTCTGTGGAATTTTTTCTGGATACTGCCTCATAAATCTGAGGATGCTAACATTTAATTTTTGAGGAGATAGTGCAGTGGGATTTTCAAACGAGATTTGGTGACTTAGGAGGACAAGTCCTATTGACTTTCAAATGGGCATATGCTTCTAAATCACTGTGTGCGTCTGAAAATCTCAACTCTTACGCACTTGTGCAGACTCTTACTACTGTGTATATTTTTCATATCGCTAGTTTTTATACTTTTTGAGAGTGCAGGTTTTTTTAATTCCGAGGCTGAGTGACTCCTGAATCAACTGATGATGATTATGACTACACAAATAGGTTTCCCACCTGTCAAACTTTTCCCATATTTTCAAATCCTGCAAAAGACGTACTCATCTTCAAGGGAGAACTTTCCTTGGAAACATGAGGCTACTTTTTATCCTGAAGGAACTGTCTAGCTTTTCCTAAGCTTTCAGCCACTTTGCTGACTTTTATATTTACTTTACTAGATCAGTAGGTCCTTGTTTTTCAAAGTTGAACGCACAACTACATGCACAATTACATGACTGACTTATTGGAAATTAGGACCCAGGGATGAGAGTCTATGCTGCACCTTTTAACTGCTAAAGTCTAAGTTGCCTTTGCACATTTCTGATCCTGGACTGCTCTGGGAACAAGAGTGGCCCCAGCATATAATGTAGATGTTCGTTGGGACCTGTATAAATTACTGCAGTCTCTGTGGGCTGCCCTACTGGCTGACGTGCTATCACCACTATGCTGCCTCCTGCAACCATATTCTGACATGCACTTCCAGCTTTCTGCCTACAGCATTTCCCCTACAGGGTTTGCAGTGGGGGTGTTCTTGGAAAGCTGCCTTACAGTTGTCTTCTGCTATGCTTGTGCTGGGGAATTTTTCTCTGGATAGATCCAGGGCATTTATAGCCCCTTTAGCGTGCTTTAGCCTTTTTACCCAGTGTAAAGAGGCCAGAGTGGGGGTGAGGCTCTCACCCCATATGTCTGACTCTTTTGACAATGATCTGTTGTACATAATGAATATCATGGGTGTTATAGCCTATAGGACATTCTGAGAGGGTATAAAACAGTCAACTCAGTAGCAGTGATTTATGTTGATTAAAAGAAAGAGAGGCTTTCCAGTGCGGAGATTTTATAGGCTAACATTTTTCTGGCGGAAGGACTCCTAAGGTCAGTTTTCTCCTCCTGTGGTAGACCAGTGAGGAGACAAGAGTGTCAAATTTTGAAAAGGCATCTAAGTCCCATTTTCAAATTAAAAGTTATTGAGACTTAGGTCACTTTTGAGAATGGGACTTTGGCTTCTAAATCATTTAGGTGTTTTTGAAAATGTTACCCAAAATATTTATAGGGTCATAGGATAGAGTGATTCAGTTGGTGGAAATTGAAAATATATATGGTGATTGAATCATGAAGTATGGCATCAAATCTCTTTATATGGTGTGAAGGCACACGCCAACCTACCTGAAATTCTTAATGTAAGTGGTTCTAGATTAGGAGGCAAGTCCTGAACTAAACTCAAATCTTTTAATTTATGGAAGTGAGTCTGTAGAAGACTTCCTGTTAGTAGTGAATAAACCAGTTTCTCTTTTTTACCTCCATAGTACAACAGATGAGCGTGGCAGTATTAATAACTCATCAAAAATTTGGTAACCATAAGTGACCAGCCAACAGTTCACTTTTTTTTCTGGTTTAATATTTTTAATGCCTAAGGTATACTACTAAAAATATAACAAACTCTTTTTTTTAATTCTAAGACACATGATAAATTGAAGTCATCAGACGTTACATACAGCTGTCCAGGATATTCAAGAGAAGCAAAAGTTAAGGAATCCACTGAAGATATTGAGAGAGTTTATGATTTTGAAGAAATTGCAAAATTATCATTAGGTAATGTTACTTGAAAGTATTTTTGTAGTGTCTAATATGTATTGTAATATAGTTAGTGTGTTGATCTCTACTCATTGTAGAGAAATGGAAGTCTAATTTTTCAGCAAAGAATTTTGCCTTTCACACACCTGGACAATAAAAGAAATGGTTATTAAACACATTTATAATTTGTTACAATTTAAATAACAACTTAATTAACCAGTTACTCTACTAGGTTTCTTACTATTCTTTGGCTCTGTGTGTACAGACTAGAGAATTATTATAATTTTATGCACTGCATTAGCCAAAATAGCTTTTAAAGCAGATAAGAAATTACAGATAGCAAAATATGGTTAGATATTCACAATGTCAAAAATTGACCACAACATGAAATATTACAATTTTCTAGAGATAATAAATAAATTGAATTAATTCAAAGTCATGTCACAATCTTGTCACAAAGGCAAATTATTAACCTAGTTCTGTGCTAGTCTGGGTGCGTGATTTTGCAATCAACATGGAACTATGCATCCTTAAACATATTCTTATCTTCAATCAAATTTATATGCCAGTGGAATTATGGGACTGCTCATGTCCGTTCATCCAAACAATTCTACAGTAGAATTTAGAAAATTAGATAAGTTACTTAATTGTCAAGAATGTTAATTCAGTTCAAAATTACCTTGCCAGGTAATATTCATACCCAAGCTTTGCCATTTACACCTCACAAAACTATCACACATACAAACCCAAAACATAATATGCAGATTTATTTTGAAGCTATTCTAATTTCACTGGAATTTTTGCCAGTGTTGGTAGGCTTTTATGCCACTTTAACCAAAGGTTAAAATAGTGGTAAAATCTATAGTTTGCAAGCCAGATAACTAAGAATAAATTTGTTAGTGAAACACAAATATGCATCATACATTTTAGTCATTCGGAGGATTTTAACTTAGGTTTGTACTTTGTTGAGAAACATTTAGCTAAACATAACCAAGTAACCACTTGGAAAAACTATATATATATAAAGTTATTTTTCTACTTATCAATTGGTCTGACATGAAGGTGGCTTTTTCCAGCTCAGCATCACAGTTGCAGTGATTGGTTTCTCAAGACAGATAGAGTGCATTCAGGTGATTCACTCAAGCTGTTACGACAGCAGTATTCTTATTCTCTTTCCAGATTTGTCTGCAGTCTTCTTAGACAGGTCTCTAAAAGACAGTGTGCAAGACTTTAGTTGTTATCAAGCAGGGGGGTGCACTTGCTGATCACTCCATCTCAATGCCAGTTCCGCTCACAGTCTCTCTCATCCAGGTTTTTCTACTTCATGGAGCAATGTGTTTAACAATTCAGGACATTTTTCTACTGGATGGCATGGTTTCATCCCTCTTCTTGACATAGCTGATGTGGGCCAATGAGAAAATGACCCATGCTTCTGGTGAAGATTTGAAATGTCCAACAAGTTCTGTCCCTAACCATCATCCATTGAGAAAACGAGGCATCTTCTTTATGGTTTCTTGCAATTTTGTCTGGGAAATTCCAGCATCTTCATATCAAACATTTTGTGCTGTTCCAGTTTGAGAGAGCCACGTTGGGCCATATGCTGAACATCACCTCTCTTAGCTCCAGTCATCAACCTACTTCCACAAGTTACTTTTCTTGGCCCCTTTGTGATGGTGTCCTTTGGCCAACTTTGTATAACTCCATGCTCTTTCATCAGCATTTTTAGCTGTCTGCAGAAATGTCCATTTTGACCTTACAACAGAGGCTTTATGTAAAGCCTCTTCATACTGCTGGATGGTTCTGTCTTGTTTAGTAGTTCATCATGCAGTATTATAAAGTTATTTGACTCATTTACTCAGTCAATCACCAGTTAAGAGAGAGCATATAATGAAATAATACAAAACAACTGTATACATCTCTGTACCAGTACTTGATTATCCCCTACACTTCAGTGATGAAGTTAATAGGACTGCTTCATGAACTCTCCCTATGAAACTGCCAATAATACATTTGATCATGCTGCATAATCTTATATGCTTTATACTTTCAAAACAAACATCTGGTAATTTTACCTTGTTAAAGATGAGTTATATTATTGCTCACACTTCTATTTAAAAATAGGCAGCATGGTCTGAACTGTTTCTCAGCAGTTTCTGGGAAAGTTGCCTAGCTAATGAAACCATTAAACTGAAGAGATCTGTTATAGAATATCTTTAGATAATTTAAGCTATCTGCATAGTTTCTTAAATCTTAAAAATAAATCTGAAAAGGTGTTAATTAACTAGTAATTATGTCTTATGATACTATATCAAATAGTTTCAAATTGATTGACTAGATTTCTGTTAATGTATAGGGATAAAGCTTATAAAAATAGAAGAAAAAGGAAGTTATTTCATAATTTAGAAAAGTTTGTAGCTAAACCTAGCTATTCAGCTCAAATAATTATTCAACCTTTTTGAATAACTTAATTATTCAACTTCCTTTGAGTGAAACTGAAACAGCCTCTTCTGTTTTTTGAGCAGGATTATGATTTTTGGCAACATAATGTATTTACCTTCTGGAGTGCTCCTTTAGGTAGATTTGCAGTGTGCACAAGTTACGTAGTGGAAAAATAGCTGGACCATTTTAAAAAGGATTATGTTTATTAAAAGTCATTATGTAGAGGGTTGTCTGACCAAGCCAGTGCTATTTGCTATAGAATGTTAACAATTGTGATGTGACTCTTTGATGGGGTCTTTGTATCCCAACTGCAGCAAGATGATGAAGAAACTGGTGACCTTTCACATTGGGGAGGAAAATTATTTGCTGTCCCCTAAAAAGTGTTTCAGCTGTTAGTACTGGAGGAAGGGTCTGAGATCTGGGTCTCAGAAAGGAAGGTGGTATTTGGGTTTTGGAAAGGGCTTTTGGTTCCAGTGAGGAACATATTCTCTCTAGACCCTGGACTAAGAAGGTGCAAAGCTGAACAGCATGGACCATGCTGGAGAAACACACTTGGAGACTTTGTCTACTTTGAACTCATGGGAGTGTTGTAGCATTCCCTAGAGAATGAGATAATTTGTTGTGAATTAGTTCCTGCAGGAGTCTGAGATATATTCGTTTAGTCCCTGCAACTCTGTTGATTTGCAGCATAGATCTCTAAGTCGGATGAGCATTGGTGACCCTGCTAGGGTTTCCTCAAGCTTATTGCTGACAATGTTTCTGGTGGACCCAAATACTAATTTGTTTTAACTGTACATGCAGTACTGCTTTGACAACTTCAGATATATGCATAAAATGTATTCTCTAAAGAGAGATTTTGTAAGAGATCCCCCACTGATGGGATCCATATTCTTGTATGACTCCTAGTAGGGAATTCTCAGAGTTTAAAGTTCCAAGGCCATTTGCTACAAAGATAGTTCAAACAGGGAACAAATTCTACTGCCTTCAACTATCTGTTTCTTTTTCTTAATCACAACGTTGACTTTAGAGGAATTCCTTGGCTGCTATTGTGCTTATCTCATCTGCTATTAGGACATCCTTGGCTTCCCTTTGTCTAGTCAGCAATTTTTCCTTGAGCTAACAATCCTGTCCTAACACAATAGCTTTTTAGTGAACCTCTCCTTCACTTAAAAAAGCTACATCTGTGGTTATAGGTGCATTAAGGCTTGATTCTCACAGGGTTTTAGATCAGTGAAATGAACTGTTTTTGAAATCAAGGTGGATAAATATAAATTAAAAAATGTAAATAATGGACTTTTTACCTATTTAAAATTAAATGTAAAATTGACAAACTGTGCGGAGGCCAAAAATTATTATAATCTATTAAAATAATTAAATTAAATACAAAAAATAACATTAAGCAGTATATGCTTGTTGCAAAGTTTTAAAGAAAGTCAGACCACTGGCCCCGTGGAAGTCTCTGGGTAATCATCTGGAATAAGAGTTTGGCAAAGTGCTGAATTAGATTTTGACACCAGTAGCCTCTTCTGCAGGTGCACAGGGAATATTTTCTTCATGTCAGTTTATTCAACTAGATCAGTTCAATTACTATTTCATTAAAAGTTAAAAAACAATTGGGAGCTGCAAAAGCAGGAAAGTTTGTTTTCCTTTTTCAATCTATGAATAAAAAGTAGGTGTGAGAGTGTGACATCTACTAGATTTAAAGTTTGAAGGATATGCTGCCAGAAACAATTCAGTTCACCAACTACAGATAGTTCCTTTGTATTAAAAATAAAGCAGTTAGTGTTAAATGCAAAATATATTTTGATAAACTTTCTGATAAACTTTTTTTCTTATGTATCCAACAATTTTAAGATAGTTTTATTTCATTAAAAATTAAAATGCTGTTTTTGTGCATTTTTTCATTTAATCTGAATTTTCATCCAACAAGAAATGCATCATTCACCATTTTTTACATAATAAAAACTGTAAAACCTAAATCTCAATAAATATAAGTTAAGATATATAACTGCTTAAATAAATAAGTGCATCCTCCAAGTTAGGAAAAAGAACCACCAAATTTAGCATAAAGACTATATAGTTAGTTGCAGATGAACATTTCAATGGTCATCAACTAATGAGAATCAACCTTTCCTTAGAAAAATAATAAAAAGTACAAATGCAAAGTATTTTATAATCATTTTTTAAAATCAAGCTTTCCTGCTTATTTAAATCATAATTAAAATCAGTGATTTACATTGCTTTGATTTAAATGAGTCCACCCATCTTTAAATTGTTACATTTGTCTTGTGCATTTTCTTTACTTTGCATGCCCCTCCCTCTTTACCACTTTTTCAGATATCCATAATATAGAACTAGCACAGCAACTTCAAAAAGTGTTCTAAATGCTGTTAAGTGATTTAACTACTGATACAGTGGACTGGTGTCTGAGCTGAATTAGATTGGACCATGGCTTTGATGTCTCTGCCAGATATTACTATGGTACACTGGTTCTCAAACTGTGGCCGTGGGCTGCTTGCAGCCAATCAGCATACAGCTGCAGCCCATCTGACATCCCCAGAGCTATACATATAGTATTGGATGTGGCCCACAATAGTAAATAGGTTGAGAACCACTGCATGAGTTCCAGGGGGAGCACTTGAAGGCACTCCTGTCATAATCCTTTTCAGTCTACTCTGAAATCAACATAGCATAAAGTCTACAAAAGCCAAAAACCTTAAACAAGCCAGAGGCTAGCATTGCAGCTAAGTGTTGTGACTACACTGGCACTGTCTGTCTTTAACATAGGTCTTATGTGGTAAGTGTAGAAACTGTGATTGAACACTTGAAATTCCAGTTACATTTGATAATCATGTTGACAGGCTGCTTCAAAACATCAGTTTCTTTGTGGCTTCAGTACACCACCTTTTTCATGTTTGACATCAAGGGACAGGGACTCACCTCTCCCTAAGCACAGGTTTACCTCAAGAGGAGCCTATTCATTTCTGAAGACTTACCCCAGTCTGACCTCAGTGTCTGGAAAACCTAGGGAGACTCCAGTCTCAGTAGCACTGATGCCACCCCAGTCACCTTGAATCCTCTAGAAGACAGAACATAATGTATAGACTCTTTTCTCTCCATCATATTATGTTAGCTTGTCAAATACATGCACCCAGTATCAGATTAACTGACATTTGGTTCATTCCAGGAGCTCTTGGCATTGTGAGTGTACACAGTATATTAGAATTGAGACCTGTGAACTGTTCAATACATGACACACTTGGCTCTGATTCCTGCACAGACATAGGCCAGCAGTGCAATTGGAATCAATGACTGCTCCAGTGGCACTATTCTCTTTTCAGCATGGGCAGCTATACAACATTCTTTCATCTCCTGACCAGGAAGAAAGAAACAGGTGAACATGCAAGAATGCTTGGATTTAGTAAAGCATTTGATCATTGCCTTACATATATCACTTGAGAATTAATTCACATTGGCTTTGAGTGGAACATTGTCTTGTGGTCTGAAAAGTAGGTGAAGGACCATAAACAAAGGCTAATGATAATAATGTATCAAGTAGAGAGAAGTGATATAAGATAGTACACAACTAGGATTAATGAGATGGAATTGAAAAGGACAATGAGGCTGAAGATCAGAAAAATCTAAACAACAGCAAAATAACTCTGAAATGGTAGAAACTCTCTTACTTGGAATATTTAGAACTGTACAAAACACTAGAAAATATTCTGTAAAAGAGCATCCTGCCTTTGTGGAGAGATGGACTGGATTATCTACAAAGTCTTTAATCAATTCCTGCTTTGATTCTATGATAATGGCTAAGGCTATTCCATTTTTTTTGGAAATTGCCCATGACTCTGGCATATCTAAGTAAGTGGAGATTGCTGTTCCTCTAGAAAGGCTGGCAATGCCTATATTGATGGATCCTTATCAAGTAGGCAGAGACATCTGGCAACATGAAAATACCATCCAAGCAATCTGCCTAGGGGCAGAAATAGTTGGGACACAGGGACACGGCTGACTTTCTGCCACATTCACCATGATAACCTGTAGATGCTACAAGGACCAGAGAAGATTGGTAGGACACATGTTTTGGCACCTCTTGTCTTTGATTGTAACATTAAGATGACTGTTTACTAGTCTTCAATGCTTACAAAGTACGCCAGGGATTAGTAATCATTATTGACAAGTACTTGTTGATACACAAAAATTTGGGAGGTGGAAGAAGGCCATCTTCCAAATAAAGAAACAGTATTTTTTAAATCAATCCATTAGTAAGCTGGTTAGTATGGTCTTTGATGTCCATGTTGCAACAGTAAGAGCAGTTGTCACTGGGATAGATGTCTGTACACATGAATGAGTGTCAATATCTAGGAATCACTGGGAACTATAACAGAAGCCCAAAGGCCTGCTGCATGATGTTCATGCTAAGAAAACTGAAGCCACTTTTTGATCCCTAGCATGTGTCATGGGGGGGAGGGGAGGTTGTGGTAAAAAATAGTATGTGATCATTGAATTCCAGGCTGTAATGAATCATAATGCATATGTACAAGATACAGATTAGGGTTGGGTGAGCAACCTTAATTCTGGCATTTCCAAACATTTGAGTGCTTGACTTTGTAACCTTACCATGCTCCTACAGTAGAGTGTGTATATGTATGTGTATGTAATGTTTTATTTAGGTTGTGATAAAGGAGAAAGAGAAACAAATATAGGGAAAAAATTATGCTCTTACATGGGAAATACCACTATTAGAGTGCTTCCTTTTTGGGCCAATGTTTGAAGCATGCTACCCACACGTCCCCTACCACTAATCAAGCCAGCTCTGTGATTGGGAATGTCTGGGTGCTGCCTAAGTTAGAAATCTGGCAGACCTGCCTTCTATTCTAATGCATGGGCAAGTTTAGCCCTGAAGAGTCCTCTCTGGTCAAATTCTGAACAAAGAATGACCAAACTCCACACTGGAACAAGTTTATCTCCCAGTGTTTAGGTTCAACCTCTGCATATGATTTATTTATTTATCCTTTCCTCCTCCCCCATCAAATCTTTGATTTAAAATGATCATACTGCTGTTGTCTGTCTCTTCAAGGTGGGGAAAAACTGCACAGGACAATTGGGGTTAGAGCTGGCCAGAGGGTGCCCTATCTCTCAGCAGTGAGTGGCTCTGCTGTCTGTAATGCTGAAAACTGAAAGGAGAGCCCAGATGTTAGGAACAGATCTTTCGGAAATGCAGAATTTGAAAATTATTCCTATAATTGGAGTAATTTGTTAGTTATTTATCGACTAGCATACAGACCAATGCTGTTGCTCCCACCTCTGTTCCCTATTCTTGTGTATAACAGAAACATGGTGTTCAGTTGACATCAGTGTGAAAAGAATGCTTTATCAAAATACATTTTTTTAAAGTGGCTTTTTAAAAAAATAAAGTCAAAGGAGAAATCTAGTTTAAAAATTAGTTTAAATGAACAAAGGTTTTATACATTCGTGCAATATTAGGTTTTTATCTTACATTTTTGTTAGTTTGTATATATATTTCTGATATGTTTCTATGCAAAATTGCTGCCTAGAAGAAACAAAACAATCTACTAGGGAAGATTTAAGGCCAGTGCACCCTCCATTAAGAGCGATGAAACCTCCTCCACAGCCTTCAGAATCTACCAAAGTGAAAAGAGAGATTAAGAAAACATCAACTGGAAATTGTTCAAAGAATACAACAAAAGAATCTGGGCTTGAGGGATTTGTAAGTAACAAGCTTACTCCATTTAAAAATTTGAATAAGATATCATACAACTAAGGTATTGTTAGCTGTTATACAGCCAATATATATTTTCATGTTACTGTACCATTTTACCAGCTAGAATTGTCTTACGTAAACTATAAGTATGCAGGTAATCCAATGATCTAATTTGCAGAAAGCTACAATTCAGTATAAACTGGACCTTGAGATCCCAGCCTGGAATAGAATTAATTTTTCAGGAGTTTGCCATTCTTCTGACAGTTTCTTAGTAGCACCTGTGTGTGTGATGTAATGTGGAAGACTGAGTTAAGCACCTTAACTCAAATGCATTAGTTTTGTTAGACCGGTAATTCTGAAGCCAAATATCCAGGTATGTAGTAGGTGAATTCCATGTCCTTTCATTTATATATATGTAAGTCGGTACGCTCTGAAATGAGTTTTCTAGTAAATTTGCCTTTTAAATAATTCCAGAATTTATCAGAGCTTGAACCGCACCACCTCAGACAACGAGAAGACTATTTAAAACAGAAGCGAGATACACTGATGGCTATGAAGAAGGAGTCAAGAAATAATCTACCAACACCAAATACAGATGAGAAAGAGGAGGCATTATCTTCTAAAGAGGTCAAGGATGAATATTTTAATCAACATGACTAATCTTGTTTAGAATGGATGTTGCAGCTGAATATTGAAACAGGACAAAAGAACAACCAACAATTGGTAAAACTTAATGGCAAAACACACTCAGTTGCAACAAATTATTTCTTGTGTAGGAATTAATTCTGCAATCTAAAACCAGTATAGACAAGAAACAGAATGCTTAGTGCTTTTTTTACAATGGTAAATCTTCATAATAAATCCATGCTCTGAGTTCATGTATATGATATTGTTAAACTGCTCCATTGTGTAATGGTTTGCTCCTATCGGCTAGTGAGATGTGACTTTACATACTAGTTGCCTCAAATGTTAGATCCTGTTTTTCTAACACACAGAAAAATAATGTTCATGATCAACACTGCTAAATTTAATTTTCTGAGAAGTGTTGTTTTGCAGAAGGGTTAGTTTGATTAGTTCTTTCTTTCGAAACCTTGTAAAGTGTTTTCATTGTATTTCAAGTGAGGAAATCCTGTAACATCAGATGCTGGTTGGTGGAAGAGGCAGCAGTATGAAGGCAAGGAGGCCTGAAGCTGGGGTGCTACCACCATCTTTTTGCCTTGCACAGAAATCTAGGCTTTTGTGCTGAAAGCAATCTTCCTGGAAAAGGAAAATGATCTCTTCACAACTGGCATATTATTCTTGATGGCTCTAATCTCTCCTATCATTAGGCAGTTGTGGTGACCTGGAAGATTCACTACTGTAGCCTATCATTCTATTGAAGAGGCAGAAATAGGTGTGCATTGCTCATATGGCACAATATGCAAATGCTCAAATTGCACATATGGCACAACCCAAATTGCCTATGAATAGCAACATACAGACAAGATCATTTGGTGCTCCAGTTGTCCCCTATGAAGGGGAATGAGTACTGTGAGTTTGTAAGGGAATTGAAGAGACGAAGATCCCAGAACACTTGTTTTTGCTATTTGCGGCTGTGTCCAAGCAGATGAGGAGTGAAACCTTTATTTCTGGATTACGGATTTTAAATTTACATAAATGACCTCAAATTTCCTTTGTAGGGCAGCTGATCTGTAAGTATTCTGCAGGAGGGAGTTCATGAGATTTTTAAAAATTAATTAGTTCTATAAGTAAGAACAGCATCAGATGTGCACTAACTCTGTTAAAATAAGTTATCAGTAGCTGGCATCAATCCCTGCTGTGTAGTATAAAATAGCACACTTAGGCTATGTCCACACTGTAATTAAACACCCATGGCTGACCAGTGCCAGCTGACTCTGGCTTGCGGGATTCAGGGGCTGTTTAATTGCAGTGTAGACATTCAGGGTCAGGCTGCAGCCTAAGCTTTGGGACTCCTACCTTCTAGGGTCCTAGAGTCCTGTTCCAGTCTGATTCTGAACGTCTACACAGCAGCCCCTTAGACCCATGAGCCTGAGTCAGCTGGCACAGGCCAGCTGCAAACTTTTTAACTGCAGTGTAGATATAACTATAGGTGCTAGTAATATTGGGTTAGCTTTTGTCTTCACCTGCAGAAACTGAATGGCCATTCTCAGACAGGAAGCTGGCTTAAAGGATCGTACAGCTGATCTGGTACAGCAATTTCTATATTTCTAAACCACTTACTTCATGCTGTCCTAATCAGACACTAGAAGTTGCCTTGCAAAAAGAGCTCTGTGTCCCACTTGAATGTACACAAGCAGAGTTTGGTGGTGCAAGGATGATTGAAGGAAGGAAATTACTGCAGTGTGATTCAGCAAAGACTTAAGGATAAAGTTGTATAGAAAACTCTGAAAAGTAGCACAAAGAAGCTAGCCTGATGAACTCAATGCCTGACCTCAAAACAACATGCCTCCCTTACACATAAGCCGTGATAGAGAAGGGAAAGTTAGCTCAAAGTTCAATAAACAAGATGGGGGAATTCAGTCCTCTCATTACAGCTGCTTCAATAGACACATTGATGGGAGTCAGAGAATCCATAACCATGTTGTTCCTAAGCTATGCCCCTGGTATTGGTCAGTATGTGCTGTACTTCTGAGTCTAACAACAGAAGACCATTTGAAAGTTATCTGCCCCGTTTGTCTCCCTATCTTTTTTTGAAACACAACCTTGAAGAGCAAAAAGCAGGGAAATTTTCCTCCCTATAATTAGAACTGGTGCCTGAAGCTAATGAACCCTATGTGGACCCCTTCCTCCACCACATCCGTAAGCACTGTAAGTCTGCACAGGCCTTTGGAAAATTCAAAGACAAGGCAGCATTCTAATACAATCTAATCTAGATTTATACAATACTCCAGGCAACGGCTCAGGAAGGCGGAGATGAGCTCAAAGTGGGACGGTTTTAATAAGTGATTTTATAGATAGCACCAGAATAAAAAATGAAAACCTTTCCACTCTATGAGTAGTTAATGAACAAGGGCCTGCTTCCTTGCTTTCCCTGTATGGACGTACCCTAACAGAACAAGAAACTGGAGTAGGCAAAGGGTATTGGACCCAAATGCCAGAATCAGGCCCTAAATAGATACAGGAAATTTGGTCAAAAAGAAGAGTCGGATAGAACATTTCCAACCTGCTTTTTCGTTAGGACCTCTTTAGTAGATTGGCATTTGTCATACAAAGTAGATCTGATCTAATCTTCAGTATGCAGCCTACAGCTCTGAAAGATGACCTTGAAAACTGAGTTTGTCATTTTTTTCCTCCAACTTTAGACTCATGGTCCATGAAGATCCATATTTGCTGTATTTATTCTTAGCAGTTCTCATTTATTTTTGATTTTTAAATTTAAAATATTGGCTGGCTTCTCAAGGAAAACCTCAGTGAGAGGAACATAAGCTTCACTTCCTCCTGATATCAGTGCTATTTGCATGTGAAGCACATACAGAACAGTGCCTGCTCTGCCAACTCATTAACTGACTAAAAGTAAAACTGTTACATTGTCATGATTAAAGCTGGTACAAACTGCTGCCTACCAGCATAGAGTGGGAAAAACCCCACAACCTTAGACCAGTTCAGAGTAACGTGTTTCACAGAAAATGAATGTATATGGGCTTTTCAGATCAAAGATGGTTCGAAAAGATAAACTTCAAGATAAAATAGGACAAAAGTTATTAAACATACAGGAAGTACTTCAACATGTGATCTAATAGAGGCATAAGATTTGCAAGGTCACATGGAGGGAAAATGTGGGGAAAATGGAGATACAAACAACAGTACTTACTGTTGATCCTAAACAGCAATTGTGCCAGAGACTGAAGAATCAATAATATGGTGCCAGTGCAGAATTGAGCCCAATGAGATATTCTTACAGTGGTAAATAACCAACCTTGGAGAGCATCTGTAAAAGAAACCAGTTCCTTTCTCTTTCCCCACTAGCTTAGTAGTTAAAAGAGTTTGGTAAGTTCTTATAGCAAGATTTAACTACAAGTAGAAGCATAAAAGCATCGTGGTTTTCTCCGAATCACTTCTATGTTAAACTTATTAGAAAAACTATTTTCTAAAATAGGCAAGTACAGCAAACCCCACCTCTAATTGGAAACACAGGTCATGTTTTTCTGCTAGTCTCTTCTAGCACTGGAATGGGATACTTAGGCAAGTGGTGGAATCTCCATCCTTTGAGATTTTTAAGGCCTAGCTTGACAGTACCCTGGCTGGGATGATCTAGTTGGGGTTGGACTAGATGACCTCCTGAGTCCCTCTCAACCTTAATATTCTGTATCACATCACTAACAGACAGCAAGGAGAATTTTGCTGACAATTGCACTGATTTTTGAGACAGTACAATTCATCTGACTTTCATAGCAGCATGGGTTTGTGGCACGAAGCACAGCGCTAACTTGTCAGAAAGTAAGCCGGTATGTTAAGAGACCATTATTACACAGTGATTTGTCAGATATTAGCTGATCTAATTGATAGTAAAGAAAGTCATACTAAACAATTTACTACAGAGCAAAGTATATTGGGAGAGAGAAGTCGGCTTTCTTAAAAAGACCTAGATTTTTTTTTTTAAATTAATGGAAGTTTTATTATACTTGGAATATTGGACTTCTTATCACTCGGCTCTGCTCCTCTAAACAGTTGAGCAGCACTGACTGACTTCAAAGAACGTCTAGGCCTCCTCCAAAAGGATTATTTCAGTACAGTGAGGGGAATGGCAGAGCCAGACTTGCTCAGGGAAACAGAATCCTCCTCGCCAAGAAATAAAACAGTTGAAAGACTTCTTAAATTATATATCTGATAGAAAATAACGGGTTTGAGGGATCAGGTACCATAGTATGGTAAGATCTGAAGTCAGGGTCCAGCTAGTCTGATGCTTAAACTTCCAACAGTGAGCAATACCAAGTACTTCCCAGGAAGGAAGACATATCAGATGTTTACACTATTAATGATTATTGTGGTTTATGAAGGAGAAGTTACATACTTCAGAGCTTAAGATGCAATGTCATCCGTATCATTGTCTTAAAAGGGGAAATACTGAATTAAGTACACAGCTAGGTACTATTTGCATACAGGGATATGTGCCTGCCCGCAGCTAAAAGCTCCTCCCCCAGCCTAAGGGGAGGAGCTAATGAATCCAGGACTCAACTAATTACAGGGTGGCAGCAAATGAAAAAACAGGGATGGGTGTGAAGGTCAAAGGGCTAAACGGAGGGAACCTGAAGGGGACACCAAGCAGAGAACCCCAGACAGTGCCCACTGCTCCTCAAAAGCAGCCAAGGAATCAGTGGACACAGCCCAGAGGAATTCTGCTTGGAGACATGATTGGATGAAGGAACAGCAGTAGGCTGCACAATTGCAGCACACCTCAGCCAACCTGCTGTCCCTGCTGTTGTAGATAGCTGTGTGCTGGCCAAGGTGGCTATGTGCCACAGTAACCAGCTGCTTGAACTACTCTGTACAAACATTTGTGTTATCCATCAAGGTTCTTGTACATCCTGTTGTTTGAAAATATCACAGTGCATGATGTGGACATCATATATACCACTGGTTACAGTGAGTTACTATTTGTATGCTGTATTATGGGATATCTTCAGCAATGCTGGAGTCATTAAGTAGATTTGAGGGAGGTGCAAAATCTCTCTCAAATATTTTTTCAATTATGTTCAACGCATATAATCCCATAGTCTGGTAGTATAAGGCCATACCTGCACATGTGTACTAGACAGTTATTGCTTTGAAATTCACCTTTACGTACCATTGTGCTATACAAATTATGTTGGTCACAAAACTAACCAGTGTTACGTATGGCTGAGAAATATGGGATGCATAATGCTCTTTCTGCTCAGACAGTGAGAGGTAAATTACAGCAGCTAGTATCCCAACGTAAGCCATTGCTATCAGCCATTCTGAGCTTTGGGAAGCTGCCAAGATTGCAATTTTTGCAGGTAATTTCCACTGCAGTATTGTTCAAGTCTAAGCTCTACAGAAAAATCTCCATTGTTTATGGCCTGAATTGACCTAAATATTTCTAGTAGATTTTTCGTATTGGAAATCAGAATTTTCTATGAAGCCAGAGGTTATATTGTAATTTAATTTTAATTTTGTTTTTAGGAAATGTCAGAAGAGGAGAAGCAAAGACTACTATTAAAGAGGAGAATACTTGCAGCAAAACTTAAAGAAGAAGTTATTAATAAGCAGTAAGTTTTAAGAATTTCATTGTAAGAATACTTGTGGACACGAATTGAATCTCTTTTAGAATAAATTATTTAACCATAAACTACTTGCTTTCAAACACTATTATTGATTTTCCACAAAACATGAGCAACTCATTTCTTCATATATGTAATATTTAAAATTAAATTGCATCCACAGTAGTAAAAACTTGATTTCACACGTTAACCAAGTGGGCCAAGATTTTCTGAAGTGCTGACTTCTCTGGGATCTGCTGGTTGCTTAGCACTTTAGAAAAATTAGGCTACTATTTAGGCAGCACCTTATAATTATGATGTATTTTATTACCATAGCACCCAGGAACCCTAGCCATAGAGCAGGTTGCCCTTGTGCAGTAGGGACTTAAGATCCAACCTTTGGACACCTGTTTTTGAAAAGCTTAGCCATAGATGTAATATATAGAAAATTCAAACACCTCTGCATGTAGATGGACACTTCCTTTTCTCAAAACATACTAGACATGTTTAAAATATGGAAAACACCATTTAAAGAATTCTCAATTAGAGAACTGGTAAAAATACAGAATTTGGGTCTCTCTTTTATTAGAGTGTCATTACAAAGGACTATTACCGTTTTCATGTGTCAAATATGATAGTGCTTCCCTGTTTGACTATCTTGAGAGATTTCTTTGAGACACAGGAAGTGCAACCGAAGCCTCTGAATTCATGAGACACCAAGTTCATAGTAACTAGGTTCCGTTATTTTTATAAACCCTTTTGGATCTATGTACCAATTACTAAGCCTGTGTTTGGTGGCAAAGTACAACTTTTAAAACGAAACATTTGTAATGTTGCTTTGTCATCTCAGTTAAGTAAAATGTGAAAGAACGGATATGATCCAAGTCCCAGAATTCAAAATTTCAAAAACAAATTTTTGCCATTTTGTTCACCACAGTTCACTGTTGTCCAGTCATAAATGCTGTTTAGAATATTTCTCTCAGCAAAAAGGCTGTAATCTGTAAGGTTTCATCACTAACTATGCTTGACTGTCACAGTGAGTAAAAAACCACCCAACCAATCAAAATTTCATGTAACTTTTTATTAAAATAGTATTTATAACTGATACATGTTGGCAGATGTAATTTTTTTTTAAATCTGTAGTGGAGGAGCCCCAGGCATTAGAATGTGGCTGTTCCCTAGCAGAATGCAGACAGCATATAATAAATCATAGGGAAAAGAATCTCTGCCTGAGGCAGGTGACCCTGCATGTTAGCCAGTTTGAGTGGGAGCTTCGTATGTCACCCTCCAAAAGGGAGGTTTAAAAAGTTTGATAAAAATGTTCAAATCTTAAGATGACATCAAATGTCACTTCATAAAGTTTTATTCTACTAAAGTAACTATAAAAATTCACAACATTCACATATTTGCTGTAGAAAAAAGGCTATGAGCTAGTCTGAATGTGCTCTTGGCAGTTCTTCAGAAGGGAAAAGTTAGAGAAAAAATAATGAAAAACCAACGCTTTTTAATCAAAGACCTTTGTTTAAGGTAATTATTAGAAAAAATTGGGTCACCTGAGGTCAGGTGATGTTTTCAGCCTCTCAAGGGGAAAGGCACACATTGCATCGCTTTGGAGCCTTCTTAGTGGTAACTACAACTTCGTAAGAAATTATCTTTAAACATGGAGAGACACGACTTGTCAGCAAAAAGAATAAAATGGAGATCTGGAGAGCAAGCAAATGGCGATGACGTTCCAATCACACTTGAACTAGCTTTCCTAGTCACTGCCTTTGAGTTGGAGAGTATCTTACCAAATGGGTAAGAGGGGAGGCCACATTCTTCATTGCCTGGAGCCCACAAGGGGCAACAATATAATTCCCCCAGGTTCACCCGCATTAACTGTCATCAATCAGAATGCTTTGTGTCTAAGCTTACTGGTTGGTAAAAACTCCTGCATTCTGGTTGGCATTTGGTCTAGTGGTATATAATAATTGGATAAAAACTGTTTGAATAGTTTGTCTTATTAAAGAATACTTTAAAATGGCCACATTTCAAAATTATGAGTTAATTTACCATGTACAAACCAAACAAAAGCAATTATTATGGAATTACAGGGTCACATTTTAATTCCTGAATGTTACAGTTTCAGCATTAATATCACCACATGTATACAAATGGTGTAAAACAAGTACAGTGGTATTTTTAATACAAAATAAACTTCTGTTTTATGGAAAAACTATACTTCATATCTACACAGACAGTCCATATTTTCCAAACAATAGCTAAAATTAAAATTAACTACAAAATCTCCAAAACAGGTAAACCTGCTTCAGTTTAAACTATTCCAGGAGAAATGGACCCATAACACATATTACAAGAGTGATCTATGTGGTGGATTGCAGCTGGTTTCATAGTTTAACATCTCCGACACATTAATTGTAGTTTGGGATTTTTTTCTCATTTCAGCATGATCTCAGATCATATATGGGCAAACTAACATTAAAATATTTACAGTTCACTTGCTGCTCTTTGAAAATAAAACCTCAAACGATTTGCCTCCATCAATTTATCTGTTAGGTTTTTTTTGTTGCAATTTGTTTCCGTACATGGAATGTGCTTTTACTCTTAAAAAAGCAGCTTTCATATTACACCCATTTTCAGGTGCTGCATGTTGATTCTGCCTCCAACATAGGACTGGTGTCTTGTTAGTATTAATTCCATCTTGGTCCAAAATGACTTTTGGGTGTTAAATGCCATATATATTCAGCACTATT
Source organism: Mesoclemmys tuberculata (assembly GCA_007922155.1). Lineage (NCBI taxonomy): Eukaryota > Metazoa > Chordata > Testudines > Chelidae > Mesoclemmys > Mesoclemmys tuberculata. The sequence continues at coordinate 21,847,687 of ML675614.1, read as the reverse complement.
CAAAACCTTTTTGTTAGCATTTCTTATAAGCCACCTCAGTTACACAATTTAAACCTGCAAATGTGAAAATGCACCTCCTGCTCAAGGAAGAGAGCTTCACTAATAAAGTAGAAAGTGACTCAATTCAGTCTCTTCCATCACCTGAAAAACTGCTAGCTATTCTTGTGTGTAGTTTAAAATACTAGTTTATTGATTCTAGCAGTTTCTGGAGATCTTTTTGGAAGCTACCGATCCTTGGCATAAGTGTCCAGTTTAAAGAACAATTAAAATTAACAGAACAGTTCATTATCCAGCTTGCTTTTTTTCTCTTCAAAACGTGAGTTGAAAAGTTCACGTTTTTATAACTCAACATGCACTATTATTTAGAGTGCTCTCCACTCCACCTGTGAGACATTGTATTAAATTTGCAATGAATGGTCCCAAAATCTGAATTTATTTTTTATGGAAATAGAATTATTTTCCCTTCATTTTTTTTTTAAAAGAGGCAATTGCTAAAAGAACAAAATGGACAGCACCATTACAAAATTAAGATTACTGGGTTTGCAACTGAAGCTTTACAATTTTTCTAGCTCTGTTACACACTGGAGAAACCCTGCAATATTAAAAATTATTTACCATACCTTCGTCCCTCCCCATACCCTCCCCAAACCTGAGACTTTCCTTGCTGAGAAGCTGTCATCCAGGTTCTGATTACTAACATCCCCCCACCCCCGCCCCTTCCGACTGAATGGCAGACTCCTTATTTTACTAGAAAGAGATTTAAGTTCCTTTGAAGCCTGATGTTTACAGAACTAAACCTTTCTCGCTGATATACCGAGTTTCTTTTGCTACTCCTTGTATTATCTTATATATTCAAGGGAGAAAGCTTTCTGATTCAGACTCTTTTTAGCTCTTGGAAGAGTTGCAGCATTTAAGACCTCACAATATAAGTTTATTTCAATGTTTTTATGAACCAAGACGAGGTCTTTTCCTGGGAGATGTCTCCTCTTCTTCCTCTTCCTCTTCATCATCTGGATAATCCACTAGGCCAACTAGACTTCCCTGCTGATTTTAAAGAAAGAAAACCTCACATTTGAAAAAATTCATCTCCCAGAAATGCACAGTTGCAGTGAAAATACCAGATGCCCCTGGATCAGTTCTCTAGGACACACACAGCTCCAGAAGATTAGTGTATTAGGATGGCATGCTAGGTTTACAGACTTCCAACTACAATAAAAAAAAGCTTACACAGTGGCTAGGCATATGAAACCAAAAATGATGAGATGTCTAACAGTCATTTGTTGAAGAAAGATGTCACCAACAAAGTACTGGGACCCAGGCTGATGTATATTTTAATGTAAATCTTCCAACTTATCAGGGCAAGATCATGCTTTCTGCATGAAATCAAGGAAAATACCAGTATTGAAAACTGGCTTTTCCCTGTGAATTTGTCCCAAAGACACTTTAAATGGTTTTACTTTATTTAAAAACCTTTAGTGTCCATTATTTCCTTAAGAGTCCTTCGGATCCACATCACACTCCTCAACCCAATTTACATCTTTGCCTTTTTAAAAGCCATGTAGCACAGTGATCAATTCTCTTGGCTAAGGGTCTGATAAGTTCCCATTTTAAAAACACTCTTCCTCCTCTATCCATGGTGAATAAGCAAAACTGCTGAAAATAACTCTCCTATTTGCAGCCTCAAAAGAGCTTGTGGATAAGGGAGTAACTGGACTAGAAATTTAACACTGGTCTCTCTCAGTAACATGAGTCTTTAAGTAGAAACCAAGTCTGGTGTGTCTGCTTAAAGGCATGAGCATAAATTCCATAACTGTGGTTCCACTGATATAAACAGTTCAGAGGAAACAATCAGTACTGATCTTGTTTATGCCACATCGCAAAAACAGTAAGAAAGAAAAAATATTTCCACTGAGACAGAGGAAATCTAATGATCTCAATGACAAGACTTGTGCCATGAGTAACAGCTTGTTTAACATTTGGGAATTTGAGCTCCTCATGTCAGCCAGAAGTGCAAGATTGGTGATTCTAGTTGGTAAAATCCACAAGAGTTTAGAATTACTAAGAAAGTGTTTTTACCTTCTCCCAAACTCAGTAAAATGTGACGGCTTGAGATATTTTGTCATTAACTGATTCCATCAAAGGCATCCTCAGACTTGTTTTTATTGCCACATAATATAGGACAGCACAACCAATATGGTTTCATTATTATGGCTTAAAATGATGAAAACTCATATTCTCACTCTGTCTGGAGTAGAGAATGTCTGCTTTTACAAATGCAAGGTCTCTCACCTTCGCAGCTGTCACCGCTGTCGTCAAGTTTGTGTTCTTCGAAGAGGAACCATTAGAACTTGCTGGTGATGTCTGAGCTGCTACAGATTTACTGTTTGTACTATTTGCTCCATTAGCTGTACTGGCAGAATGAGAAAAAGTGAATTTGAATCCACCAGCTGAAGTCCTTTTTGGGAGATTCTCTTTGTCTTCACTCTCTTTAGCTGAAGGACAAACATTTTAATACATCAGTTTGTACAGTTTTTCACAAATCTAAACCCCCTTTGAAAATTCACCTTAGAATGTGTTGCACACCCACACAGCAACCCACAGGATAGAGAAATTTTAAAAACTCATCAAGTGATCAGCTACTGAAAGGCATCTTCCAAAGAAGGGGGAACCTGAATCATTGCCCTTGATATTGGACCAAACTAAATAGGTCAAGCGAAGCCAAATCTGTCCAGGAATGTTTACTAAGAATATAGAAATTAGTCTAATTCACTCTGCAAACATGAAACTTACAATCAACAGCATCTTTTGTAGAAAATTAACCAAATCGGCAATTGGAGAAGTTTCTAGTTGTAATCTTGTTCTCAAAAACATATTAACATTTTATTTACTGGCTAGAATATAAAATTATTCTTGTTTAGGATTTAAGGAACAAAGAAAATGGTTGTCATAGGTATTACCACCAACAAAACATTCCACATAGGAGAGGTTACTTGCCTATACAGTAACTGGAGCTCTTCAAGATGTTTTGTCCCTATGAGTGCTCTAGTTTAAATGCATGCATGCCTGTGCACTTTCATTGGAGAGTTTTGGTAACACAGTGTTCATGGGTTCTGTGCCAGTGCCCTACATAGCCTTTTGCTCTGATCTGAGGACACACAGGGAAGGGTGGGCAACCGCCACTCCAGTTCCTTCTCCATCACGAAATCTGGCTAGAGGCAAGGTCTCTGAAGTAGAGAGGATGGAGGGCAGACAGTGGAACACCACCCAGGAACAAAACATCTTGAAAAACCCCAGTTACTGGACAAGTAACCAACCACTCCTTCAAGTGGTTGTCCCCAATCAGTGCTCCACTTTAGATGACTCCTGAAGAGTTCCAAAACTAGATCTAGTATTGATTCAAGAACCAATCCAGCAAAGGCTGTATCTGCTCTGGAAGCATGTACGATAGAATAGGGCTGGGAAAAAGTACGCACGGATGACCAGGTGGCAGCTTTACAAATGTCTGCAATGGATATGTTTTTAGGCAAGGTAACAGAAGTGGATTTGGCAGTCACCTTAGCTGGGGATGAATAAGCAGAAGCCACTTCATTCTAAGATGAAAGCAGCAGATCTTGAGCATGCTCAGTACCGAGGATGAAAAGTTCAGTTAATTGGCGGAATGCTAGGATGGCACCCTGGCAAAAGGCCCAGCAGGTGAAAGGGCTGGCACAATCGTAGCTCTGACAAACAGTGAGAATGTTCAGAATAAACAGGGTGCCAGGTCAAGCAGTCTCAGCCTGAACTGACTTAGGCCAGTGTAATCAGTCAGGAGCCGGTGAGGAAAGCAGTTGGGGGAAGACGGACAAAGAAACTGGAAGCCAGCAAGGTGAGCTGCTAAAGAAGAATCAGAAACTGCAGAGAGACAGAGGACCAGAGCAAAACGAAGCTGACTGACCAGAACTTAGCAGCAACAGGAATTAAAGGATACCAAAAGCATTTATAAAGTAAGCCTGTCAGTTTTTAAATATAATTTTTAGTGTAATGTAACATGGTATTTAATGTGTAGGCTTGAAATGTGTGCGTGCTAATAAGAATGCATAAAATAGTTATTAATTGCAACTTATGTAAAATCTAAAGTATAATCTAAGAACTGCTGTCAGTGATTTGTTACAAACTGGCCATTTGTAGCAAAGCGCTTCTCTTAGAATAATTTAAACTAAACTATTGTGGTTTGAATGTTCTTTAATTTGCCATAAGAGATTTGTGTCTAATTTCTATTTTTAGATGATATTGTAGTAGAAATTATTGGTTACTTTGATAAAAAGACACTGTTTTGAGAAAAGATGCTGCTTGTGTCAATCATTTTATCAGACGGTTTTATCTGTGTCCTTTATTGTTTCCTTAACAATCCTGGAAACGCATAAAACTTGCGAAGAGCAGACAGAGGGTATTTGGAAGGTTATTATAGGGGTATCCCAAAATCCATTTTTTGGGGTAACAGCCCCAGAAAATGGAAGAGGGCTAGGTCCTTGTTTGTTGCTGACTGTACATTGGGGAAGGAACAACTCTGGAGAAGCCAGTTCTCCAGATAGGGGAAGACGACCATTCCCATCTGCCACAGATGGATTGCAATGACTGAGAGGACCTTTGTAAAGACTGCACAGCTGAAAGGCCAAAGGCAAGCACTCAATTCTGACAGAGGTTGTTGCCAACAACAAAATGCAGGACACATGTATGAGTTGGATGCAGTGTTATATGAAAATACACTTCCTGAATGTCAAGGGCCTCAAACCTGTTCCATAGATCTAACTGACTGTATTGCTGCTGCTAGGGTTACCATCCTGAACCTTTGTGTTAGAATGAATGTGTTCAGAGTCCTGAGGTCCAGGAATGGTCTCCGTCCTCTCCTCTCCTCTCGGGTTTCAAGTAGTACTCAGAATAGAATCCTTTCCTGATGAAAGATAGGGAGCCATTCTGATCACCTCCAGACTAACTCCTGCCTTAGAAGACCCTGATGAGAAGGGTCCCTGAAAAGGGAAGAGTAGGAAAGTGAAGGGGGATGGATCTGAAGAGAATGGAATAGGCCTCGTGTAACATAATGACTTCCCGCATCCATCTGTCTGATGTGATGTGCTCCCAAGCAAGTTTGAAAAGGGAAAGACTATTGCAGGAGGAGGGAGTGGAGCAACGTATCACTCATAACCCTCAAATGAACAGTCAAAAGAGCCAGTTAGGAGTTGCTGACTGGGAGGTGACAGATGATGAGCCCTTCTTGTGGAATCTGACCCTCTTCTTGGGCAGTTGTATGATTCTTTGGAAGGTTTCATATTGGAGAGGGGGAAGATGGTGGGGCTGTCTGTTTCCTGATCAATTTTCTCTTGGTTGCAAGGACATAGATGCCCAGGCATCAAAAGCACTCTAATCCTTCAATGAATCAAAGGAATAATCCATGGCATTGCTGAAGACCTTGGGGCCTTCAAATGGAAGATCCCAAGAAGTCCAGAATATAGTGGAGGGAATCCAAAGAACTGTGGCATAAAAGTATGGGGATTGCCACAGAATGAGAGCCCAAAATGGCCGCATTCAACGAGGCTTGCAAAGTGACTTTGGTAAGTATCTGACCTTCAGCAATGGAACTGGAACGGTCCTGGTCTTGTGGAAAATCAGTAACATGCTGTAATCTGTCTGATTATACCTGCCACATGGTAGTTAGCTACTGTGAACTTATGCGGCTGAAGAATAACTTTTCAGCCTAGAAAATACAGGCTCTTGAGCTCCTTGTTGTGAGTGGAAGACTTGGAGCAATGTTTTCTGTCTCTCTCATTTATAGTATGGACTACCGTGAAATGTGAGCTGGCATGGGAGCAGTGATATTCGAGCCCTTGCAGGTTCATAGTATTCAATCATAGAAGTATAGGAATGGAAGGGAAATTGAGAGGTCTTAGTCCAGTCCCTTGCACTCAAGGCACTCCTTCCCCCTTGGTATCGTCCAAGTGTACTCTCTATGCCATTATCTCAATCAATGAAGATATTGAACAGAACCAGACCCAGGAAAGATCCCTAAAGGACCCCACTTGATATGCCCTTCCAACTTGATTGTGAACCACTGATTACTCTCTGGGAACAGTTTTCCAACCAGTTGTGCACCCATCTTATATAGCTCCATCTAGATTGTATTTCCCTAGTTTGTTTATGAGGTCACACGAGACCGTACCAAAAGCTTTACTAAAGTCAAGATATACCACCTTTACTGCCCGCTTCCCCTCATCTACAAGGCTTGTTACCCTGTCAGAGAAAGCTATAAAGGTTAGTTTGACACAATTTGTTATTGACAAATCCATGCTGACTTTTACTTATCACCTTATTATCTTCTAGGCATTTGCAAATTGATTGCTTGATCATTTGATTCATTATCTTTCCTAGTATACAAATTAAGCTGGCTGGTCTGTAATTCCCCAGGTTGACTTTATTCCTCTTTTTTATAGACTGGCACTATATTTGCCTTCTTCCAGCCTTCTGGAATCTCTCCTGTCTTCCATGACTTTTTGTAGATAATTGCTAATGGCTCATATCTCCTCTGTCAGCTCCTTGAATATTCTTTTAATCCATTTAATGCATGCCATGTCAATTTTATATCATTTTAGGGCTTTTTTTTTTTTTAAATCAAAATGTCATGCAGTATCGAGTCAAATGCCTTGCAGACGTCTATCGCTTCAACACTATTACCTTTATCAAACAAACTTGTAATCTAATCAAAAAAAGATATTAAGTTAGGTTGACAGGATCTATTTTCCATAAGCCCATGTTGACTTCCTTTAGTTCTTTATTAACCAAGTCCCATGCCAGCTCTCCATTATCTTGCCCATGATCAATGTCAGGCTAACAAGCCTGTAATTTCTAAGGTCGTCCCATATACCCTTTTTAAAAACTGGCACAACATTAGCTTTCTTCCAATGTTCTGGAATCACCCCAGTGGTCCAAGACTTATTGAAAATGAACACTGATGGTCCAGCAAGCTCCTCAGCCAGCTCTTTAAAAAACTCTTGGATGGATATTATCTGGACTTGCTGATATAAAAATGTCTAACTTTAGTGGCTTCTGCTTAACATCCTCCAGAAATACCAATGCAATGGAAAGTGTTATCACCACATGACAAGACTATATAGTTTGTTCCCCCCCCCCAATATAGAACAGAAATATTTACTGAACACTTCTGCCTTTCCTGCATTATTAATAACTATACCATTTCCATCTACAAATGGACCAATACCACTGTCATGATTCTTTTTGTTCTCAATATGTTTTAAAAACTCCTTTAAAAACTGTTCCGACCTCTGCTGACCAGATGTCTCTGTGTCCCTTGGCTTCTGATTTATATTCATTACTATTAATGTACCCAGAAGAGAGAGAATGTGCACGTGCGCACCCACCCACCCCATCTAAATATCTCTGCCTTCACTTTCCCTCTAAACCTTGTTGGTTTTCAACCAGTATGGCTTCCTTCCTCAGCTGTGGCTTTTTGGGCATCTTAAGTGATTCCCAATTACTCACATTTTTTATTAATTTTTTTCTCTTAGATGATTTGGCTCAACTATTTTCAGTTTTGTAAAATTGGCTTTATTAAAGGATCAAGTATATGTATTACGGGTGAGGAGTTTATTCTTCTTGCACTCTATAAATGATCAAGTCATGATAACTTGTACCTAAGCTCTCATTAATTTTTAGTTCTGTAATTAGTTCCTGTTTATCTAGTAGGACAAGATCTAAAAGATTCCTCCATGTTGGCTGCACATATTTGCTGAGTTAGGAGATTGTATGTATAATATTTAGATTTCCAAGGACGTTTTAGTAATGACAGTATGAGACCTCCAGCATGTGTCACTTAAATTGAATTTCCACATGATCATACAGCTTTTTTTCCCCCTACCTATTATATATGTGTAAGGAGGTGGTCATTTGGTTTCCTAGAATGATTTGGTCGTCTGTAGCAGATACCAACTATTCTCATGCTTTAAATACATTGATCCATAAGCATTCAAGGTAATTTTCTTTCAAGTTATCAGTGACTCAAAAACAGGCAATGCCATTTTTGTCCCACTCTCCCTTCCCTTTTACTCCCTTGATCCTTCCTAATTAGGTTATTATAATTGATTCTAACATTCCAATAGTGCGAATCATCCCACCAGGTTTCAGTAATACCAACTAGATTAAATTTATGCTCATAAAGAGCAATTCCAATTACTCGTTTGTTATCCAGGTGTTGGATAGCCACCTCTCTTCAACTCCACAGAGAGAACAGAACTGCTCAGCTGGAAATCTCGGGTTGCCCAGCAGATGAACCATTTCCACTTGACTGGGTATGCAGCCCGAGTGGAAGCCTTTCCGCTACCCAGCAGAATTTGATGAACCTGTGATGAACAGGCCTGTTCCTCCAGGTTCAGCCATGGAGTCCCCATGCCATGAGATGCAGAGACTCCATATCAGGGTGCAGTAAGTGGCTTTAGTCCTGGGAAAAGAGATCATGTCACTGAGGCAACTCCAGCTAGAGGGGTGACTGACAGATTCCACAGCATGCTGAACCAATGATGGTGGGGCCGTGCTGGTGTGACCAGGATGATGTTCACTGTCCCTCTTGATTTTCAGGAGAACTCTGTGTAACAGCGGAATGGGTGGAAATGCATACATCAGAACCCCTCTGCAGTAAGAGAAAAGCTTTGGATAGCAACTCCTCTGACTCCGAGGAGAGAACACATCTGCTGGAACTTCTTGTTACATCTGGATGCAAACAAGTCCACTTAGGGAGAGCCCTACCTCTGGATGATCATAGCGGCTATCCTCGGGTGGAGCAACCAGTCATGGTGGGGTAAAAAGGACCTACTGAGGCGGTCTGCTGTGTCATTCATGATACCCGGAAGGTGAAAGACTATAAGGTGAAAATCGTGGCTCACTGCCAGGTTCTACAGATATAACACCTCCCTGCAAAGGGCCAAGGAGCGAGCCCCCCACCTGTATATAGCACATGGCAGTGGTATCGTCCATCAGCATCTGTACTATCCTGCCTGCAATGAAGGGAAGAGACACCCTGCAAGCCAGACACATTGCTTGTAGCTCCCTCACATTTATGTGTATGTCTTGCTCCTCCCGCGACCAAACCCCTTGCATACTGTGGTTGGAGCTGATATGGACCCCCCCCACTCCAAATCTGAGGCATCTGAAACTTATGTGACTGAGGGGGCCAGCTCCTTGAACAGCATGCCTTGCAGCACCAAGCGCTGGTCCTGCCACCATGCCAATGAAAACAGGATGTGAGGAGGAACCATGACCACTCAGTCCAATGAGTGCCTGCTCAGGGCCTACACTGAGGCCAGCCATGACTGGAATGGCCTGAGCCTTAGGTGTGAAAGCCTAACGTATGTAGTAAGGCTCTCACACATGCCGCCATATGTCCCAGCAGCTGCAGACAAGACCTGGCTGCTGTGATGGGGCACTCATGCAGGCAAGTAATAATGTCTGACATGGCTTCAAAGCAAGGTTGGGGCAGAAATGCCTTGGTCCACGTGGAATCCAGAACCGTTCCAATGAATTCTATCCACTGTACTAGAATTAATGTTGATTTCTGTTCATTTATTAACAGATCCAGATGGTGGCAGGTGGTACATATGAGACCTAGGCTGCTTCGGACTTGAGACTGGGACCTGCCCTTTATCAGCCAGTCGTCTAGGTCCAGGTGTAAACCTGTACGCCCTGGTGTCTTAGGTGCACCACTACCACACATTTTGTAAACACTGTCGGGGCAGACGAGGTGCCAAAAGGTAATGCCATGAATTGGTAGTGGGAGCAGCCATGACGAAGTGGAGAAATCACCTGTGGCTGGGAAAGATCACGATGTGAAAGTATGCATCCTTCAGTTCGAGTGTGGCATACCAGTCTCCTGAATCCAAGGAAAGGAAGATGGAGGTGAGGGAGACCATGTGGAACTTCAGTCTCTTGAGATATCTGTTGAGACGACACAAACCTAGAATAGGCCTGAGACCCCCTTTCGCCTTGGGAATAAGGAAGTACCGGGCGTAAAATCCTTTTCCTTTCATGTCCATCATATCTCCTGCACACTCCCTAGGCTGATAAGGTTCTCCACCTCCCACACAAGAAGTTGCTCGTGAGAGGGGTCCCTGAAAAAGAACAGGTAGTGGGGATTGTTAAGAGGGGGAAGAAAACCGCAGGACATATCCTGCCAAGATTATACCAAGGATCCAACGGTCCAATGTTGTCTTGGCCCATTCCATAGGAAGGGTGCAAGGCTGTTGACGAATAGACAAGAGGGAGGATCCTGTATGGGGATTGGAATGCCGTCCTTGGATGCACCCTCAAAAGGAATGGCACTGGCCATTGGAGCGCCTGGAAGGCCCAAGCTGGGGCAGACCCCGCATTTGTCCAGTGCCTCTTAGACCTCCCTATCTCTGTCCCTTTGTCTGTAGGGGGCAAAACAAGGATGAACTGGCGCCTCAAGGTCTGGGGTATATAAAGGCCCAAGAAATGCAGCATAGCCTTCAAGTCCTTCAGACCGTGCAGGTTGGTGTCAGTCTGGTCTGAGAAAAGGGCCGACCCATCAAAAGGGGAATAATGCACCTCCTGCAACAGCCCAGACAACTGCAGCCATGAGCCCTGAAGCATGCAAATCGCCAAGGCCATGGCCCTCCCAGCTGAGTGTTCTGCATTGGAAGCTGCCTGCAGAGTCACTCTAGCCACTGTTATACCCTCCTCGAGGATGGTGGTAAAATCCAGCACCTGCTCCTGGGGAAAGGCCTCCCCAGAATGCTTCAGGGAGTCCCAAAGATTGTAACTGTACCTGCCTAGAAGCACTTACCGATTAGCAATGTGAAACTGTAGGCTTGCTAGCGAATAAATTTTTCTCCCCCCAAAAAAAAAGTCCAATTTTTTGTTGTCCTTATTTTTGGGAGTTGCACTAGGCTGGCCCTGCCTATCACGTTTGTTAATGGCCGCCACTATCAGGGAACCTGGGAAGGAGTGGGTGAACAGATATTCAAATCCCTTTGTGGGAACAGAGTACTTTTTCTCTGCTCTTTTTGCTGTTGGGGCCACAGACGATGGCGTCTGCCATAGGGCTTTTACCACCTTGAGCATCCCTTCGTGTACAAGCAGGGTGACCCGTGCTGGTGCCATTGCTGCCAGCACATCAAAGAGGCTATCCAAGGCCTCTTTGAGCTCCTCCGCCTCCAACCCCAAATTCAAGGCCACCCTCTTCAGGTGCTCTTGGTGGGCAGATGGCCCCGATGCAATCACCTTGTCCGGGGAGGACAATGAGGATCAAGCTGGCACAGAAGGTGGTGGACAGGAACAGTGCCAGCTTCCCTCCGGAGAATGCCTGTGAGATACTGAGTGGGAATGGTGCCGACCTCCTGAGCACAAGCCCCTTGGTGCCAGAGATTGTGATTGGTGCTCCAAGGTGGCCAGAGACCTCCAATGTTCCATGAAGGAGCACCCTGGAGATGGGGATCGGGAGCGCCCTCTTGGGGACCAGTGCTGCGACGTCAACCCCCTGTGTGGTGACCTAACCCTTGGGGATGGGTGCCTCTGTTTGGGGGAGCGGTGCAGCCATTGATTCTCCTTGGAAACCAGAACCTTTTCCTTTGACAGCACCAGGAGTCGAGAAGACGGCAATGTCAGGGCCATCAGGTTCCTCGCCGCCTGGAATGCCTCCAACATCAATGGCACCATGCTTTTAAGAGGCCCCCTTCTGCTTCCAGGAGCTGGGGATGGCTCTCTCACCGGGGCAGCGATCCCCTCTCCTGCTGACCCTCAGCTGGTTGATCCGGTATGGGTCCCATGCTCGACCCCACTTCCCTGGACTTTCTTGGTGTAGGGGAGTGGCCTCTCTCCCCATGTTGCTTCTTCTCCCTCTTCCCGTGAAGGAAGAAACAGAAGTGTGGTGCCGTGTTGGGGCCGGTGCCGATTGGGCACTGTGTCCCAACACCATACTCGGCACCAAGGGAGATGTCCCAGCAGGGACTATTCCTAACCTAACTAATGAACTATTAACTATTTAAGTAACAGAATGAACAACAACTATCAAATTACTGAAGGTACTGAGCACTTGCAAAGCAAGCAGAGCAGTTCCAGCAACCATCACAGGTGGAAAGAAGAAACTGAGGGCGTGTAGGGCTGGTGGCACCTCATATACCATGGCACGTGCACAGGACTCCAGGGGGTGCCGGAGCCAGCCCCATGGGTACTGCTGAAGGGGAAAAGATTCTGGTAACTGTGCATGGAGGCACACGCACACCTAGAATGGAATCGACATAAGCAAGCACTCAAAGAAGAACAAGGCGAGCAGCGCAAAAGCATATGGCATGTGGGGGAAATTAATAAAATTAAAATAAAAAAACGTTGCTAAAACGTTTAAGGTAATGTACACAGCAATGCTCAGTCTAAACCCAGGTGGTTGAGAAGGAACTCGAGTTGTGATGGATCTGCCCTCTCCTACATATGTTTGGATTGGAGCATGAGGACATACAGGGTGCGGGTGCAGACTACCACCCAAAAATCTCCAAACAAAAATGCACTGATGCATGCACACCTAAAATGGAGCACCCACAGGGACAACTACTCAAAAGAACTAAAATGTTTATCTGAAGTCACACAAAGTAGGATATAATAGTTATAGATTTCAGAACAGAAATTATAAATAAAATTACCTTTTTTAGTTTCCATAAACTTTTCATAACTATCTGGAAAGTCATCCTCTTGTTTTGATTTCTCTATTGGAGGTACAACAGCTTCACCTTCTTCCTCTTCCTCTTCATTGAACCACATTTCTTCATCCTCGTCTAAGGCTCTTGCATCTCTGCGAAATCTGTTGCTACGCAAGATGGATGGGACGCTGTAAGAAACGCACCAGAAATAACTCAAGCTTTGTTGCTAGTTTACAAACAAGGAACCATGAATGGTTGACAGTGTAGGTAAAAATTAGTACAGAAGCAACCTAAAAAAGTATAACTCACTCTGAAGTACACTAATCAAAGACTGTATTTGTTCACAATGGAAATAGTTTCTTGATGCCTTAAAATTAATTCAGTGGGTTGATAAAAGCAGTCCAGATCTGTCTAGTTAATTAGGTTGTGAATTCTATCTGAGCGCTTATAAAGAATCAAAGTTCCCAAAAGGCAAATTAACTCTGCATGACGTCAAAAGTAAAGATTTCATAGAGGATTCTACTCTTCACCCTTCCCAGGTTGTAGTATGCTCTAGTTTTGGGGGATCTTAAGTTTAATTTCAGGAGGGTTTTAGCAAATAGATGCATCTTATGGTGTGCTCTATGAACAATCAAACAGTGGCTTAGTCTAATTTCTCTCATAGCTCATTTTAAGAAATTTTCTCCCAGAAAACTTCCTTCCACACTCAGCCACCAATTTACTATTCAAGGTGGTAAGATCTGCAAGTCAGATTATTATGTAATCATTTAATGTGGAAACATGAAAAATAAAGTAATTGCACACACAGCAATTAGCTATTCATGGGAATCCTCTAGAAAGAATATCCAGAGATGCTATTAGAATATTTTGTTTTATTGCAAAAGTTTGAGCTTCAAGATGTGAAAATAACCCAGTACCTGTTCAGTTTCTGATTTTGTCTGTCTTTTTCTTGTTCGTATTTAGTCTTCAATCCCTTGAATGTCTGAACGTATTCAATAGATTCAAGTGCCTTATAAAAGTTTTCAACTATATGTGCAGTAAGTGACTTGATATCTTCCTGCATAAGCACAAAACAATATTTAAATCTCAAATGTAACAGTAAGATGCAGAAGATCAGAGGCTTTCTGTAAAGGCTATTAAATTTAAAAGTTAGTTGACTTGTTTTCCAAAATGAAAACACTATTGCAAATGACAGATGAGAAAGTTACTTGGTTTCTCTTCGTGGAAAAGTTTAAAATCAATCAATCTTTAGACGCAATTCTACGTATCTCAATGTAAATGGAAAAAGGGATTCTTGAATTTATCTTATTTATCCTTATTCTCACCTACTGTCTCATTTATCTGTGATACCAACATGAGTTTCTGTGGAGATGAACAGTGTCTTCTCACACAGAATTATGCCTTTATGTGAAAAATACGAAGCAAGAACATATAAACATATAATATTTATATAAGAATCAGAGTTTTAAACATCCACTTTATATGGTCCACAGTAGTAATGTAGTTAATGAGGAACAGTTACTTCTCAATTAGTCTCTAATGAATCCCACTTTATGGGCCTGGTCATTTTTTTCTGTACTAACGCTGGCAAAAGGGAAAGAGTAAAAAAAAAAATGCCCATGTCTGAATGAACTGAAAGCCAATGTATTTTCTCTTCTTGTGGGAAAAATTAACCACTACAGGTAGAAGAGGTAGAAGACAGTTCTCCTCATGCAGAACCCAAAGAGTCACCTGACCCCCAACTCTATGGATCTCAAGGCACCCACACCGATCATCATCCCAGGTACTTCTGCCAGTCCCCTCTCCTCCCCAAGCAGCCCAACTGGCTTGGTGATCCTGATGCCATTTGTGCAGTTTCCAGAGACCTCTTACTGCAGGGGCAGGGGATATAACAGGCCTAAAATTAACAGGCCTAAAATTAACATTGCTCTAAGCAACACGTACATCTGTACATTTTTTACAGCTATTACATGTGGATTTCAAGACGAAAATATTAACCATTTCCTGCCTCCCAATTTCTTGGCCAGACATGCTCCCTCAAGTCCTGCAGAACCCTAAACATGCCCACTTTCTGGATAGTGACTACCAGCCACTCAGGATGGAAACCATGCTGTATTTACTGGGCTCTTTCACTTTGCACACAGAGATCCTTTTTCATGTTAACAGCCTCTTGGTCACAAATAACTTGACTTTGTTGACCTTCAGAGCACACTGCAAGGACCATATCTTTACCCAGGCTTCATGGAGGAAACTGAAGTAGGCTATCGCTACTTTGTTTTTTACCATGTAATTTATGCCAAATTAGACTCCTTTAGATCTATTCGCACCCACTTGCTGACATGCAGTTTATGCCACAGAACTCCTCTGAATTTTACCCAATAACTATGTAATCCATTAATCAGAAGGACATCTTTCTAAAAAGACACAGCATTACATCCTCTGTTACTTGTCTATTTTGGCCTCAGTAATTACAATTTATGTCTGGGTGAGGAATAGGCATTAGAGTACAGTAAAATGGTATTCAGAGTGAAGAAGTGGTTGAACTTCCTCTTTTCCTTGTTACACAGCAGGTAACAAGTGACTGCCTGCAGGTAAGTGGAAAGCCTTTCATTTATGACTTGTCTGGTCAGAGAGCTCAAAAAAGAAAAGAAAAAAAGGAAGTTAAACTCAAAAAATCCCCATGCATTCTGGTAACAGCTGACATTTATTCAACAAGAACTGTTGTGATAGTAACTCTTACACTAAACAGCTAACTGATGAAAGCACTATTCCTCATGCTATTTTTACTTCATGACAACGGTGGGATCACTGGCTAGATGTATTCAAAGATGGACACCCACTTACTAGGAATGGTTTAGAAAAATAAAATTAAACCTCCCTTGTTGCAAGGAGACCAGAGGTCCCTTTTCACTATAAACACTAATTCTAGAACAAATGCACTTTTTCCAGTTTAGACGAATAAACGATTATATTTTTAGCCTTATAAGACATTACATTTTATTGATTTAGATATCTTTGATCCATAGTAATATGCAAGACTTACAAATATTCTGGGGAAAAGATTGTGTTTTGCTTGACTAACACAAGACAAAACAGATGACTTTTATAATAGCAAAACTTTTGTTATCAATACTATCCTATTTAGCACGAAATCTTTTAGACTTTGCATTTTGTGTTTAATACACAAGGTGCTACCTGCCTAAAACTTAGTGTTTTAACAAAACTTGCTTAAACTTACCACTCTGATGAATTCAAATAGTTCAATTACAGCCGAGTTCAGCAGATTGTACCTAGTTCCATTATCCAAAAGAGCATTTATAACTGGTTCAAACAGGTTCCCCTTGGTGATATAACGGTTATAAAATTCATCCTTAAGGCCAATTATCCTCCTCATAAAGCGAAGAGCACCTACAGTTTAAAGACAATTTAGAAATCATTGATAATCATCGTACAATCCCCATTCTACTCCACTTGAAGAAGTCAACAGAAACTTTAAGACTGACTTCAGTGGGAGTGAGATCAGCCCCAAGACCAACAATATTTATTAAAAGGGCACTGCAAAGTTCTTATCAATATATTTTGCTTGCAGTTTTCAAAACACTTTTTTGAAAGGTTCAAAATGAGCAACTCTTGATTTTTCCTATCTGGCAAACATTTTTTCTTTCGCATTTGTTGCACATATACCAACACAGCTCTAGTTCCATTTTGTTGTTTATATGCCGGAGCAATAAACCTTAGCTCATTGATAAATAGATTTTATTAGTTCATTTTTGTGCTCTTTCTGCAGTAAGGCTCTGATAGGCAAGCCCAAAACATGTTAAGTCATGCCTTATGTACCATGATGCACAAAATCCTAATTGCATTAATTTCCTACCAACAGTAGTGGGTTTTACAGAATTATGATGATATAATGGTATCTCAGTTTAGATGAGACTAGATACTTAGTCATAGTTTATTCTTTCTTCCCAATTCCAAAATGATCCAAGTCCCACCCTCTGATGTGGAAAGAATTACTAATCTCTCCTACACCACACACTACTCGGGAATATCAGATGTTTTCACCTTTCTTTGGAGCACTAAACAGTACCAGGTGGGCTTATACTATACAACTGGATTTCCTGCTTTTGCTGGTGGACTAGAAGACTTTGGTCCCATAAGCCTTCTATCTAACCGCTTCTGTTAATTTAAAAGTTGTCACATTTTGGACTTTAATTGGTTCATTGGAGTAAAAAAAAAAAAAAAAAAAAGGATATTTACACACTTACAAATTAATCCAAGGCATTCCACGTAATTCAACAGATTCTGGGCATGAAGTAGTATTTCAGTGCTACACGTATACACACAATCTTAATAATAAAGTGAACTACAATTCAATTTACTACTTACACAGGGCCAAAAATGTGTGTTTTGAATTCATTAAGACCAATACTCTTCTTAGTAAATCTTTGTTCATAATATAATTCTTGATGTGATATGTGTGGTGTTCCACACAGAAGGTGAGCAGCTCCAAAATTAAGGCAAGCAGCTGTGCCGTTTGATAATTATCTACAAAAAAAATAAAATGAATTGAATCATGTGCATAAAAAACAAAACAAACTTTTCTATGCATCCATGGAATATGGCAAGTACTTTCAACCTATTAACTGTTTGAAGTGAACAGAGGTTTATCAACCTGTTAATATGATTTCTCAAAAGTTTCCTATACCAGCCTACACACCTCATTATGCTTCCTCTCTGTCAGTAGGCGAAGACTGAAAACTTGATATCTTTGGCTCAGGAGAACAGACACCATGACTAAACATTTGGAGGTCTACGTCAATAGGAAAGATTAAAAAAAAGATCGGTTACTTAAATCAAGGGCAAGCGAACCAGTCACCCAGATCCAGAGAAGGAATGATGGCTGTTAGGGAGACCATGTGAAACTTTAGCTTTTTGAGAAAGCTTCTTTAGGACCCTTAAATCTAGTGTGGGTCTCAGGCCTCCCTTTGCCTTTGGGATCAGGAAATACCGTGAGTAGAAACCTTAGCGTCTCAGACCCTGAGGA
This sequence comes from Mesoclemmys tuberculata, assembly GCA_007922155.1. NCBI lineage: Eukaryota > Metazoa > Chordata > Testudines > Chelidae > Mesoclemmys > Mesoclemmys tuberculata. The sequence continues at coordinate 21,829,954 of ML675614.1, read as the reverse complement.
ACCTCCACCACCGCTCCTATCTGCAAGAGGACTTGTGCAACTCCTTATCCAGGAGGTACATGAGAAGGGTCCCTAAAGAAGGACAGGGAAGGAGGGTGGGATTGAGATGAACTGTAGGATGTAGCCAGTAGCCACTGTGTTCAAACACCCAACAGTCCAATGTAATGGTCATCCACACTGGGAGAAGAGAGGCAAGATGGGAGGAGAACAGTCAGAAAACTGGATCTCAAATGTAAACTGGTCAGTCACCACCAGGTGCACCTTCAAAAGCTTCTCTTTCCGCCCGAGGAATGGCAGCTTAGGCCTGATTTTGAGGTAGATGCCAGTGAATTTCCTTGGCGATGGTTGTAGTCTATATTTCTCTTTCTATAGGGCTCCCCTCTGGATGGGCCTCCAGAGTGCTGTTGCTGTGACGGACTGAAGTGTTTCCTTTATGAGGACAAGGTATAAAGGCCCAACAAGCATAGCGTGGCCCTGGAGTCCTTCCGACCAGGCAGCCAGCAGTCGGTCTGGCCTTGAACTCTTGTTTGGAGGACTGGGGGGAGGGAGTCAGTAAACCTTTCCAGCAATTGTAGACGTTAAAAGGATATCGCTCCAGCAATGCCTGCTGGTTAGATACTCTTAGCTGTAGGCTTGCTGTCGAATACATTTTTCAGCCAAGTAAGTCCTTTTTCTTTGCCTCTTTATTCTTTGGCGTGGAGCTCATTTTCCCCTTCCTGTCGTGCTCGTTAGCCACCACGACTACCAACGAGCCTGGAGATGGGTGCATGCATAGATATTCAAAACCCTTAGCAGGCACGTAGTATTTTCTCTGCCCACTTGGATGTGGGAGGCACAGGTGCCAGGGTTTCCCACAAAGCCTTAGCCACCTTCACTACTCCCTCATGCACTGGGAGAGCCACCCTGGAAGGGACTGTGGATGCGAAAAAGCTCATCCACGGGTTCTTTAAGCTCCTCTATTTTAAGGCCCAGATTAGCTACTACCCTTTTCATCAGGTCTTGATGTGACCTATAATTGTCCAGCAGGGCAATGTGCGAGGAGGCCGCTACTGCCTCGTGTGGGGAGGATGAGGAGGGGGCTGGTAGCTGAGTGGCTGCTTGTAATGATGGACTTCCCAATAATGACTCTCCATGCTCTGAGTTGACATCTAAGGCTGGTGCTAAGGAGGGGTCTTTTGGAGAGTGCAGCACCGAAGTTCCCGTACACGAGCATGAGTAGGGCACTGTGGAATGGGGGAACCCCACAAGTTCCATTATTGCCAAGATCCAATCCACTGTCCTTTCGACCATCCCCGCCACCTCAGGCAGCATGGGGAAAACTGCGGGGGACTTCGTAGCCTGCCCCTTTGGGAGGACTATAACCTCCACCCCCAGATCCAAAGAAATGTATTCCAGTGACCCTCCAGGTGGTGCCATCGCCTGCTTCTCCACGTCTCTGTGCCAGAATTCTGGCATTGGGGAGCAGAGTCCGGAGTGTTGGCCTCATCTCGATCACATCTTGTTCTTCGGCTTCCTGTAAGGACTTGATTTGTGACAGGGTTCCACTGACCTAAAGCGTGCGGGCGATTCACTACACCATGGGCTCAGCGAACCTCGGGGCTCCGAAGATCAACTGCCAACACTCAGTGGATTGGTGCCGATGCTCCAGGGATCGGTGCCTAGTACCCGGTGACCATTGGCATGAACCTGATCTGTCCCGGCGCGGTTCTGGCGACTGGTGCCGGGAACCTGATGAGTGCCTCAAGGCTGGCAAATGGTGACAAGCTGACGGGGACAAGGCTGTTGCGCAGACGCTGGCAACCCCTTCAGCGAACCCCTGGCTGGGGTATCCACTCCTCAGTGAGGCGGCCTACCCTCTCGTGGTGTAGGCAGAACTTACATGGCCAATAGGTCCTTCATCTCCTGGAACACCTCAGGCGTGGAAGGGACCAAAAGGTGGCACAGGAGTCTGCCACTCCGCAGATTCAGCGGCCGTGCGAGTGTTGGGATCAATGCCTGCCTGGGCAGAAATCCCTTCTGAGCTGACTCGGGCTTCCCTGAAGTTTCTTAGCTGGCCTCAGTGCCAGCGAGCGCTCCCTCTGAGTGCACCTTCTTTTGGTGCTTCTTCAGCACCGGTGATGCCAAGCAGTGCCAGGTCGGCTCCAAGGCCGGAGGAGTGCTTTTTAACAATGCCGTGGTACTCGGTCCCAAGCCCGATCATGGCTCCAACACCTGTCCAACACCAGTCCATCAGAAGGGGCTTAAGTCTAATGTCCCGGTCCTTCTTAGTTCTCAAGCAAAAGCTCCTCCAGATCTCACACTTCAGAGAGGTGAGCTTCTCCCAAGCACTTTAAACAGCTCTGATGTGGGTCACTCAGTGGCATGGGCTTCTTGCACAAAGCTCAGGGTTTAAAACCCTAGGGAACAGAGCATGCCCGACTCTGGGAACTTATTAACAAATGGAGTAACAACTAAACAACCAACTTTAAACTATATACACTAGGAATAGCTAGAAACCACTAGGAAAAAAGAAACTTGCAAGAGCAAGAGAGCTGTTCCAGCACTGTCATAAAGAAGGAACTGGAAGGGAGGGAGCTGTTAGTGCCCTACATATGAGCACATACATGAGCCGCTGCTAAGGACACTAAAGCCAACCCTACGGGTACCACCAGAAGAAAAACTTCAGGCGCAGGTACATGTGGCGTGCACACATACCTAAATCAGAAAAGACATAAGCAAACACTCAAAGAACTGAAATTATAAAATAACTAAACCCAAAATGGAGCCTTTATATGCCAACCACGGAAACAAGCGGGCTGCAGAAGAGGCAAGGAGTTAACTGCTGCAAGAGAACTATTCCAGTCCAAATTAGTGGGACTTCTAAGGTGCACCTCAGATGGAGAGACTATTAAAAGTTGGTAACCAGAGTTTTCTAGTAAACTGTGTTAAAAGGAGCAGCCACATCGAACTGATATCCAGCCACTTCCAATTCTAACGGTGGCATGTGGGAAGAGAGAGTTCAGGGTGGACAACAGCTCAGTTTTGGCTATGCAGAGCTAGATGAATATCCCTCAAAGAGATCAGAAAGAAAAGCCAAAATATGGGATTGGATGCAGAGACAGGGGGAGAGGTGTCTTTGGAGATAATCTCAAAGAGATTTTCCAAGAAGCTATAACTAAACACTTGCAAATCTGTGCACTCTTAATGACTTCCTTATACAACCCTCAAAGTCTGTCCACTTCTCTCTAATTCTTTATTCTGGGAGTCTGACTAGCAGCTCCAAGCTAAAACCCTAATTACCATTATTTGAGCTTCTGCATGATGTCATCATTTTATCCAATCACTTCGGCTTAATAGTGGGGCATCTATTGATTAAGGATAGCTGAATGAATAGTGTTTGTCAAAGAAGAATGCCTGTCAGAGGTCTAGTGGGATTTAGCGAGGTGGCAACATTTGGAGATAATACTAAGTTACTCATGATAGTTAAGTCCAAAACTGACTGCGAAGACTGACAAGAACATCTTACAAAACTGAATGACTGGTCAACAAAACAGCAAATAAAAATCAGTATCGATAAGTGCAAAGTAATACGCACTGGAAAAAATAAATCCAACAATATATACAAAATGATGGGTCTAAATTAGCTGTTACCACTGAAGAAAGATCTTGGAGTCATCGTGCTAGTTCTTTGAAAACATCTGCTCAATGTGCAGTGGCAATCAAAAATGCTAACAATGTTAGGAACCATTTGGAAAGGGATTTATAAAAAAACAGAAAATATAATGACACTATATAAATCCATGGTACTACTACACCTTGAATACTGCTGAAGTTCTCATTACCCCTTCTCAAAAAAAAAAAAAAACCCCAGGTACAGAGAAGAGCAACAAACATTACCAGAGGTACGGAATAGCTTCCATATGAGGAGAAATTAGAAATTAGATAACCTCGCGGGGGTGTGTGTGTGTGTGTGGGGGGGGGGGGGGGGGTTATATGACAGAGGTCTATAAAATCATGAATGGTGTGGAGAATGTGAAGAAAGTGTTATTCACATAAACACAAAAGCCAGGGGCAACCAATGAAATTAATAGGGAGCAGGATTTAAAACAAACATAAGTACTTATTTATACAACACACAAGTTAAAATGTGGAACTTATTGCACGGGGATGTTGTGAAGGCTAGAAGTACAACTGGACTAAAAAAGTACATGGAGGATAGGTCCATCAATGGCTAATAGCCATGACAGTCAGGCATGCAAGCCCATGCTCTGAGTCTTACTAAACCTGTGAGTTTCAGAAACTGGGACTGGGCAACAAGAGATGGATCACTCGATAATTACCCTGTTCCGTTCATTCCCTCAATGGCCAGTGCCAGATACTTCAGCTGGAAAACAGGATACTGGGCTAGATGGACCAATGGTCTGACTCAGTATGGCCATTCTTAAGTTTTAGATGCACTTCCAATACCAAATTAGCACTAGTGTTTTCCTAAAAGGTCAATCCAATTAAAAAATCCAACTCAAGAAAGAATCCAATCCATAAGTCTCATACAAGTGTCTTCCTTAATATAAATTTCAATCAACAATCATCTGAGCTTGCAGCAGCACTTTTTTCTTGACAGAAAGTAATTCTCTTTTCTGTAAGATGGCATGTAGCAAAGTCAAATGAAAATGAAGGTTCTGTGTGTCTCTGTTGGCTGGGAGGACACATAACTTGTTAATCTGAACTGATAAAGGAAATTTAAAACAAAAGTTGGGAAATATTTTATTTTACATCCTTTTCTTAATGTATACTGAACACACCCATACTGACAAAATAAGTTTCAAAACACGGAAAGACCACCACTTACCAGGACAAATAGTGTTACTCTTGTTGGACCCAGCTACTGCATCTGATAAACAAATAAATGTCAATACAGATTTTCAAACACTGTAAAGTGCCTATTTCACAATCTAAATTATTGATCAATTCCATTACTAGCTTCAATCATCTGATTGCATAATTACATATGTTAATAACTTATACAAAAATACTATAACTATAAGCATATGCGCCAGACAGGATTTCTAATTACAAAACCTTAAACAAACTTAATTGAGTGCTTGTTACTTTTAATTGAACATTTAGGAGTAATATTAATCTTGAGTCAAAATAACTATCTAAATTGCAATTTCTACAGTAAAAAGTTATAATTTAGATATACTTCATATATTTATAAAATACATGGAAGTAGATATATAAAGAATTCCCTTTTTAATATTTGCCAGCTATTCAGCTAACACATTCCTCATGAGATAAATCAGCCATTTTAAGTGAGGTAACGGACAGTTTCAAAACATTTAAAAAGTCTCATTCAGTGTTCCACTCTGTTAAAATGGGGATCATAAGTAGTACACACCTCAGAGAGGAGCTGAGGATACACTTCTCTTTGTAAAGTACTTCAGAGACAAGAAGTGCTGAGCATTATTATTATTTCAGCTATATTTTATGTGGCCTCAGGATTTCCAAACTTTTTTAAAAAACAAAATAAAACAGAAAAAGGGGGAAAAAGGGAATTCCAAATAGTTTTACTTACAAAAGACATTTTAAATTATGACTTTCAGCATTTCTGTACCACTGGAAATTTCAAACAAAAAAGGAAATCTCTGGAGTTAATACCCTGCAGATAGTCAAACCCTGGAATCAGGTGTTCTTTGGTGAGTGACGAAGCAATTTGTGAAAGTTCTGAAAGCTCTTGTGAAGCTGAACACATTTGCTGCTGCACACCAACATTTCTAAAAGCTACAAAGAAACACTGTCTGGTGCTACCAACTGCTGAAGTTATGCACTGCAATTTTACATCAGTAGCCAACAAATGTACCAAATGCACTGCAATTTTACATCAGTAGCCAACAAATGTACCAAATGTACTGAAAGATTTAGAAGTGTATATATTGGGAGTTGCCATGATCGTGCAATTTGAGCAGGAATTACATAGTAATACTTTAGCTTTTAATAAAAGTTGAAAGAATGAAATTAATAAATTATTTCAGACTTAACATGTACTACATTTCCATTGTTCTGCTTATTTTTTTATGGCCTAGTAAGCACAGTCCACATTCCCATGGCACCTTGAGCACAAAAGACATAAAGGTACATTACCACCACTCAAAAGTAACTCATTAAAAACTTTCTGAGGAATCCCTGGACTAGTAATATTTTTAGAGATCAACTAATGCTTATTCTTACCTTAGAGGCAACAATAGCCTCTAGCAAGAACATTCTGCTCTCACACCACAAAACTTTGACATCATACATCCAGATGACCAGTTGGAAGCAAGGCAAGATAAAAAGTCAATCCAATATTTAATCCTACCTTTTTCACATTTGTCTTCTGAAGTATTAGCCAAGAGCGGTGCAGTAAGAACATGCATACAATGGTTGTAGAAGAAATTGAGAAATTCACTTTTCTCTGTTTTCTGAAACAAACAAATATTTATTTATTAAACAGTGGGTTTGAATTTAGTGCCCTGGCTGGTGAGGACTAATAGCACTTAAGTAAAATACAGCACAGGCAAGACATAAGCTGTACTATCAAGGCTATGATACACCCTTTGGTCCAGATCTGGAATACACCAGGTGTTCTCTGGAGTAGAATGTACCATCACACCAAACTCTGTAGAGCAGAGTGGGAGGAATTAGGATGAGATCAACTTTACTTAACTTGTGACTAAAGTAAAAATATGAACTCAAATCCCTCCAGAAGAAGAACAAATGAACTGACACTAATGCATCACAATCCCTTTAAACAACAATTTAAAAAGAAAAAAAGTGACTGTAATTTTGCCTGAAGCTTTTGTATATTAAAAAAGAGAAAAACCACTATCCTTGTCAGTTCTCTACAACATATAAAACATTTTAAGCATTGCTGTATATAGAAGGTCACTAGATTTTACTTTAAATACTTTTTTGCTGACTAATTCCAAACCAACTACTATAGGCACATCATACTTTATTTTCAATACTTTTAATTTGAGAAAAAGAATTTAAACTAACAGCTACTCACCATAACATAGCAAAGTCCAATTTGAATCAAACCCTGGAGACCTAAACTTTGTAGAGCATTTTAATCCAATGGCAATGTGTGGATTCAACATAATGCAGGTTAAATAGAATTATCAAAACTCTGGGCAAAGTTTTAAAGTTAATTTCAAGGAATCTTGGATTCTTGTTCATTCATGACAATGTAAACAGAATGATACATATTACCAAGTATTCTATCAGGATAAAGTAAATTCTGTAGCATGGGTATTGCTCTATGAAGTTGCATCTGCATTGTGCTGGCTGCAGGAATTAAACATTGACTTGGCTTCATGCAGACACATGGGACTCTTTTTTTCAATATTTTTATGTGGCTCACCCAGACAATAGGAGTTAAGACTAGTCTAATACCAGTTTTTTTCGGAAAAAGATTGCTAATTTTAAGAACTACTTAGACAATACCATGTTTCTTAGCATTAGCTAGAGACAGTAATTACAGATCAGTGCCTTTCATTATCAATAATCTTGTGGAAATTTTCAAGTTGGCAATGAAAAATTGCTGAGGGAACTAGGCTTGTTTAGTCTACAAAAGAGAAGAGTAAGAGGGGATCTGATAGTAACCTTTAACTACCTAAAAGGGGGTTCCAGGGAGGATGGAGCTATGCTGTTCTCAATGGTAGCAGATGACAGAACAAGGAGCAATAGTCTCAAGGTGCAGTGGTGGAGGTCTAGATTGGATATTAGGAAAAAGTTTTTCACTAGGAGGGTGGTGAAGCACTGGAATGGGTTACCTAGGGAGGTGGTGGAATCTCCATCCTTAGAGGTTTTTAAGCTGCGGCTTGACAAAGCCCTGGTTGTGATGATTTAGCTGAGGTTAGTCCTGCTTTAAGCAGGGGGTTGGACTAGATGACCTCCTGAGGTCCCTTCCAACTCTAATCTTGTATCATTCTAAAAACTATCAGGCAAAACAGGTCAATACCAAAATGCTTTCCCTCCTACTATCCTCCAATCGCAGAAGTTAAAAAGAGTAAGAAGCCTTTTTAAATGTGCATAGACAGTAAAGTTTCATTACCCCTTTGCATTTTCTTACATTAGCTGTGGCCAACATATTCTCTGGATCAATCAGAGTACGTAAGAGCCCCATTAATTGAACAGCCCCACCAAGTTCAGGGTCAGTATCGCAGATCATTTGCTCAATAACTACGTTGATGAGGAGGATATCCTGCAACAAAGCAAATCAATTAGATATAAGTTTTCAGTGTACTACTAGATTTTTTTAAAATACAAATTGATTTTTATTTGTCCTCTTGCTGCTGCCGCCATGTGAAAAATGCTGCCATTTTCACATGTGAAAAAAATAAAGTCAATGCAACACCAACGTTACAAATATTAAAACAGTAAAGTGGAATGGGAAAAATAAAAATTACCTGAAAATGAGCCTAGAAGCAACTGATTTTTAAAGACATTCAATTTTTTGCACTTTTCTCCCTCACAGTATCTTTTAAGGCAAAGGTCAGATTATCCGGGTGCATTATTTGTGCGATTCCATGTTTTAATCTGTTTGTATTTCTTTTAAATTTAACATTAAGTCTGGACCATCCTGAGTTTATAATGCTTGTTTCAAGGATAATTATAACATTCCTCTAATGTTTTATGTTCTATGTAACTGTATGTACTTTCAACCTTAACTTCATCTTAATGATGTTTTTGTCTAGAAACATGATCCCTAGTACCCTGAATTTCACCTGGCAGTTGATGGGAACCCATTCTATAGTGAGCATACAGGTTTTATGTGCTCATGTTTTCCCACCCCCCCCAATCAGAATGCAGCTGCCTGTCTTCTTCCTATTTTTCCAGTATTCTTACTAAAAAGCTGTAACATTTAAGAAAATTAATATTTAGCCTCAAAAGAAAGATCTTAATTCTGAAAAAAGCACATAGTATTGTCTTTACAAATATAATCAGCATACACACAAGCTTCAGTATGTAAATTATTAGATAATCCTATAATATTCTTACTTACATCATCACTCTGTTGGGCTTCTTGCATTACAAATTCTCGAACCATGGATGGACTAAATTCTACTAGATAAGAAAATATATCTGTAGCAGCTGATCTAACTTGCAAGTCATCCATACCCTAAAAAAGTAAAATCATTTTATTACAATGAACCGTTTGAGGTACAGTAGCATAGGACAATGATAAAACCAAGATTTGATTGCAAGCTCACATTAGACATTAAGAAAGTCCAACAATCCAATATAAAATATGCAGAAAAAAACTTTCCAAACTATCCAGAAAGAGCGTGAAGATGTGTGAATATGATGGCCATAATTTAGATAGGTAGTAGTTAAAGTCTTCATAACACTACTTAATATCTAGATGCTAACATTCTATCTTCATTACCACAGCTGAGTTAATTTAGTACAAATGAACCAGTATAAAGATTTACAAGTTAATCACACTCATGTACAACTGTTTACACTTACTGCTTACACTCATCTACAGAATGAATATATTTAATCAGAGAATGTTTTTCTCTTTCTGATAACTGGTCCTGTACCCAAGCCTAAAAAATTCAGTCAACCTGGAAATATTTGTACTGATCTACAAAGGCATGCTATAGCCTTAAAGGTCATACGATTTAAACTTCATTATTCGGAAAGTCTGATGTTCTTGTTTCTACTCCATTTGTAAGGTGTTTATAGAAGCTAATGTCTACTGATTTGCTAAAGTGGGAGATTAACACTCTACAGCATTTGAAAGTTGGGATTCAGAATTTTTAGGTGGTATAATGCGTTGGTTGTTAGGTATGGTGGAGACTGCTAAATCACGTCAGAATTGAAATGACGGAACACAATTTGGAAAACAATATTTATACTCCAACATCTCAATCTGTCATGATTAAAAATGCTTCATATCAGTGGAAAGATGGGACTCCCAGCTTTCCAGAGATATAAATCATTTGTTTCTAGCCCTAATAGGACACAAAACTGTGACTGATAATGTACGTTTTTCTGGCATGGTCCAAAACTGAGTGGCCCAGAGTTTAGTCAAGCGATCAAGAACTAATGTAATTTTTAAATTCTGCACTCATATTATCAGAGCCATGGACATTCACCACCTACCTCTCCACCATTTAATCTTAAAATATATTTTTCTAAATTATGTGTAAAATTTTCCAAAGGAGTCACTGATTTTGGGTGTTCAAATTGAGACACCTTGACTTCCTGAAGTGCAAAGCTCCAACTGAAGTCAAAGAGCTGCAAGTGCTCAGTATGTCTGAAAATCAAGCCCAAAGCATCAAATCAGGGTACCAAAATCAACACCCTTAAGAAAATGTGGCTGCAGGTGATTCACTTACCATTACAATTTCAAGAGCAGGAAGAATTCCCAACTTTGCCAAAGTTTTGAAAAATGCATCTCTGTTTTGAGGTTGTAACGTCTGAGAAAATGCGCAGAACTCCTTGAAAAAGTTAACCTATGACATTTGAAAGAAATTAACAAATAAAACATTGATATATTATGACTAATTACATAAAAGAAAAATAGCAAATTATACTGAACAAAAACACTTGAGAAATCTGTTATACTTTTTAGATAATAATGGTAAAAGGCAACTAGGAAAAATCTGATTTGTCCAACTTGAATCTCAAATTTTGTTATATGACAAAAACAGAAGAAAAACCCTCATAAAAAAATGAAAATGAGCACCTAGTTGTCTTACTGAATATATGAAGGATTTAAAAATCATTCTTTTGTTTAAGTACAAAAATAACTTTTTCTCGAGTAAAGATGTTCTTGTGAGAGGTAAACCTTTTCAGGGAGAAATGCTAGCTATGCAACCCAGTGTACAAAATCAGGGTGGCAGTTATAACTACAAAAATAAGAACTCCAGAGGTCATCCCTTCTTTAGTTACAAAGTTGTCCAATATTTTCAAGTACAAATCAGCAAGCAGTCAAAGTGGCCTGTAAATCATTAAATTTAAATTTGTTCACAGTGTCTTTTCAGCAATCTCAGTATTTTAGACAACAGGCCTGTGGCTAACCTGGTAAAGGACATTGATACAGCCAGAACTGTGGAATTCAGCAATATCGTGCAGGACAAACTGAATTTTACAACTACATAATGGTGAAGAAAATATTTGAAGAGTCTACATTCTCATGTCCTAGCCACAGATTATTTTACTGTTGGAACAGTATTATCAAAGAAAACAACAATTTATATTGCAAGAGCTCAAACTTGTTACTAGAGAGTCGGAGAACTCAATCAAGAATTTGTTGCTTCAGTACTGTTTTCCTAACATTTTAGAAATACTTCTTAATGACTGCAAAAGAGTAACTGAAGGGTACATTTGCAGTACAAGTTTAATACTTAAGTCTAAAGTTTCAAACATGCAAAGAAAGGACTCACCAATTCACGTCTTTTGTCATCATCCGTAGCTTCATCTGTTAATTGTGCAAAAACTTCAGACAGAAACTTTTCATCTTCCTGCATAACACATTATATAAACAATTACTATTACATACAACAGCCAAAAATAAAAAGGCATTCTATTGTACAATGGCTAAGTCAATAGTTAATAACTATATATAGGCATAAAATAAAATTCTCCACTTAGCTATGTGCTTGTGTCTTAGAATCTAGCATATTAGGTTTGGTGGTCCTGCTAGCTAAGTTATGGTTCATATTACTTTGACATTTTCATCATAAATAAGGAAATCGAAGTATGCAGATTTAAAAGTGTGTGTTCCAATGAATTTTATTGTATTAAGCATCATTTGATTTGAAAGGCCTTATATAAGCTTATGGTATTTTCTCAAAATTAAATGGGTCAAATTTTGCCCTCCGATAAATACACCTGTAAAACTTGTACTAATTTAAGTGAGGACAAAATTGAGATATAAAGTTTTAGTCTAGTAACAGCAAACCTTTATGCACTGGAGTTAAAACACCTCAAATTCAAGTGCCAAGTTTTTTTAATCCTGTTGTTTTGTGGAACAAAAGACTGGCATAGACAATCAAAACCATCTCTTAACATGTTACTACAGAGATTAAAGGGTTACCAAGCTTGCCTCCCGCAGTATCAAACTTCCATACCACCATCTCCCTTACTCCACACCATATACCCCACACGTCTCTTTCCGTGGCTCATGTCTCCCAGACCATTCCCATATACTCATGTGTGTGATCTTCCAACTGCCTCCACACATTGTCTTGGAACATGAAGTCAGGACACACACTGAATACACACTGGACACACGCTGAATACACACTGGACACAACCTAACAGCCTTCCAACAAAGCAGACTATGGCCTGGTCTAACTTTTAAAGTTATGACAGTATAGCTATGTTAGTTACAGGTGTGATTTTTACTGATACAGTTATGCCATTATAAACCTTAGCATGGACAATTATATTGGTATAACATATACACATATAATATATGCCAACATATATTGGCATCCACACAAAATGGACTTTGCCAATTTAGCTATACCAGCAAAACCTTCCTAGTGTAGACAAATCCTGGGTCAAACAGTTTTCATGAGTTGTGCCCTCTGTTGGCTTGCCAACAACATGCTGGACATCCAATGAAGTAACCCCTAGAAAGTGGAAAGATAAGTCCAGAGCTTCCATAGGGGCTGAGGGAATTGAATTTCATCCAGAAGGAAATCTAAGTAATCTCCCATGATTTTCGTTTACTTCTTTCATTTGGCCTGCTTTTTCTCCTATTATACTGAAGATTTTAAAAAAATAAAAAAGCACATAACTAACTAGAAAGACAAAACACTCTGGGATTACGAAAGCCTGCTTTTTGAAAACTTATAAAGCCACTTGAAAAAAGTTTAAGTGTCTTCCAAATGTAACAGGCAATGCATAATTTAGGCCTTGTCAAAATTAGAAAGGATTTGATGGTATAGCTATACAGACAAACTCTGTTCCTACTAAAGGGAAAGCTATACCCACAGGCAGAATAGTTCTTTTGCTGGCATAGCTTGTATCAGTTCCACAAATGAAATAAGTTATAGCAAAAAGACTTTTTTGCTAGTATGATAGCCTCTACACTAGGACTTTTGCAAGTACGGTTATGTCATTTAGGGGAGTGATTTTTTCACACTTCTAACTAACACAGATATGCCAGCAATAAGTGTAAACCAGGCCTCTGAAGCCCTTAAACTTATGCATCAGAGAGTTATATAGGTCATCTCCACATCGCTCCATAACCAAGGAGCCAAAAGAAGGGGCCAGGTACACCTTCTTACAACTTTTTCCAGCTCCTTTGCATGCAAGCTGTATCACACTTCTGAGTCTGACCATGTGAGCCTAAGGGAGACTTAAGAGTCTAAACAGGTGTAACACATCAAGAAAACAAATCATGTAAGTTTAAACAAACTAAACTAGTACTGTTACACTTGAATGACTAATTTCTGAATTTGGTCTGCTGTATTACACTGCAAGGCCACTAACTTAGACAGTACTGAATTACACGCTAATGTTTACAAAATCATTTGATAACCTTCCGTTATATTGAATTCATTCTGAAAACACATCAGAGTGAAGACATATAATTAGAGCACATTACTTGCACTGTAGCAGGGCACTATCATATCTATATCTGATGTATGTTTATATTTAGCAAAGTTCTGCTCAAAGTGAACAAATAATTCAGCAGGTGGAGCAGCTTCTATCATTATTTTTAGAAATTAACTCCTGAATTTTAAATCCTATTCACTTTAATTAAATTCACACTTCATTCTAGTGAATGAGGGTGTCAGAGACTGAGCAGCTGGGTCAACACCTAAAAGAAAAGTGTTCTCCAGAGCAGTCAGAGTAAAAGAAAAAATAATTTTATTAGCCCTCCCCACCATTGGGAAAGCCTCTCGTCTCTTACAAAGATAGACCATCTTGTCACAGAGGGAGTTACACTGAAGAGTTGCAGCAGCAAAAGTAAGTTTTCTGTCATGCAAAGCTGATGGAGTGCTGGAATAGGGGGGTAAAGCTCCAGCATGCCTTAGCTGTACATGATAGTCACATCCTCCTCAAGGCCCCCAGGATACTGTGGCTCCTTCTGTTGTCGACTTGCCTCACTTCTCATACTATCTCCCCTTCTGTGGAGTTCTTAAAGCCCACAAGAAAAGGATAGAAGACAGCTGCTATACAGAATATCTAACGCATATTGAAGTGGGACTTTGCTCCAGTGGGGGTCAGGAGATTAACATGCCATCTACCATTTTTATAACATATATATGGCATGAACAGGGATTTATGTAGTAAAAAAAAAAAAATCTGCCAGCCATTGCTGCAGTCAACATAACACACTACACTTGGGACCCCAGCTAAAATACATTAAATATAATAAAGTAGAAAAAAATCAAAACTGAGATTAACCGAAGTCTTTTGCTATGCTCATTTTGTCAGGTAGTCTGACTGCTGACAGATATGGCTTTACCTCCCAACAGTTTCCCATGTGCCATCCCATATAACACCATCTTAAAGATGGCTAGAGACTCCTCTGTTCCTCACTCAACACTTACACCTTTTATGATGTTCCACATAGCAACAATAGGCTGTTCTACCCAGGAAAAATTCTAGGTCAGGTGTTCGTAGGCAGCTGTAAATACTCAAGGAGGCTGTAATTGTTTTGCTAGTAACTTGTTTTCCTCAATGCAAGTCATTGATGTTTTTATCATTATTATTTGTACCACAATAGCACACAGATATCTTAGTGAGAGGTTATTCTGCCATGCACTACACAAAACATGTCTACTGCAGGGGGGTAATAAAACTTAATTTATATTTCCCCTCCTGCATGAAGAGAATGCTTTCATTTGTATACATGTTTAGTAGCAGATGCAGCTGTCGGAGCCCTGATGTGGAATAGGTGGCCTATGGAAAGTAGTTTTTAAAATATGAACTTCAGTATGCTCCATTTGCACAAGTAGCCAGGTATGAAATGTGTGCAACTACAGCTATCATACTATTTTACTTAAAGAAAAAAATCAAGTTAATTTTAGACTGCAAAATTTACATTACAGTAGCTGTAAGTAATGAAAAAGTGACAGAACACATCGAAGGTCTCAAGCATTCTTCAGGGGCCAGTAGAGGAAGGAGTTAATTAGCACAGGAATCAGAGTTTTCAGTTAAGACACAATCAGACATTCACAAGTAAGTTGATGAAACCTAAATGAGCAAAAAAGCACCCTAAAAGATTTGGGGGGAATAAAACAAAACCATAACCAAAAAACCAAACCCTCCAATCACCCAAACCTGAAGTCTCTTAATATCCTAAAATGGTATCTCACCAAATAAAGTGCTTTCTTTTCATTTTTATCTATAGTAAGAGCCCATATATACAAAAAAAAAAAAAAAAAAAGAGGGGAAAAAGGCATTTCAAACCCAAGTTCTTTTATTGATTTTGTTTGTCAAAGGTTTTATTTTTTCTTTAGGCTATCAAACCAATTAACTAATGTCATAAACTTATATAAGTATGAGAAACTCATACAAGCCAAAACCTAAAAGCAAACAATTCACTTTATATATTCTTTTCTCTCAGTCTTCTGAGGCACCTTCTTGGAACATTAGCTTCCCATTCAATGGGAATTTCATTCCTTTCCGAATACCCTATGCTTGCTTTCTTCCTCTCTGCTCTTTCTGGGATCATCATCAGTCCCTCACCTTTATCAGTACACCTTTGGATTCCCTTCACCATTCCTGTTTCTCAGAGACTATTCATGTCCTGATCTTAATTAGTTTTATCCTTTGAGAAAACCCTGGGCCTAGACTAGAAGCAGAATAAAACCAGTTAGGTACCTGTTACTTTTATTCTGGTGCTAGCATATTGCAGCAGCAGAATTTGGGTTAGAAAACAGACTACCCACAATTTCATGTAAAGCATAAAGGGCCTTTTAGCAAGCACTGTTTCTGTAACTTCCTGGTGGTGCTCCCATCTATTTTTCTAGTACTTCTGGCTAGTAAGTGTCTAATAAATGTTTTTAAGCCCTTTACTTAACAACAGTTTTGCTTTTATTATTCAATACCACCATGCGACATTGATGTCAAAAAGCACTAATCAAATTAATTAGGTTGTTACAGAGCACATATTTGGTGCCACAAACGAACAGTACTAATGTAATATGCTCAGAAACATTCCTGCTATCCCTACTACAAATGGAGGATTAATCAACTGCTCTGAAAATATTTTATTACATTGAAATGTTATCCACAAATATAAGAGAAATAAAACTGCATGTTACCCACATAACCTGATGAAAAGTTCAAAATGTGTCCTAATTCACTCATAGATTGAGTATTATTGTACTATGTGTGTGTGAAAGTTGTTATGCTACTTCTAATCTATTCACCATTTTCACTGCATTATTTTACTATTTATAATCAGTTTTTAAGGTATATGATACATTTCAGATGCTTTTAACATGTACTTTAAACTCAACTTATATTACATAAAAGCATAAAACCGTTTGAAGTGTGGGGAAGCAGCAAGGATACTAGCAAACAGAATGAAAGATATACATGATTAAACAATACTGAATTAAATACGTACAATTAACCTCAAAATCACAACTTGAGAAGTCTGAATTTACAATCCCACCCCACCTTCTTCAATTCACTTACCTGCAACATACTGACAATCTCAACTTTGTTGAAGAAAATAAAGGAAGTGAGCGTAGAAAGAAAATTCTCTTCAAAAACTGATGGTGTTGGCAAGATGATGTCCTGAATGTACTGTACCCTGTAAGTCTGATGAATCTTTTGCCTAAGTTCAGAGTCTGTTATAGGTATAACCTCTTTAAATTTTGCTGTTTTGGTCAAGAACTCCCTGTGCCTTTTTGGCTGAGCCAAAGCAGGATCATACTCGAGGCATCCCACAACATCCATAATACACTCATCAGAAAACATTACCTCAAACAGAGTTGCTTTATTGAGGAATAAAATTCCTCTAATGATTTCATACAAATGATGTAAGCCTTCAGTGTTCTCTAGATTCTCGCAAACCTGGAAAAGCTGCAATAGTTTTTTAATGTAGCCTTCGTTTTCCAAGGCCAGTGCTAACTTTTCTCTACGGATGGGTGAGGAGAGAACAGAGGTAACTAAGTCAGCAATCTCTTCAAGTTTGTTGAGTTCACAAGTAGGAAGGTCAATCAAATGACTAGTTTCAGGCATTTCTTCAAAGCGTTCTTCTTCTGACTCATCAATAAGATCCTGTGTGACTTCCACCGATGGATCTTTACCTTGAACCTAAAAAAGCAGTGTAAACAATTACTGTCTTATCCCAAAATTTACATAGAATCATAGGACTAGAAGGAACCCTGAGAGGTCATCTAGTCCAGTCCCCTTAATTTATGGCAAGACTAAATCTTAGCTAGACAATCTCTGACAGGTGTTTGTCTAACTGCTCTTAAAAATTTCCAGTGATGGAGATTTTTCTGTACATACATACAGAAAAACCTCAAGTTGGTAATTTAAATAAGCCATATATAATTATATGGTGCTAACAGCTTGCTAGGCACTTTCAACCATGTATTAAGATAAGGTCACTACACCTAAATAATTATTTTAAAATTCTATACTTATTTCAAAACAAGGTAACTTTTTAAGACTCAAAAATGTCCTTAGCTTCTTTGTAATTCCACTGAATAGTCTGTCATATAACAGAAGTTATTAAAATGTCTGAGGAAGTAGCATAGTGAAGTTTATACAGTAGGCATATAATGAATACCCACAAAAAGAACAATCCTGTTTGTAAAATGGATTAATGGAAACACTAGAACAGGGGTGTCAAACTCATTTGGTATGGCGGGCCAGATTTGAATTAAATGTGCTTCAGTGGGCCATACATACCATGAATGGAAATACTAGGCACTTTTGGACCGCTGTGTCTTGTGCACACAACGCTCCACATGTGCCGCTGAGATCTCACGGCATTGTACTATCCGACATGAGATCTCGCAGCGTCGTACTCTCTGACAGCAGCACACGCTGCCGCCAGATCTCGCAGCAGCATGTGCTGCTGGCAGGGGCCGGACCAAAAAGGTTCGCCAGCCGGATCTGGCCCACAGGCCGGATGTTTGACACCCCTGCACTAGAGAAACTCAATTACTAAAAACCTGCTGTTTCCCTTCCCATTTGGACATTATTTTGCATGTCCCTTACAGGCCAAACAGAAATAAAGTCTTAAAAATATAAGAGCAAACTGAGACAGCATTTAGATTATATAACTAGGAATACACTTCCAGTATTTAAAGTGAATACTATACAAGTATTAAGTGAGATCTACTAAGGGTTTTAATTTGGCTGTGTAACTGCAAAGCCTTACATGTCATCGCCTACATTTCCTGCTCTCCCCATGCATAAAGAGTCTGTTCTGTAGTAGGCCTTCCCCTGCCCACCGGAGTTCTAGGGGCAGGAAACAACTGCAGAAACCAGGCCCACTCAACTACTTATATCATTAGCTAAAAAAAGAGCAGGGGCTGAGCTGAAAAATATTCAGCTGAAGAAACTCAAGGTAGACAAACTGAAAATTCTGGAAGAGCAGTAAATCCTAAAAGCTCATTGTTTAAAACAGAAATATGAAAGATCAACCACAGCAGCGCAGTGAGATGCTTGTTAAGTAAAAATTTATTCATTCACCATATAAAAACTTGCACAGGACTGTTTTATGCTAAACTAATTAGAATAAAAATAAACCTAAAATAATAATATAGCCTATTTCTTACTGAAGTTTTACTCAAATATTTTACCAACTGTTTTGAAACATGTCCTAAGCAACTAAAAGACCAACAGAAAACAGTTGAGAGGAAGTCTTCTAATAAAGGTGGAGCAGAACTGTTCACAACAATGTGCCTGAGGATTCTTTAAGGTGGTCTTAAGACAGGGGGTTATCTACTGTACAAGTTTTACTTGATATTAACATGACAGCCACCTACTATTCCTTCACAATATGATGGAAGGAAGACCAAAGGAAATTTTTTTTGAAGAGCTATGGAATGCCTAATATTCACTGAGAACAGATAGTTGTTTTTAAATGATCTAATTCAAAAGGTCAAAAACTGATTTTAAATCTGTGTTTCCAGATTTATTTTCAGTGGAAAACAACAGTAATTCCAACTTGACTTTTTCTGCCAAAGAGCCTAGAAACCCAGATGAATTAATGTTGACCATTTCTTAACTTTTGATAAATCCTCCAGTAAGTTATTATCCAATAGTCTGATCTTACTTGCCATGAAGGCTCACACTGCATAGAAGGTTTGGGATAGTAGGAATAGGAACAATTTAAACTTTTCATAAAAATTTCAGACAGCAATTTTAGGAGGTAGTGAAACTAAGGGCATGTCTACAAAGGGAAATTTGCTGGCATGCTATACCAGAATAACTCCGTGCAGACATTCTTATTCTTGAAAAAAGTGTCTATATGAGGAATTATACCAATAGAAGTGTAGCAGTATAATTATCTTGATAAATTTCCCCACATAGTCAAGCCCTAAGACACAGAAACGTTGCACTTAACACCCCATTGAGATGAAGGGATGCAGTTCATATCTCTTGGGGTAAAATCCTGGTCCCTCTTGCCTGGCAAGGGGAGATCCATTGCACACGTCATACACACAATACATTGGCTATGCCATCTTTAGGCTGGCCCAGAAAATAAAGAGACCTATCCTAGTGCTTTGAAGAAAGGAAGACTCCTTTGGCTTAACTGATTGATGTTTATTAATTTGAGCAGAAGGACCAAGGTTCTAGTATTAGTTCCTCAGAGACAGGATTTATCAAGGATAATTCTGTCTCCCGTCTACAGAGCACAGATTTACAGTGAGGCACAATGTGTGGAGCCCACACATCTACCTGATGTACCCATCTACCTGAAGTACATTTATGACTCTCTTTACTGTTGTGCCTGTGTGCCTCAATCTTAAATTTATTTTTCCTTAACATCTCTGAGGTAGGAAAATAACGTTATCCACATTTTACAGAAGAGGAACTGCAGCACAGACATTCTGCACATCATCTCTGCTGCAGGAGAGCAGGAGAAATTTGATGATGGGTCTTGGGGCTTCACCAACCATTCTTCTACTCTTGTGGTGGGGACAATGGCTGTTTGAAAGCCAGTGCAGCCAAAAGGCTGGGCAAAGCAGTTGTTATGCAATTGGGAAGCAGGCAAAAAGGAAGGAAAATATTCCTTCCACCGCACCTCAGAGGAACTCAGCAGCACACAGCAGGTCAGTTTCGACTGGGCATTGGAGCCAGGATTTGTGTCTTAGGCAATTTTCATGTCTACACATTTAAGAAAACAACACCGTACTGCTTTACATTCAGAAGCAGAGGTAGTCAACAGGCAGACCACAGGCCAAATCCTGATCATCAGATGCTTTTGAATGGACCCTGAAATATTTACTTAACAACAACAATAAAAAATATTTTCTCGGGAGTCTAGACCTTGACTATGCCTTGACCAAGATATTTGGACCTTGACAAAAAATAATTGACTACCTCTTTTCAGAAGATTATTTTCCCAAATTATATGGGCTAGAAATTTTTTAAAAACTAAATAAAAGTTCTGCAGAACCTGATGAGTAATTTTTTCCTCATGCACATACTAGTGATTGGGCAATCCCGCATACCTGTTTTTTAACAAAATCTACAAGGCATAATACAGGCTGATAACGTGTTGGCTTCCCTCAAAATGAACTAGCAATACATCTAAATCCTGACTAGCAGACTTTTGCCATCACATCAAATTTTTGCAGTCATTTTGATATGGAAATAAGAAAGCCACCAACCTTTTAGCCAATTACATTTTGCATTAATTTAGCGCCTTTAAAAGGTGTTGAATTGATAGCCCTGAATACTATTTGCTCCATACTGCTTTGTCAATGCACTTCAACCTTACTGTAGAAACACCACCTTCAGAAGTGAGAAAGTAGATCATTTTCTATACCAATGTAAATTCTTGATTGAGGTTTCTGCTACAACTGCCAAAAGAAATGTCACCTATTGATTTGTGGTTTTCTCTCCTCCCGCCTTCCCCCTTTAGATCCCAGTATATAAGGATCTTGCACTGACACCAATTCATTTCATACCACTGAACAAAGAGTACTTTTTAGTCATTAACAATCTAGTCCCCCTCACAAAACTAAATTTTTTGCAACCAAAGCCAAGATTTATGCTCTGCTATTTTGAGTGTGCAAAGTCAGTAGTGTAGTAACCCCTGCCCTTTCCATGAATGTGAAAAAAACTCCAAAAGCACATCACCACCACCACCACCACGTCAACGAGTTGCAGTATTAATTTCTGCCCATTGACTTACAATGGTACCTGGGAACCGTAGAGAACCTTAGAACACCAAATAAAATGAGCTAAGACAACTAAACCTAACCCCATTAAACTCAATTTTGCTCAAGCACTGCATTTCTGTGGCCAGATTGCAGGGGGAGGGATAGTTCCCTTTCATGCCACCACATATGTAGTCAACAGCAGGCACAAAAGGTGCTGTAGTCACCTTAAACCAAAAAGCCTAGATAAGCATTATTATAAATGAGTGTATTAACTTTACTTTACATCATTTTGTTTCACTTCTGTATTGTAATAGATTTCTATAGATTGTAGTGAGCACACAGAAAGGACTATTGTGATCACATCTAATCTGACATCTTGGGTAACAGACCACAAGACCTCCCCAAATTAATTAATGTTTGAACTAGAACATATCTTTTGGGAAAATATCCCATCTTGATTTAAAACATGTAACTAAAAGGTTAGGCTGCACATTGTATTACTTCTGTAGGCCAAGCTAACTGCATACACCAGGGACTCCTAGTATCCCTCCATTCTCCTTGAGAAAATCCCTGTGTGCCAAACTACACCTGCATCTATTTCAGGGACTCAATAAACCTCCTCCAACCCCATCTCTCATTCCAGAGCCTCTGTTTATACACCATTCCCCTCATGCCATAGATTCTGCATGCCTCCCCATTCTCCATCCCAGGTTCTCCATTCTTCCTTCCCCCATGATATGGGCTCTATGAGCCACCCCCATTTTAGGGCCCCTCATTCTTCCTCTCCATACCAGAGGCTCTCTGCCTCCCCTTCCCCCATCTCTCTCTCGAAACTCAACTGGGACATGGGCAGAGATAAAATGAAGGGTATTTTTATACTAGAATATATTAATTTGTCCCTTTAACTAGTTCTTTGCGCTATAGAGAATTACAGAGGCGGCAGACTCCGTGGCCATGCTAACCAGATATCAGGGTCTCTGTGTCCCTTCCTCTCTCCATAGATTTATAGTTCTGATTTTCACCAAAATCAACAGGCCTCAGCCCACTGATGCCTAGAATATTCCCTGAAATTTTGGAATTGATCAGATATGGCATTCAAAAGTTACTGTCTTACAACAGAGAAATACCATCAAGTTGAGTGTAACTAAAAAGATCTTTTTCATGGTCTTTTATTAACTTTATCAAAGTGATGCAACTGAAAAGGCCAATGTAAATGGCAAACTCAAAACAGGTTTCTGATGTAAAATTTGTTTCTCCTCTTGTATTGATTTTACATTGGTATAATTCCATTATCTTGTTATTCCTGATTTATAACTGTGACCAGAATAAGTCCTGCAAAATCTAAATGAGCTACGTATGCTAAAAAATACCAAAAAGTCCCTATGTCATATTTTCAAAAGTAAGTTCTGCAATTAGAAGTCTAAGTCTCATTTGGGAGGGGGCGTACATAGAATATAAGTTAATAAAGTAATACACAGAATAATCCTCTGGATGAAGACCAGTGGCTCATTCCTCTGAATTTTGTTATAAAGAGTTAACAAAACCCAATGAGTATATACTGAACTGATCCAAAAATTAACATGACTGGCTCATTATTTGTTATTGTTTCACTTACTCCAAGAAGATAACCAAAAAGTAGTCTGAAAGTGGACTGAAAAGTTGCCTAGTGTTGCTAATACTTTTAAAGACTATTTCATCGCCAAAATGTTCTCTTCTACAGCAATATTCAGGGCCTAATTCTGCAATGTGTTCAACTCTCTCAACTAACAGCTCAGTGAATAAACCCATAGTCAACAGTCACTACAAGAACTATTTTCTCCTCTTTCTCTAGAAGAGATTAAACAGCATTGTCAAAATGCTGCATCTCCTATGCTGATGTTAATGTACTCCAGAGGGAATTCTGTGCCACTGCACAAGCCCAGAATTCACATCCCCCGCAGAATAGATGCTGCCAGGGAGGTACTGCAAATGCACCTTTTGCCCACCAGTGGCTGCTGTGGAGCCAGAAGAGAGGGCAGCCTGCTCACTGTTAGTGCAGCCACCTAGGCCAGATGAGGAGGCAAGGAGTGGAGGGGTCTAAGTTTCAGAGCAGGGCACAAGCAGCTGCTGTGAGGTCACAAAGTCTGGGGTTCAGAAGGGTTGGGGGGACAGACTGTGGACACAGGAGCGAGTGGGGTGCCATTATTGAGCCAGGGGACTGAATGGGAGTAGGGCCACATGGGAATGGGGCAGACATGCCTTACTGAATGGGAGAGGCTTGGGGTCACCCACGGTATACAAGACAGAGGCTCCCCCAACTCCCTAATCCCTCTTCTCAAAAAAACAAACAAACAAACAAACAAACAACACACTGTTCCATACTTCTCCCACCCATACCCAACAACCCTTCAAGTACACTTCCAGGCTCGTTCTCAGCAATTACTTCCCTCTCCCTCAGCTCCTTTGTTACCCCAACTACCCCAAACCCTTGCACAGCTTCTGAGGGGTGCAGGAAATAAGTTTCTGTACTGTAGCTTAAATGAATTACTCAAAGTTCTGTATTAATATGCCTAGTAAGTAATCTAGGCATCAAAAAACACTTCCTGAATCTTTTATGGTGCTTGTATTGTTACAGAAATACTTGGTGACAGGTATTTTGAAATAAATTACCAAAATAATTGAAACTGGCATGATTATTTTGACAAACAAAATATGCAGTATTTTAAAATATTGTATGCAGAATTTTTAATTTTTTTGGCGCAGAATCTCTCAAGAGTAATTAATGGTTCCTAAATTTAAGGAAAACCACAAGATAAACAACATTTTGGTATATAAAAGATATCTTAAGCCATAGCTAATTACAAAGAGTAAGCCACTGAAGACCACAGTTAAATGCCAAATATAATAATGGATAATTAAACAAAGATGCCAGCTTGACAAACTGATATGCAAAGGACTGAAAGAGAAAGTACTAAAGTCTCATTAGAAAGTACTAAAAATCAGAGTTTCAAAGTTGGAAGGTAAGTTCTATAGTTTTTGCCCATTTATTTTTTTGAACTATGAAACAGATGGTTTCTAACATTTCTAATAGGAAAAGCTGATTACTTCAG
This sequence comes from Mesoclemmys tuberculata, assembly GCA_007922155.1. NCBI lineage: Eukaryota > Metazoa > Chordata > Testudines > Chelidae > Mesoclemmys > Mesoclemmys tuberculata. The sequence continues at coordinate 21,805,569 of ML675614.1, read as the reverse complement.
TCTTAAGTAATTTCAAACTTTGCCTTTTCTAGGAATTATCATTAAAATGGCAGCTGAAAAGAGACAATAGACTCAATCACTAAAAAGAGATACTGAAAAGTGTCAAGTATAGAATGTTTATTTTATTTAGCCTGTGCCATTTTTAGAAAAATCTATACTGTGCCAAACTGAAGCTGACTTCCTGGGAATTAGATGAAACTGAAAAGACTGTTCTAATGAGCCACTGAGCAGCTACAACCATCAGGTCAACAGTAAAGAATCAAAGTAAGTGTATCAAACAGCTAAAGCCTAAGAATATAAGCATGCAGTAATACTTTTACTTCATACTAAGTTTCAAAATTATGGCATACAAAACAGACAGGATACATCAACATTTGAAAATAATTAGAATTTTAAAAATTCAACTGTACCTGGCAGATTTTTTCCCAAATTTCATCGCAGCCAGCTTTTTCTTGAAAACTCAATGCTAAATCATAATTCTCTGCTTCTGACCAAACAATCAAGGTGTCCTATTTACAAATAAATATTTGTTATTTTCCAAAAAATTTCAGGTATGATACGAAATAGACTGAAGTAGTAATATATCCAAGGATGCAATTACTACTTCAAATGGTGTTAAAATTGTCAAGACAGAATGACATACTGCATCAAGGAGGACTAAATTACCAGTTCAGCTGTAAGTATAAAACTCTTTACGGTGTCCTTCACCCATGCCCTAGCACCCAAGACATAATTTAATCAAATCTTACTATTTTTAAACTTTCAGAATATTTACATGAACGGAAGACTTACTAGTCCTCCTTGCAACAGAAATACCCTGTAAATGTAAGGTAGTCATAAAGGTGAATGCATACAATAATTATAGTAAACAACTTATTTACAATAGGGACATGAAAAAACATTCCATATTTATAAAAACACACACAAGATTACATTCATATTTTCCTTTCAGAGAATGTTTAATATAATTTGGGAAATAATTCCACATACATTCCAAAATGTGTAATTTTAAATACAGATCAACTTTATCTCAAAGAGATTAGGTGGATAATTTTTTTTTAATTGGGTTATTTTATTAAATACTGGTTTATTTTTAAAAAAAACTATTTAAAATTAAATTTAAAATTATAACAACCTATGTTATGGTTTAAATTTGCTCTAATCTATTAAAATAATTGAAATTTTAAAAAGCAATATGTTCACCACTAAAGTTTTAAAGGAAGTTGAATCACTGAATTGGCGGAAGCCCCTGGCTAAGCTGCTAGAACGAGAACCTCTGAAGTGCTAACCTAGCTTTTGACAGCAACAGCCTTTCTTCTGCAGCTACAGAGAATATATTTTCTTCATTTCAATTTAATTAGTTCAGTTCAATTAGTTCATTCAAAGTTAAAAACCAAAAGAGTTGAGAAACCTGATTGGAAAGCACTTCCAATCTATGAATAAAAATCTAGGTGTGAGAGGATGAGACTTACTAGTTCTAAAATCTTGAAGAGCAGTGACACGAAAATCAATTTAATTCACTAACTGCAAATAAGATGTCCTGTGTTAATAAATCAGTTTTAAATAAAAAACATGTTTTGATAAACTTTTATATCCAGCACATTTAAGATGTTTAAAATTAGTTCAATGAAACTAACTTCAAGATGTCTTTTTCTGCATTTTTAATTGCATTCAAATTCCCATTCAAATAATGCTTGATGCAAAGCGCAGGTAAAAAGTTAATCTAGTAAATTAGAAAATTATTCACCATTTTCTAACATAAAAAATGTTTTCTAACAAAAAATTAAGAATCTATCTACATAAATTATATAACTGCTTAAATAAATGTGTACAGATATAGTATTCCTTCCTGGTTTGCAAAAAGAAGCACCAAATTTAACACAAAGGTAATATTTAACTGCAACTAAACATGCTTTCATGGTTACCATGAGAACCAGCCTCTCTTTAGAAAAACTAAAAAGTACAAATGCAAAAATACACTTAAAACTGATTATTTAAAATCAGAGCTACAAGCGCTTTGAATTTAATCAATCCACCCTGTAAAGAGGCAAGTCTTTTAGAAAAAACTAAAAGGCTTGCTTTGTATTACATTATAGAGTTTATATAGTGTACAATATATGTCCTTTAACAAGTTATTCATTACATTGTCATAAGATATTGGTGTTATGAGTTTTTATTCAGGACTTGTCAATACAAACACCAAGTTCATGGCAATCTGGAGTGTAAAGCTACTTCACACTAGCCAGCTCTACCATATCCTAAGTGCCCATGTGGACCCTGCTGCAGCACTCTACAGTGTGCTGGCAAATTAAATTGCACTGGAGAATTCGTAGTATGAGGCTAGTTCCAGGTTGATTTACACCTTAGTTTGCTGCTAAATGTTCATACATATAAGCCTCAAAGAGTACCACTTGATTTTTTTTCCTTCATAAATATTCCTCCTGCTCACTTCATTTCCTTCTTTGCAAACATGGAACGTGAAAGGACTGGAGGGATCCTGTGAATTTATTGGACAGATTCAAGGAAAAATAATCCTAGCAAAGGTTCTTGTTATGATGTAGAAAAAAATTTAAAGAGGGCCAAATCCAGCTCTGACTAGATCAAGCTCAATTCCATTGACATCCACTTACACCAAAATGCTAGCTATTTTATCAGGAGTCAATGACTAGTTTTGCTAGTTTGTGGAGGGATGGTGATAGCAAATACTGAATTAAGTGGAGATATATATATATATATTAAAAAAAAAAGAAATGGTGACTTTGAAGACCAGGAAAAAGGAACAATCTTTCTAAAGGTGGCAAACAGAAATGTATGCAAAGAAGGTAAAGTAGTTTTGCAGTGTAACACCATGCTAAAATTTAGGGAATACATCAGATGGTAATTAATAGCATATAAAGTCTCATCTCCAAACTACTAGTGACCAAAAGGCAACATGGGGAAAATCCATAACCGGAACAGGAAACTGAGGTATCTTATAGAGTTTCTCCCAAGTAATAACTATGGGTGACCCAACAGGATCGGTGTCTCTGTAAACCAGGTTGACCGTTTAGCCCACAAATAAATGCATGTCCCAGCAGGGAGGCCTAGTGCCAGCCACAGCTCACAGCCCAGCCCTGGCCTCCATCCCTCAGCAGCATGGATCCTTGTGAAGCATGACACCCTTCCCCTCCCCCGTCCCCCAGCAATCAAGCATCCTTCCAAAACCCTATTTGTTAGGTGTTCCAATATAAAATGGAGTCATCACCACAAGACACTGCTGACATCATCTTTGGTACACAATTCTCACAGGGCTGAAGTAGATAGGTTTATCCACGATGTGTCTGACTACACTAGACTTTATTGATTTGAGTTAGGAATTCTCTATTTGGGAAAGTTTACCAGTTATAGTGGCATATTTCAGACCAATACAGTGTAGTTATAATGGCATAAATCACCGTGTGAACACTTATTCTGAAAGCTTTTTCCTGTTTAGTTTAAACCAATTCCAAAGTGACATTAGCTAAACCCAAAAAGCCACTCTTACTCCAGAGAATCCACATAATATAGTTATACTAGTATAACTATATAAAAGTTTAAATTTATACCTCACTTTAGCTTATACCAGTATAATTTTCCTGTGTAGACAAGACAGACATTGCTAGTTAACTTTAGGTACTTCAGACATTTGTAAAGGCTAGCGTGAACACTCTCCCCCTCCCCCATTTGACTGAGGCTCCTAATGTGTTTCTCCTTCATCCCATGGATCATTTTTTGTTGCCTGAAATGTCTGGGAGTTTACAAAATCACTTGGCAATTAACTAATTCCTGGTTAAAAAAAAAAAAAAAAAAGAAGGCGGCTGCCTAGTTCTGACATACCCAGTCTCTCTCTCTCTCTCTCGAGTCTTCCATGTGAATGAAAAGGAAAAATGGAAATGGAAGGACAATGCCATAGAGCTGGCACTGCTCCTCCCTGCCTTAACCTAAAAGCACCTGATTTAGCTCTCCCATGTGCATGAAGAATAGAAAAAAAAGCCCATCACCATTTAACAGCTGATCACTATGTGGAAGGCCACCTACCTAGTCTCTGACAGACAGATGTCTTCATAACAAAGAGAGCACACAATTAAATTTTTAGGCAATGTCTACACAGTGAGTGCAACAGTGGCATAGCTATGGTGCTGCTGTGTAGAATATTTCTTTCTTTCTCTGTAAATAATCCACCTCACTGAGAGGCAGTCACTGGGTTCATGAAAACATTCTTGCTAGCAACATCTAGAGGTTAGGTCGGCATAGCTATGGCTTTCAGAAGTGTGAATTTTTCTCATTCATGAGAGCCAGCTATGTTTACCTAACTTTTACATGTAGATCAGACACAGTTGCCAAAACTGAAGAAGCACAGAAACTTACTTACTTTCTCATCTTAAAAGGGGATAATTCCACGGACTTGTCTTCAATGCAAAGTTCATTGCTATTATAGCTCGAGTGTTGCCCATAATTTGATCTTCATACATACAAACAAAAAAACCTTTGCTCAAGTACAGTGCTGCCATTATCTTGAGTTGGTGGGTACAAAAGGGAATAGGATAAAACCCAAGTGAACACAAATCATCAGTTCCTAACATGATCACTTTGAAGTGTGCATGTAGGCTAGCACCACCCTAATGCAGTTATTCTTCCAATACTTTCCCACAATCCCTCACCTCTCTCTACTCCACATCTGTATGTGTCTTGTGCACTCTCCTTCAGGGGAAAACAAACAAACACACTGCTGCTTTCTCATGTGAACAAGCCAGTACAAAAATGCCCACTATTGTATCTCATACCCTACATCAGCCGCCTTCTTCCAAAACGAGAGGGTTGCGTGAACGCCAATAACTGGCACAAGCTAATTTTAACTTAGTGTTGTCAGACTAACATCCCTTCTACCCATGTGCCCAGAAAAAACAGACAAGCTCTCCTACAATACAATGCAAAAGAATCCATAGTGACTCAGCATACTGCAGCACTAAGAACCATAGAATGCACACCCAGAAGTCTAATGCCACATACAAATGAATATTGTGCCACTGTTACTTCACAGTGTGGTCACTCTCACTACAACTAAGCTAATTTGAGAGGAGTAACTTGAGTGCAGATCACTCAAGTTAACTCTATATGGAAGACATACCCCAAATCATGGTTAAACATCCTAGTGTAGCAGTGTGGAGAACTCTACATTGCTGTTGCCTATGCTATTTCAGATTCTGTAGTCAATCTGCACTTTTCACATGAACAATTATTTTTTTAAACAAGAAAATATCTTTAAATATATTAAATGCAATAGTTCCTCTAAATATTTACCTGGAAATGTTATTTTAAAGCCACATTTACATGTGTTATTTTCAGCAAAACAAGTATTGCGTCTTTTCAATACAAGTCTACAATTCAAACTATGTGTTTGCTTACTGTAATTTGAAGATAATTTTTTCTGCAGCATGTGTGTCAATACAAACTTAGGTATATCCACACCATAAATGAAGGTGTACCTGTAGCATAGTTAGGCATATCTCTGTTAGGTTTTATCTAGCTAGTGCAGGTAATCATAGCAGTGAAGACATGTCAGTATGGACCCTGGCAGGGGGTAGCAACCTGAGTACACACCCTGTGTCTGTCAGGCTTGTGCTCCCAAGTGGCTGGATGCACTGAAGCCTATGCTGTTTCACTGTTATCCAAGCTAGCTTGGGTATGCCCACCTATGCTACAATTACATCTTCATTTGCAGTGTAGACATACCCTTAGAAAAAGAGGAAGAAGATTATTGTGTGTGTTTAACAGATTAAGCGTTTGCAAATATTTTCACTGTAAAAGAAGCAAACAACTGCTCACTTCCTATATGCAATTTTTCATCAGTAACATCAACAAGATTAAGAACTAGAACAATGTGAATGGTAACTTTTTCCACATTATAATCCGTCACAGAGTAATCCGAAAGTGATCCGTTAAAGTTTATTTTACACACACACACACACACACACACACACACACGTTTTAAATCTGAAGAGCAGTTTTAAAATGCTGTCTGAAATGACATTTACAAAGCTCCTAAATTCAGTTTATTTGCAGTCTAATATTTTAACCCTCATCTCAATGTACCAAAAAGGAATAGGTACATACTAAATCCCCATTCAAAGAGAGGATCAATTATTTCCAGCTCTGAAGTAAAACAGATGCATTACTGTAGCTAAATGTCTGCATGTCTTCATAGAAATACGAGTTAAAACTCTGACAAAAAAGGAAAAAGGTTACCAATTAATACACATGCTACTGCTCACACTGGCAGAAATTATGGAAATTCTCTAATTCTCAAACATTTTTAAAGAAGAAATTTAGGAGATTTACTTTAACAAACTTCTAATGTTTAGCACAGTTCTTCTACAGGACAACAACAAAAACCCTGTAACTCATTCACTATTAACAGCCAATATTCTCCCGTGTTTTGCCCTTATATCAAAAAGTTCTCTTAGTAAAAAACAATTTTTATTAGGTATGTTACTAGAATGTGTTCAATTACCTGGTCTGCCACAGATTTCCTGTGTGATCTTGGGCAAGTCACTTAGTTTCTCTGTACCTTAGTTCCTCAGCTGTAGAAAGGGAAAAATAGTACATCCCTACCTAACAGAGGAGTTGTGAGGATAAACACATTAAAGACTGAGGTGCTCTGGTACTACAATAATGGGAGCCACATAAATAATCTAAAATAGACAGACATTTCACAAGATTGCAACATGCAAAATGAAAATTTTGTTCTATCCAGCTTTGGAGTACACCCACCTACAAAACCATAAAACAGATTGATACCCAGCTACACATCTTTATTATGTCAGATGTAAACTGAACCATCTTATGGCTCTTCTCAAACCTGGAAAAGATCAGCACCTACATGTAAGTCACCTGGCTGAAGCTAAATTCTGAGATTTTGTGATACTAGCAGGGAGAAGGGACTCTCCACCATAACCCTACCCTAAACAGATGACGGCATCTGTGCTCAATTATTAAATTGGTTTGTAGTCTGAGGACCCTAAGGCTATACTATACTTGGACACCTAAATAGCTACAGTGGAAAAAACCCCACTTAAATCCATCTGTGGCTGGCCAGAAAATTTTGCCTGATCCTATCAGATTCAGGTCTGGATTTGGGGAGCCATGCCTTTGTAACATCTAATTGACTATTGCAATCCTCTAGCTAGGAATCAAGTCCCATGCTCTCAGAAGACTCCATATAAACTGCTGAGACCATTGCACTTCTTTGGGACAACACAGATCAAAGATCATGATGAAGCATGTGAGACTTAGGGACAAAATAATTTTTTGCCAAAGTGGATCTGGCTATGGAATTAACTTCCAGAGAAAATTAAATGAACACAGAATCTGACCATCTTTAAAAAACATTGCAAAGTCATCTTCCAAAAAACTTTTTCATCCTAGCAAGAATACTTAGCATAAACAACCCTCAACCACCCAGAATTCCCCATCCCTAAAAAATAGCAAAACCAAACAAAACAAAACCACACCCCATCTTAAGAAGAGTTGTTTCCCACAAAAAGTGAATACAACCAGAGTCCATGAAATCCACTAGGAACTTTGCTATTGATTTTATATTAAAGGTTCTCAAATGCCATAGTGATACGTGGCAATATGATATCTTAAAGAGAGAATTCAGAACAAGCCAACTCACCAAAAGCTAAAACTATCTGCACTTGGTATTGCATTCAGAATGAATTCTCTGTGCACTCTCTCTAGTGAACATGAGTCCAGTCAAAGGGTATATTGATTTTCAAAATGCAAGCACAGAAATGGACTCAACTACCTTATAAACCATCCGTCTCCTCTGCAATCATAATCTGCCCATGACACTTATACTCCAGTGGAGCAATTAAACCATCATCCAGTAGATAGAAACTTGTGACCGTGGCAGATAAAGAACCTTCCCAGGAGCTGGAGCCAAGACTATGGAGCTCAATGCCAAATTAAATCAGATTGACCTATAATCTCCCTGCATTCGGAACTAACTGCAAATCTGTTTACTCAAATTCTCTTGCAAAAGTACCCCATAGTCTCTTTTTTTTTTTTAAATTAAATTAGAAAACCTCAGCTTGCTCCTTTATAGCAAGGGTAGAAATGCTTTGTTTGTTTTTTTACTGGTGGGAAATGCTCAGAAACTATGGTGACAGATACTAATATAAGAGACTGGATAAAAGAGTCAGAGAATCTACTGTGGAGAAAAAGAAAAATAGCAAAAACCCAACCACGACAACATATGAAAAGGCAATCTGTTATAGAAAATAGAAAAAAAGAACAGAATGGGAAAGAATAGGTAATAAAAGCAAGAGATTCACAGTAACATTACATTTCTTAAATGGACTACCAGAAGGTTGACAATATGTTAAATACAGTGCCCAACTGCTTTATTCTTTTGATTTACAGAAGGCATGACCTCAACAGGCAAATGTATTTCCCCTCTGATTAGTCAGCTTAGTTAGGCTAGCAGGCAAGCTTGAATAAAAAAAAAAAAAAAAAAAACCACATGTTAAAGGCAAATTCCTTGATGTCATTTCCAGAGAAAGAACTAAAGAAATAATCAGTATGCTGAAACACTGCTGGTGGAGGCTTTATTTTCCGGTGTGAAATAATTATATAAGTTAATATAGCATTAGTGACAAAAATAAAAAGGAATCAATTATATGTATACTCCATATTTAAGTAGTCTTCCTTTCATGATTTCAAGATATTCCCCAAAACGCCTAACACTTTGCACAAGACTAACATCTTAAATGACACCACTAACAGGCTGCAATTTTCCAAAGTTTGCAAACAATTTTTCAACCTGCACAGAAAATAAACAACATCAGCAAATCCGTGTAGTAAACATTTTGCCCTTTTCCAGAAATCAGTACTGTTGTTCGTGCCATATTCAGTGTGAAATCATATGACAAAAGAAACTGGTACTTGCCTGCTGTTTTTGATATGCAGTGTTTGGATTGATCTTTGATTCCAACAATAAAGAACCTGAAAAGATTATAAGGAATTACATTTAGGAAGTTTAACAAACTATGGATCTCTATGGCTCTTACAACTGGCCATGTGCCAACAAACATGTTATAGTCTAATTAATCCATATCTTCTAGCCAGTCCAAGGGAACATTTTTGTTTTAATGGAAATCCGTACACGCTCTGAGTAAGTCAGGTAACAGGTAAAGCCAAAATAAAATATTCTGATTTAAAACCTTAAAACACAATTTCATTTATTTTAGACTCAAAGTTCTGTGTATTGTTGTTTTTCTGCTGTCTTATTCAGCAATCTGACAATTGTGAAGAATGTTAATAAATCAATACTAACTAATACTAAATTATAACATGCAGTGTAAGGTAAAAATTTACTTGTCCACACAAGGATGTGGATTTTTTGCTCAGATCTCCTTGAGGTGCCCTTCAGAAATGAATGATCTAGACTCTATAAACCCAAAGACTTTATTTTGTGTAAGTAACATATGTATCCTGGCAACAGCTCTGGAGTAATCTATACCAGGCCTCAGAAGGTTTATTTAGCACATTAGCACCTGTCAGCTGACAAAGCTGCCACTATAATTTTTTTCTTCTTAAGGAAAAAAGAAACCAACCCACATAAACAAGGTGAACTTTAAGACACAATTTTAAAAAACAAACAACCCTAAATAGCAAGTTTCACCTTTCCAAAACAGAGAATTTACAAAGAGGAATTGGCTGCATTGACCAGAAAAAAGAAAGCTACTTTTGAAAACAAAAACAAGACTACTTATTACAGTTTTTCTACAAAATTTTGGACAAGGGCTTTCACTTAGACTTCATCGTCCCTCACTGCTAGGTGAGGCTGGCAGACTCAAGTCACTGGGTTAAGAAGCCTTTGGAGTCACTTCAGCGCAGATCACACTCGGCCACACCGGCTGGAAAAGGAAAGTTTGGAAGCAGGAGGAAGAAGCCCCTCTAAAGACGCTACCAGCCTCTCAGGGTCAGGGAACTGGGGAGAGACACCAGCCCGACCCACGGAGGGAGGGACTGTCAGTGTCTGAGGCTTTGCTGGGACAGGGCCATTGTAGGGGGCTGCGGTGGGGTCAGTGTGTGTGGGTCACTGGGGGAGGGGGAAGGAAGGGATCAAACATTTTCTCCCCTTCCCTCCCCTCCCCCAGTCCCGTTGTCCCAGGAGCCGGGCCCAGCCACCTGAATCTGTGAGCCGGGCAGCGACCGGCCGGGAGGGCTGAGGGCACCGCTGGGGCCAAAAGTCGCAGGCCCCCCTCCCGGCAGGCAGGGCCTAGGCCTAGGCCTCCCCGCAAGCTCCTGGCTCAGCTCTCACCGTCCGACTCGGCCCGCACCAGCAGCGACATCCCCTTGAGCCGCTCTACGTAAGTGGAGGAGACGTGCCCGGTGCCCCTGTCGTCCCATTGCCGGTCCTCGTTGAGGGTATAGACCTTCACCCGCCGCCGGGTGTCCGACATGGTGCAGCCCGCCCGGGGCCTCCGCGCCGGCCCGCCGCCTCCGCAGCGTCGGGGAGTCGCTCACGGGCAGCGCGGGGCCTTTAACACGCCGCTTTTCATGGCTCCCCGAAAGCGAGAGGGGAAAGCGGAGCCTCCGGCCGGGCCCGACCCCCTCACTTCGCGCCGCCGCCTCAGCCGCTAGTACAACAGCGCGGCCGCCATCTTGTAACCCGACTCTCCTGCCTTTCTCTTCCTTTCAGTAGCGCGTGCCACGGGCTCCACTCGCAGGGGCTACGGCGGCCGAGAGCCCACGCGCTGCTGCCGAGAGGACGGAGGGGGCGGAGCATAAGTACCCGCCCAGCCCAGTCAGCCTGAGCCCACCCGCCACACACTGTAACACCCTCCCGCCAGGGGGTGACCTCAGGTCCCCCCCGCCACCAGCCAGTCTGGGACTCCCAGCCCATTGCTCCCCGTGAACAAAATGGCCCCGTGACCCTCACCAGCCTGGCTCCTGTCAGCCCATAACACCCCAGGCGCTGAGACCTCCTGAGCCGCCTCTGTCCCCTTTATTGGAGCAGGGGTGCAGGTCACGTTGGGGCGAGGGGTTTGTGGAAGACGGTGGGAGGACTGGGTGATCTGTTCATGAAACCCCAACACTCGGCTGGTTGCACTCACTATTTAAAATGTCACCCCCAGCACGGAAACACTTTAGAGTGTAAAGAACCTCCGCAGGTGTCCTGACTGCAGCATACAAATTAATAAAATACAAACATTCCTAGTCCTACAGTAAAAGGACTGCTCCTTCCAGCTCGAAACATATATAAGGTATCCGCCAACCAACCGAATAGACAGACCCAAAAAACCATCACTCTTCAGCCCACCTGTTCTGTAAAAGCGTAAGCCAGTCTATACACAAACTTTGACAAAAACTAAATTGGTTCATAGTCATGCTTTTTGTTAGTGTAGGCCAAGTCTGTTTATGGACACTCTTAGGTTATGTCTACACTACAGCTACACTACTTCTGTAGTGCCACTCCATAAGGAAAGCTTGTTTCCTGTTGACGTAATTAATCCACTTCTCCAAGAGGAGGCAGTCTAGCCATGTATGGGGCTGCCGGGGGGGGGGGGGGGGGGGGGGGGGGGGGGAGGGTGTAGGGAAGGAGGAAGGAAGGCTGACCTAACTGCAGTGCTTAGGATGTGAAATTTTTTAGAACTGAGTGACATAGCTAATTTTTAAGTGTACACCAGACCTTCATCTAGAATAAATAGGGCACTTATTCAAAAAAAAAAGTCTATGAACATACTTGCCCCAAAACAACAAAAGATGCAAATCAAAACCAATTGTTATTTTGGGTCAAATTTGTACGTAAATCAGCCCACATCTCATTCAGGAAGTAAACAAATCCAGACTCTGGCTAACCCAGGGGAAGCATGGATTGCAAAGTCACTTAACTCCTCAGGAAGAACATGCTGCTAGCAGCTTTTTCAAAAAGGCTTGAGCCTCTCCACTGATCTTATCTACAGTAATATGCTTCTGTTCTCCTGTCAATCCCTTAGCTAACTAAGGCCTGGCCTACACTACAAAGTTAGGTTAACCTAAGTCACCTTGCATCAACCTATTTATGCATGTGTCTACACTCAAATTTGTCTCTGACCAGCGTTAAGTGCCGTGCTACAATAATGCAATAAAACCACCCCCTCAAACAGTATAGAGCTATGGTCAACCTACTGAGGTCGATGCAGGGCTAATGTAAAAACTGCATAACCTGTGTCGATCCTAACAATCCTCCAGCAGCTGTCCCACAATGCCCCATTCTCTAAAACAAGGACCAATCCAATCACAATTTTGAACATCACTGCTTAGAGCTCAGAGACAAGAAGCCATCCCCCTCTTTCAATCCCTGAGAATGTTTTTGAAATACCCTTTCCTGTGTGCTCAACTTGGCAAGCACACCTAGCAGCTCACCTCTGTTGTAGGCAAATGCCCAACTGACTATGCTGGCTCCACGCACACAGAGAGGTACTAGTCAAACTCCTGCCAGGAGTAGACAGGACGTATTGGATCTTCTGGGGCTATGGGGAGAAAAGACTGTGCAAGCACAGCTATGGGTCAGCCACAGAAATGTGGACATCTACAAACAGATTGCATGAGGAATGCACATAAAAGAGGATGAAAGGGTTCAGCAACAGTACTGCATGAAAGCAAAAGGAACTTGGCCAGGATATCACAAGAAAAGGGAGCACAATAGACTTAGTGCTACAACACAGACCTGACGTGTGTACCACAAACTATATGCCATACTTGGTGTAGACCCCACAAGCACCAAGCAGGCCACTGTAGATACTTCGTAAGACCCTGAGACAAAGTTCCCTGCCATGAACACTGAGAAGGAATGTGGAAGGGAGATGTAGTGGGGAACTCCAGCCATGCTGTGAGCTGGGACTTGTTTGAGACTCTGTCACAATCTAGACAGTCCCACCAGGTGAGCACAGATGAGCCTGATGAAGGAGAAAGAAATGCATGAAAGTGCTTAAATGCATTTTCCTTACAATATTTTCATTGAAAGGTGGCACCTGGCCAATCACCAAGTTAACAAGACAAAAGCTATTGACTTTTTATTTTATTACTTATATGAGAAAAGGTAGAGATACAAGAAACAGAGGTAGAGTTGGCATCTGCTTTTCATTCCTCTGTTAGGTTAGGTGGAGATGGCCATACAGAGCACTTTGTTTATGTACATAGGGATACCCCCTTCATCCTCGTGAGAGATTAAAAACTTTCATGGGGACACTCCATAATCCTCTCCCGAAGCTTTCTGGGGATGATTGCTTTATTTTTTCCTCTGCAGTAGGACACTGCCATGCCACTCCGTGAGGTGTTCAGCTGACACCATCGCAGTAAACAGGCTAGCAGCGTACAGGCCAAGGTGGCTTTGGAACACCAGTAGCAGCTGGGATATGTGTGACTTCATGTCCCTCAGGAGTGAGATATCAGCTAAAATCACCAGTACCTGTGGAAAGCAGTGCCAATATTCAGTGCCATTGCTCTGTGCTTGTATCTACAGAATAGGGATTGAAATTTCTTAGCTTCATGCAACAAAATCCTTCCCTGCTCCTCATGCCTGGCAGACTGTACTCACCACGGCTGGAGCTTGAGAGCGATGCTCTACTGAGGCACTCCAAAGCTGAAGAGTCAATAAGCATTTCTTATTAAAAAAGTGTTAAAACTTATCCTTCCCTTACGGTGTAAATCCAGTGGCATACCAGTCTGTTTTTATCAGCAGCTTCCGGCAAGGTGGCCTTGAAGGGTGCGCCTTCTATGGCTGCAGGATGCCGGACCCTGATGAGGAAGAGAAAGGAGAGAACTAGGGACGACGTACTCTGTGAAATCCTGCAAGCCAGCCCCGCATTAAATTGTGAACAAAGGGCTTGGAAGGCCAATATTACCAACAGCATTAAGAAAGAGGGCAGGAAAAAAGCCCATGAGTCCCAGCAGGACAAAGAGTAGGAAATTATGGGTAGTGTTAGGTCTCAAACCAAACTGCTGCAGAACTCAGATAAAAAAATCCCAGACTCTCCAGTCATTTGCACTCCCTGGATAACTCCATGGTTGCTGCTCCCTACACCACACAAAATATCACAGGCATCATGGGGCACATCATTACCCCTACTACTCCACACCTGGGGACAGCAAGGAAAACCATAGCTTCACATACCCTGACCTGAGAGAGTCATGACTGGAGTAGGCATAGCCACACTGGACTACATTTGTTTGCTCAGAGGAACAAAGATTGATTTCCATTATAATTGTAAATTGTTATCCCATTAAACTATGTTAAAAGTTTGTATAACATTGCCCATGGGGTTTTTTGCACATTAAATTTTCTGCATGCTCTTCTTCCATCCAAAGCTCTAAGTTCTTTATTAGTTCATAACAAATATTACAGAATGCATAGCAGTAGTCAAAAAAAACAATACTTGTCAATTCACACCAACCACCACAGAATTCATAGCTTCAGGAAAACACCTGGTCATTTATAAATGTACAGCAAACACTACACCATTCTTAGCAGCATCCAGAAGTCCAGGCCCAAAGAATACTCCAACACTGAATGCTACTGAGGCTGACTGTTAAAGTGGTCTTTTCAAAGCTTGCTTCAACTACATAGCTCCATGGTGGGCTCTGATAATAGTCCTGGTGTCCAGCTATTCAAACTCAGATAGCCACTCTATCTCCAACCTCCACCCTGGTGGCAGTTTTCCCTCTTTTGCCTCTCATATGTTATGCAGGACACAATAGGCAACTTGGGATATTTTTCTCACTGAGGTCCAATCTAGTGAGTAAACACTGCCAGCGTCCCTTTAATCTACTAAAAGCACATTCAACAGTTATTCTGCAGTTGATGGATCTTTCTTTGGCGCTGTTTAGATGGCCAGTGTAGAGCTTCATCAAGGGGTAAACTGGGTCCAGCAGAACTATTAGCATCTCCACATCACCAATGATAATCTGCTGGTTAGGAAAGACTGCTCTCCTGCTTGCACCTTTCTGAACAGTCCTGAGTTCTTAAAAGTGTCACTGTCATGTACCTTCTCTGACCAGCCACATTGACATCAACCAAGTGTTCCCAGTGATTCACCTTGGCTTGCATAACCATAGAAAACTAAACCTTTCCTTTTGATATATTCTATCCAAGGCAGTCTGGTGCCAAAATAGGGATATGGTATGCCATCTATTGCCCCACCACACTTCAGGAACCCCATGACAGCAAACACTTCCTCTATTTCTTGTACACTACAGAAAGTCACAGCCTTGCATAGCAGGAGGCAATTAATGACCCTACACACTTGCATGACAATGGCCCTCTGTGGATTTTCCAACTTCAAAATAATCTCCCACTAACCAGTAGGAATCTGGTGTTGCAAGCTTCCAGAGTGTGATTGCCACTCGCTTCTCCACTGTCAATGCAGCTCACATTCTGGTGTCTGTGTTGGAGGGAGCTGAAAGCCTAATTTCAGGAATGTGGCCTTTTGCATCTAGAAGTTCTGCAGCAACTGCTTGTCATCCCAAACCTACACTACCATGCAACCTCACTGCTTGTTTCTCAACCCCAGAAGTGGTGCTCCACTGTCTGCAGTTGCCCTGTGAATGCCATCAACAAGCTTGAATTGTTTTTTGCTAAGTCTCTCAGCAAACTGTCCTTGAATAAATCTTACGTGCTCGGTTGTTGAGGTACTTCCTGAGGTTTGCAAGTACAGGAAAATCAGGTATTTGCAATGTTCATAAGAATAGTGCATAGCTCTGCAGCTCCATGCTTTTGTCAGAGATGGCAAACATTGAAAAGTGCCATTCAGGTTTGTGGGTTTTTTTTTAAAAAGGCATGAAAATTATGGGGTCTGGATGCCATGAGATGGAGAAAGTTGCACGCTGGGACCTTGACCCCTAGCTCCACAGATCCTTGGGCAAATCATTACTATCCCACCAAAAAAAAAAAAAAACAAACCACATTGCAAAAAGGCATTGCACTTGAAGATGGTGTGCGGCACACTGGAATATTTACTTTACATTGTCACAAGCATTTCTGGTGAGTATGTGCTGTATCAACACAAGCAGCCAAGTATGCACATGTCCAGGCAATATACAAACTTCAGCAGCTGTACACTGAAGTAACTTGCATCAACCAAAGTTTGTAGTGCAGACGTGGCCTAGATCTCAAATGTTTTAGAGCTTTATACTTTAAACACCAGAATCTCGAATTGCATCTGGAAACCTAATGGTAGCTAGTACAGATCCCAGATCAATAGTGTGATGTGTTCTCCATGTGAAACTTTGCTTGGTAAGCATGGTGCACCCTTCTATGCTAGCATTAGTGTCACAGTGGACTCAAGTGGACTTTTAGACATTCTGGAACAGTCCAAGGTCAACCACCACACAAGTGGTGCACCACACGTGTTAAAAATGGCATCATTCCAATTATTACTATCATTATTAAGTTCCAAGTCTTCCAACTGCTTCCCCAAACCACCAATTTTATTTCACTGTTGTCTGGAGTGATCAGCAGCCACACAGCCCTTATCTACAACCTAAGTTCATACGCACATGGGGATATTCATTCCAAATCAGCTTTGTAGCATGTTTAAAAGGCTTGTTTATTTAAAAAAAATCCATGTAGACAACGCCTTAGTAGCAGCTCTTTAGCAAATATCTACACATCTTAACTAGATGTTCAGGTAATATTATCCTTTCTGCTGTGACACACCTTTACACATAAAACAAGTGTATTTTAGCTCCCCTGCACCCCTATGCGCTAAATACACTAATGTACTGTAACTAATCTTTGAAGGGGTGGTTTCTATCCAGTCACTGGCAATTTCTTGATGGGCAAAAAAAGTGTGATTTTCAATCATGTTAACTCAATGATGTTAGTTTAACACAATTTAAATGCCCTTTTTGTGCCCGTTAAGATGAAGGCTTACACATATGAAGAGACAAGATGGCCAGCTAACACTTCTTCAGATGTGTCAGCCTGCATCTTAATGCACAGTAAAAAGACTTTTCAATTGCGTTAGATTAACCAGATTGAGCTAACATGACTGAAAATCACACTTTCGCTTTTCAAAATAGGGTCTCTGCAAGGCCTATCATATTTGCAAAGGAAGGGCCATGATGCAGCAGTCATTAATTTTTAAAATGTATTATGCCTTCCCCTGCAAAGGAGTGCAAACATAACGCTTAATTTTGAAGAATATAAGTTTGTATTCAGCTATAAAGAATGTGAGAACATGTTTAATAATATAAGCATGACAAAAATAAAAAATTGTAACTTTTGAATAAAGGTCACATTACCTTAGTTAATGCAAAGGCGGAGAGACAACATACCAGGTTTGACCAGCCCTGCTACAGTTTAAATATGGTAATTATTAGTATTAGTGTGCTCTGAAGAAGACTTTAGCATATACACCAAAACAATAGGGGGAAATGCTTATCTAAGTGGCAGCCTGAGTAGCAGAGTTGGGCACTGGGGAGATGCACGGGAACAAAGAAGGTGGGACTAGAGTGAGGAATTATGTCCCCTCACCTCAGATTGCAGAGTGAATCCATGGTTGCTACGGCAATCCTGAGGGCTGTACTACACCCAATGGCCCTGAACTAATCCCTTCCAAAGGGAAATCCCACACTGGGAGCAGGGGCAAGTGTTTTCACTATATGCCTCTAAATTTTGCTTCTCTTTGCACAGCAGAACTGCAGTAGTTTCAAATGATGCTCCACAGCTTCACAGGAAGGGGCAGAATTTGTCCCCAGTTTATTACAATGGTGGGGCCATATTCTGCAATCCTCATTCTGGCAAAACTCTTGTTGTATGGAATGAGAATTTCGCCACAGTAAGATCTGCAAGATTTGTTCCAAAGGTTTTTATAAGTCTATCAACATAATGTGAATGGGTTGCAGAGGATGCCCAAACAGTAATACACTGCACACAAAAGAGAGTCAGCAAAGTCAGAACAGGATTTAAAAGTGTGTTCCCCTGATGTCACTAGCCCACTTCTCTAGTTGTTACTGAACTGTATCCGTCACACAGAGTACTTAATGTCAGTCACCAGGAGGAAGAACTTTGATACATGTACTCAAATATTGCAGGACAGACTATCAACTGTCAAACAATGAAGCAGTATGGGGCTCTAACTTTTAAAATATTTTCAAAAATTCTTATTGCTGAATGTAGCTGAAACTTCTTGGAGTGAAGTAATCCATATCATCCTCCTCATGCATATAAATCCAAAGCACTATTGCCAGCTCTCAGAATTTAATCAAGAGCTTCATGATATTTGGTACCTTTCTTTAAAGCCCCAACTCATGGAGTACTGTGCCTACATAAGAATCTTTGATTACATTGTGGAGAAAAGTTTGAAAGTGTGAACCCTGGGAGCCTCAAAAGCCAGAAGATTTTTAAAAAAAAATATGCATTAACAGTTTGAAATCTACAGACATTTCTTAACATTTGGAAGAATAAAATAGTTTACTCCAATATAACCCCTGTGAAATGTGAATTTCTATGTGACCAGTTCTGAAATAAAGACTTCACAAAAATTAGAACTTATAGTAATTATTTTAATTATTAATTAAACTAATTTTCATTTTATGCAATCAAACATTACCCTCGATAGATGGCCAGCAGGGATTTCTGATATTTATCTTATTTGTCCTATGTAAGACACGTTATTGCTGTTATCCAGGTCAATCCTCTGCTATTTCTTCCAATTGTTAGTTACACTCTACCTTGTTTATCCTTCTTTGCCCCTTCCTATTGTTAGTTACACCCATATGGCGCATCTTGTTTTAGGTTGCAAGCTCTTCAGAGCAAGGCCCATCTTTTATTCCATATTTGGAGCTCCATTGTGCTAGGCTCTGTACAATAAGGTGGTACCATAATACAAATAAAACACACAAAATATTAAGATACCATGACATCTGCATACATTTTCTGAACATTAGGATTAAATTATTTCATTAAAGCCATTGTGTAGATCTCACATAACCATCTTACCTTAATTATCTTGACTGCAAAATGGAAATGGTAATTATCAGACTCCTATGTACTGGAATATTTTTCAATGGTTTTATCTGTACTAAAGCAAAACAAAATAATTTCTAAAAGGAATTGTGGTATGAGAGGAAAAAAAGCAAAACTTTTAAATCAGTGTATCTACACCACTAATTTGGATTCAGATATCCAAAGACTAGTTTATACAGTAAGACAGTTCAGGTGAAATTATTCCTACCTTCAGATGGAATAACAGTTGTGCAACCTTTTCAAAAAGGGTGCCACTAGGGAGCTGGGCAGATCCTGTATCTGAATCCAAAATCATCTGCTTAAATGTAAAGATTCAACAGCAAATATTTACTTTTCAAGAACAGGATATAAATTTGGGATACTGAAGAATTTAAGTTACATATAAATACTGGCTGCTTCAAACAGATATACAATTTCTCTCTTATTATATGTATTTCATAGAATTTTAAAGGAAAATTCACATTTTCCCCAGATCAGCCTGCTGAAATGAATTGAAACAGAAATTTCATATTATATAGCTGAAATTTAATCTAGACTCATCTTTGGAAGTGTCCAGATTCTGAAATAAGCAAAATCAACCTTTTTTCTTTAAACTATTTTTTAATATAATTATGTAATGGGAGGAGTGACATCAATTACCATAACTATGGATGAAAGACAATTTTTTATTATAATTTCTCTTTCAGTTGCTCATAACTTTGGCCAACCCCCTACCCCCCAAGACTCTTCAAAAAGATTGGTTTATTTTGGAGTTCTCATACATTTAAGCATCCACCTTGCAAAAAGACCTCCATGGGTGGTCATTGAAGTCACTGGGGGAGAGTTTTTGCAGCTATCTGCTCAAATAGAGTTCATTACATGATTGGGGCCTTAAAAGAGCAACTCAAGACCGAATGCTATGTAGTGTGCGTTACTGCATTAAGGATGTAGGAAGAAACCCAATTTGCATTTGATACCATATTCTAGCAAGTAAAAAGTAATTTGACATAAAGTTAAAAGTATTTTAAAGGTATAACCACAGGGGGAAGAATTAATGTTGAGCTTTAAGTTTTAACTATAGTCCCTGACTTGAGTGCTTCGTTTCCTCTCAGGCTTCACATTAGTTTACATTACATTAGTTTCTCTCTTTTATTGGCATGGAGCCATAATACTCTGTATTTCTGTAGTGTCTTACATCTCAGGATTTGAAAATGTTTTAATAACATCAATTAATTAAGTGTGAACACCCCTGGGAGGTAGGTAGATATCACCATTTTTACAAACAGAGAAAGAAACTACCTCACCTTCCTTAGACAAAAAGGTATTGTGAAGATTTATTAGATGTTTATAGAACAAGTTGAACATGAAAAGAACTAAGTATTAATTACAAGAGCTGTACGGAATACTGAAAATTTTCTTTTTAATGTTTTTTCTCAAAATGGCACATCCAATAACATCAATAGGGATGCTAATATAATTTAAAGCTTTTAGGTGAGACTCAACATAGTATAAAATACTCAAATGTCTGTTTCAGTAGAATTCCCTTCCATTTCAAAGTCACCTTCAGAAATGATTGAAAGAAGAAAATGTTTTTGCCTCCACATGGAGATACAAAAAAAAAAAAAAAAAAAAAATCAAGCTTCAACAAACCAGCATAAAGTAGTACACATTCTTTCATCTGGCATGCACTACAAGTTAGGCTGGTGTAAGTCCCCGTGCATATGGACGCTCAAATTTGTCTCTGACAAGTCTCTATTATGGTGACACAGTAAAACCCCCACCTCCCCAAAAGGCATAGAGCCATGGTCCATCTTCTTTGGTTGATGGAGGGTAAGCATAGACGCTCCATGGCCTGTGTCAATTTTAACAGTCCTCCATCCACTGTCTCACAATCCCCATGACAATTTTAATCTCCACTGCCCAGAAATCAGAAATTGGAAACCTGCCCCACCCCCTTTAAAAACCCCATGTTTTTGAAATGCCCTTTCCTGATTGCCCATCTTGGTAAGCACACCTAATCGCTCACCTTTGTTGTTTGTGTCCAACTGACCATGGCTCCATGCACACAGAGAGGTACTACACATGCTCCTGCGTGGAGCAGGCAAGACTTACAGGCTCTCCTTGGTCTGTGGGGACAAAACACTGTGCAAGAACAGCTACAGAACATCTGTAGAAGGATGGACATCTACAAGCAAATTGCACAGGGGATGCAGGCAATCGGGTATGATAGCGATCAGCAACAGTGCCCCTTGAAAACAAAGGAATTTCACCAGGGATACCAAAAGGTGAGCTAAGGCAACAAGAAATCTGGTGCTGCCCCAGATCTGCCACTTTTACAATGAACTGCATGACATACTTGGCAGTTACTCTCACCAGCACCCCACAGACCACTGTGGATACTTTGGAGGAGCCCGAGACTGAAATCCCTCCTGTGAACAACATGGAGGAGGGAGATGCAGCAGATGATTCCAATCAGGCCACAAGCCAGGACTTGTTTGAAACCCTGCTGGAGACCAGCCAGTCTCACCAGGCAAGCAGAGATTATCCCACTGATGAAAGGGAAGGAGCTTGGATGAATGTGTACAAATTTGTTCTTACAATATTTCATTTGCTTATACTTCCTCCCCTGGCCATTTAAAAACAGTACCAGAACATCCTCAAGTGTACGAGATGAAAGCATTGACTTCTCATTGTTTTACTGGTACATTGAGAGAAGATAAAAAAAGTTAAGAAATAAATTCAAAACAAAATTTCTGAATATTGCTATGGCAGTTCAATTACACTGACTATCTACACTGATTTAGGCTTTGTATAGATTAGCACTTTTGTCGGTAAAAGTTTTTTTCACACCTCCAACTGACATAAGGTCCACTGACAAAAGCACCGGTGTGGACAGTGGCATGTTGGTGGGAGACACTTTCCTGTCAGCATAGAGTGGCTACACGGGAGACTTTACAGCTGGGGTGCTGTAAGGTCTGTAGTGTAGACATAGCATTAGCATCCTGTGCTCAGGCAGAAGTAAAACAAACAGAGGTAAAGCTAGCATTTGCTTTCAATGCCTTTGTTGGGCCAGGCACTGAAAGAACTGTGGAACACCTTATTTATGTTAGTAGGGATTTCGCTTTTACCCTCCTGAGAGATCTCAAACTTCCATGGAACTACTCTGCAATCTCATCTGGAAGATTTCTAGGGATGGTGAAGTTATTTCTTTCTCCACATTACAATACTTTTCCAAACTCTGCAAACACTTTGGCTGGCATCGTAACAGCAAACAAGCGAGCAGCATATGGGCCTGGTTGGCTCCTGGACACTAGTAGCAGCTGGATCTTCTGTGCCCCTCAAGAGCGAGGTATTAGCCGAAATCACCACTGCCTGTGAAAAATAGCACCACTATATATTGTCATGTGATGTCCACCACACTCCACACAGGACTGAAAGGGGTTAAGGTGGCCAGGTAGGCCTGTTAACTCTATAAATTGCACCTGGAAGAAGAGCAAGGGAGCAGGGAATTGATTCCAAGTATGCTCAGCTGGGCAGGAAGAAGCAGGGCCTATAAAGCCAGGAAGCTGGCAACAGACAAGGGCAGCAGTCACTTCCTGGGAAGAGGGTTTGGAGCTAGTACACCCAGAGAAGAATAGGAAGCAGTCTAGGAAAGGAGCAGTGAGGACTGAACAGAACTGCGGAGTTCAGGGTACCTGGACTGGAACCCAGAGTACAGGGCAGATCTGGGTTCCCCTACCTTCAACTGGGGAAGTGGCACTGACAGGGCAGTGAACTAGAAAACTACCTGGGTCACTGTGGCAGTGACAGAACTTAAAGGACTGTACCCCAGAAGGGGTGGATCATGGAGTGATCTGGCTGGAGGGCCAAGTCATGAAAAGGACACTGTGGTTCCTACAGCGTGAGAGAGAGGGGCTGCAGACCACAGAGACAGAGTGATGGAGTGCAGCCACGGGAAGGGGTGTTGATCTTGCAGAACTAATCCCCAGAGTGGCCAGGAGGAGGTGCCATGCCTGCAGTGAGTGGAGCACTCTGTCACATGCCACTGCCTCATACCATGGAACAGGAACTGGAATTCTATAGCTTCATGCAACAGACCCCCACACCACACCACCCATCCTCCATGCCAGGCTGTACTTCCCATGGTTGGAGCTGGAGAGCGGTGCTATACCAAGGTGCTTCAAAGCTGAAATGTCAGTAAGCGTTTCTTATTAAAAGGAAAAGGAAAAAACAAAACAAAAAAACCCCCATGACTTAAGTTGCACAAGACATACATGGTGTCAAGCCATTAAGAGAAAACAGGACAGTGAATGACTGTGAAAAACAAGCAACCGTTAAACACATAGGCTCGGTCTACACTTACCTTTGGGATTCGGCGGCAGTCGACAGGAGATACACAAGTGACATAAAACACTTGCATATCTCCCGTCAATTTCGCAGCGTCCACGCTGCGCTGCGTCAAAGGGAACAGTGCTCCTTCAACGCAGCACTGCGCCACTTACCAGGGTGGTTTTCCTGCGTCGCTTGCTGGATCAACTGAGTGGGTCTACACAGACCGCTCAGTCAATCCAGAGCAATCGATCTGACAGCGGCGAATTTGCCACAATCAGTGTAGACCCAGCCTTAGTCTCATAGGAGGCCCTTAATGACCCTGGTGTCTGGTTATTCAAACTCAGACACTGCTTTACCTGTGCCTTCCACCCTGATGGCAGCTTTCTCCCCTTTGCCTCACAGATATTATGCAGGACACAAAAGGCAACTATAATCAATAGGATATTTTTCTCAATGAGATC
This sequence comes from Mesoclemmys tuberculata, assembly GCA_007922155.1. NCBI lineage: Eukaryota > Metazoa > Chordata > Testudines > Chelidae > Mesoclemmys > Mesoclemmys tuberculata. Next base: position 21,781,761 of record ML675614.1, on the reverse strand, counting down.
CATTCTGTTGAGTAAATTGCACCAGCATCCCTTCAACCTCCCAAAAAGCACATTCAACAGTCATTCTGCACTCAAGATCACAACAGGCACTTCCAAATCATCAATGATAAGCTGCTGGTCAGGAAACAATGTCTGCTTGCAGCTTCCTGAACAGTCCTGTGTTCTTAAAGATGCGAGCATCATGCACCTTCTCTGGCCAGCCACACTGATATCAGTGATCCAGCACTACTTGCATAAGCATAGAAAATTAGCCCATTCCGTTGATGTACTCTGTGGCAATAGGCTGTGGCCACCTATTGCTCATCACACTTCAGGAACCCCATTTCTACAAATCTATCCAGTATTTCCTGCACTGTGCTGAAAGTCTCAGTCCTGGATATCAGATGATTAATGGCCACACATACTTCTATGACAATGGAACACAATGTGGATTTTCCAACCGCAATGATTTCCCACTGACAAGTAGCAATTGCTGCTTGCTTGTCCACTGTCAATGCAGCTCTCATTCTGGTGTTCATGAGCTGGATAGCTGGGGTGAGCTTGGCACACATTCAGCAATGTGACCTTTAACAGTCAAAAGCTCTACTACCATGCTCATTGTCCCAACCCCACATTGTGATACGATCCAACCAATCAGTGCTGGTTTCTCAGCCCCAGAAGAATTCCACCTGCAACTGCTCTGTGAATGTCACCTGCAACCTGGAATTTTTTTTGCCCGGCTATGTCCCCTAGCAAACGGTCCTCACAGATAGCTACAAGATGTCTTTCTGATTGTGATCCTGGGTGTTGCAGTACTTCCTAAAGGTCTGCCTATTTGGGAGAATCATGTGTCCTGTGTTTGCAACATTAATGAGAACAGTACTGAGCTCTATGGGCTCCATGCTCCTGTCAGATGGCAAACAACAAAAAGCGTCAAGAGGGACTGCGGGATTTTTAAATAGCAATGCAAAAGTTACGGGATGTGGAAGGTATTATGGGATGGAGAAAGATGGCAACTTGACTCCTAGCTCCCAGAAATCCCTGGGCAAATCACTCTCTCATAAAACGTCCCAAAAAGCACTATGCTGGATAATGGTGTGTGGCACAAGAGGATAGGATACCTACCCATGATTCACCACACTGTACATTGATCCAAGCACTTCTGGTGATGTATTGCCAGTGCAAGCAGCCAAGTATTCCAATGCTCAAGGGATACACAAACTGTGGTGGCTGAATGCCAGCGTAACTTGCATTGGCCAAAGTTTGTAGTGTAGACATGGCCTCAGTCTCTATCCGCCAGGCAGTGTTGGTCAGAAAAAAAAAAAGTTCAGTTTTTACTAGAGTTAAAATAGCAGTATCATCTGGAAAGAGAGCTCTTCATATCCTGCAGCTCTTGTAGGATTTATATGAAAAAAAGTTAGCAATACTATATACACACTGCTGAGGTGGTACTTCAGGGTTTTTTGGATAGCTAGCAATATAATGGAGGGAAGCTTTCAAAGGCACTTCATAAATGTTTTACACCCAAATGAAAAAATCAGTTGAGGCAAATTCCCACTATGGATTCTTCTAGGCTTTCTATACCAAATATGTTCTTCCAAAGCAAAAAAACAAACCCCCAAACAAAAACCAAAAAAGCCTCCAATCCCCCTTATGACAAATAAGTTTTTGTCTTTAGGATATATAAAATGTCAGATATTTTCAAAGTATTTTCAGAGTAGATGCCACTTACAAGGTCTTCACTCTCTCCTTCCTCAGCCGCCTCATTTCAAATTACAAACTGAACACTTCCATATAATCAATACATGCCATATCTAAGTGTCAACATGCCCCTCTGGGTCTTTTCTATTGTGTCTTGAAAGGAGATGAAAAATAGAAAACACTATTCATACAGATTCTATACAATCAATGTATATAATTTCTCAATATAGACAAAATTTTGTAAGGAAAAAATAATCCATTTTGAGGTCGGTAAGGATAACTCAATTGTAAAAGCAATTTTTATTTTGTAACACAAGTTACATAACTGAATGTTTAAATCTAGGAAAGTAAATGTTTCCATACCGGTTACCTTGTATCCTGTTTAACCCATAGCAAATTTTTGGCCAAATGGAAAATGTGTGACCTGACATCCTCTCAGACTGGCCTCTTCCCCCAGTTGGAGCAATTTGGGCTGGATATTGGTATGCCTGCAGATATCTGAGATTATTCAGATTTGTCTGGACCCCTCTGCCTTTGAGTTAAACAAGTACCTACAAAGCAGTATGGAAAACACTATTTTTCTTGAGACTACGTAAGTGATGCTTTCAACTTTTTAAACTATATATCTGGATTCTCAAGGTGCCACCAGGAAGATATCCGAAGGACTTCTCATACGGGACAGAACAGGGGAAATGTTAGTCTCAGAAATGAAACCAGGTAACGTTTTCCATTTTAGATTCTGTCCTCCCCCCCTTCCCCAAGCCAGATTCATTTGGCATGCAGTGAACAGTAAGAAAAATTAATAAAAAGGGAGCAACAAAGCTGGACAGAAATAAGGTCACACCTCCCCTTCCCTAAAATTAGCAGCATTGATCTATTGTGGGAACACTATTTAGAGTGCCTTTCTGCCAAAGGATGTTTCTGCAGAGAAGCAAAGGTCAAGCCAGTGGTGCTGTATACAAGTGTTGATGGATGAGCAGGTGGCAGTTTACTTACACCTCCTCTGTGATGGCTGCCACCCTTTCTGCCCAAGAGATCCCCAAACTCGGAGACTGTTGAGACTGCTCTGATCACTCCTGGAATAGGCTTATTTGTAACAGAAGATGTTACAATTACATTGATACTTAGGACTTTTAGCAATAGAGGATTTGGTTGCTTTCAGGTTCAGATATGGTGGAAGAAAATCTATGTTTTCCTGATTTGATCCTTTCTATTAAGGTATATTTTAACAGTTCTTTTCACATCCAGACTGTGCCTCAAATTCTCTTTTGGGTGCTGAGATTTTGAGCAGAAATCATGGGAGAATTATTTCCTGTGAAGTATGGAAATGAGAGTTAACCTTTGTTATAAATGGCTGTGGTGTACAAAAAAAAAAAGCCAACCCAAACCACACTACCTTGCTCCTGGTTGACCATATAATAAAGAGCTGGCAACTCCTGAGAGCAGAGCTTTTGGGGAGACTTCTTGCCGGCATGATTGCAAAAAGGAATTACGTAAAGAGAAAAAGACGTCATTGGCTGGAATAGATGAGTTGCGAGAGCCTGCAGCACTGAGTACTGACCACGTAGAGAAGACAGGATTCAAGTGTTGGTCTGGATAGATATACTGCCTGTCGGTGCCTCAACACCACAGGTAACCAATCAGAGACTTGGATGATCCTGAGTTCACACATTCGGCTGTATTAAAAAGCATGTTGTTCAAATGAGCCTGCTTTACTCAGCGATCCAGATCACGCCTGCATGCTGGCCTAGCATCTGTAATTATTTACCTGCACAGGTTCTGTATTTTTTTCCAGGATGATTGACAGAGATATTGAATAGCACTGAGACAAGAACAGATAGCTAGGGCACACCACAAGAAACACCTCCCAGTGGATGATGATGATTCCCCATTTATGACTACTATCATTGAGTTTTATCCATTAGCCAGATTTCAATATAGCTAAATAAGGATTTTGTCTGCGGAGATGAGCAAAGTCTTCTTTGACATACCTGTTACAGAAAGGGGGGGACATACAGAAGCTAATTCAGCCATCTTTGAGCCAGAGCATCTATTCTCAGTCATTTTTGGTCTGCTTCACCAGGAAGAAAAAGATTCGCCTTTGTTTTGCAGCTTCATGGGAATGGTTCTACCTGAAGTTGACTTAGTTCAGCTGGAATATTTCCTGATTTGAGTTTTGTATCTGTTCACGGCTTAGCTAGGCTGTTTGTGTGTGGTATCCCTTGTATACTGATGCTACCAATGTGACCTCTTGCCCAGGTGATCTGCACCTTTTCAATATTTCGAATTAAAGTAAGTAGGGCATACAAAGTTCATGCATTTCGTGGACTCTGGTCTGAAGAGCCAACCTAATCGCTCTTGACTCTAGCAAGTGGATGCAGTGGGCCCACTCTGACCTTGAACAACTCCTGCATATTATGAGCTCTCAATTTTGAAAGGATGACATCTGTGATCGAGAGAGCAAGAGCGTGTGTGTGTGTGGTGTGTGTTGGGAGGAGGAGGAGGGCGTAGAAGGGGGGCTGCAGCAGCATGGCAAGTTGGACTGTGATGGGAAAATCCTACCATCATAGATTACCACTGGGATTCCAAACTTGTTTCATTGTTGGCAGAAACCGCTTGGAATTTTCTTTGCATCTCTTGCTGGGAATGGCTCCTGGCCTATCAGAAAATTTCCAAAAGGACGTGGAAGAGCTTGAAAAGTTAGAGAATATCTATACTGCACTGTGCTCCAAATCCACTTGCCTGAAGTCATTTGGAACCACCCATTTACTACCTGGAACATCCCGCCTCCAGGCTTATTTATGGGGCTCTTTTCCAGTGGTTTTGATTCTCTTTGCTTGTCCAAGGGCAGAGGAAGGTGGTAGAGGACTGGTTTCTTTTCTTGTCTTGTTCACTTTTGGATTTTAGCCTGCAGTTGAGGGGGAGTTAGCCTGCAGTAGAGGTGCAGTTTGAGTCTCATGCTCTGTCACATATACAAATAGAGAGAAACTAGTTAGTACTAGTTTTGGTTTTTATATTACATTTTAATTCATTTTTAACATTTCAGCTTGCATACCATCTTCTGCATCTGTATGTGTGTACTGTGCAGCATCTAGATTTAAAGTCTTCGCACACCCAGCTGGTTGAACTCAAATTACAATTTTTTGCACTTATAAATGCATCCATGCATCTCAAAGCACTTTATAAATGCTAATTGATTTTCAGGCACAACACTCCTGTGAAATAGCTAATGCTAATTTTACAAGTGGGCAAACTGAACCACAGAAAGTTGAGTGACTTGCCCAAGGTCACAGCAAATGGGAACAAAGGAAAAGAATCCGGGAGTCCTGGCTTGTGGGTCTCTGTTATCCACATACTGGAATCTAAAAGATACCAAGAGTTGTTTGAAACATATACAAAACTCTACTTTCCTGTGACACCTACCAAAAAAAAAAAACTGGACAACTGTTAGGCTGCTGTCTTGTGAGACCACTGCTTATTAATCTGACCAATACTGTCTCTTTTACTGCTTATTAATCTGACCAATACTGTCTCTTTTCTTGTACTCCCCATCCATACCCACCCACTGCTTTGTTTTATACTTAGACTGTAAGCTCTCTGAGGCAGGGACCATGTTTTTGTTCTGTCTAGCACAACACGGTTGTGGTTCATGACTAGTAAGTAGGGTCCTAGGTGCTACAGTAATATAAATATAAAATAAACAACAAAACTTTAGGTACTTTTTGTATCTAAGTTATTTCCTTGAAGTAGAGTTATGGTCACAAAAGTGACCATTAAAAAAAATCTCACATGAGATCCATACTCAAAAGATCTGGCCCATGTTGACATTTAGTTTTATACCTACTTACTTTAACATAAATATGTTTTTAATCCTATTAGCCCAGAAGAGCCAATCCAGCTAGGGAAGGAGTTTGGTTCTTTTTTGCTTATGGATCAATTATTAAGCAAGCTCCAAATGCAAATTCTTTATTATTGGTGGTGTTCAAGCCAGAAAACTTCAGATTCACCTAACACATTGAGTTTGCTGGGCTAGCAATTACAAAAGTAAGGAGTGAGCTAATTCGATTGAAACAAATTTGGAACGCTACAATGCCATTTTTGCAGTATCATTTTTCAGAGTATAAACACACACTTTGACGAGTAAAATGATCTACATTTGACTGTCTAACATTTCATATTAAATTAAAACATCAGTCCTAGCCATTCAGATTATCCATTTATTAATCTTCACAACCAGGTGAAGAATTAGATTCAGGTTACATTGTAAACCATCAACTTCACTGCACATCTAGTGGAGTGCCTTATTAAACCTCTAAGACTGAAAGACAATTCTGTGCCTCAAGAACAAAATAAATATATTCACGTTAGTAACCACACTGCTTCCTTGGTTCAAAAAAGGAATAGAAGAGCTTCAATGTCCATGGAAGAGACTCAGACTGTTTCTCACTGGAAATACTGTAACAGTGAGACAAGTGGATGAGCAAAAGATTTGTAGGGGAAAAAATTATATTTCAAGTTTATAGGGTGAGGAAAAAAGACTACAAATATAACTGGGTCACTGTTCTTTTAATATTCACTTAGAATAAAAAAATAGCAAAATAATTGTGGCTGTACATTCACTCAAGTGTTCATGTTTCTCCTCTTCCAAACCCAAGTGTTTATTTTATACTAAGATATATATTTCCCTGTATGTTTCTCCACTTTTTTTTTTTTTTAAATTATAATTCTGGCAGTGTCAGAGCCTAATTGCCACTGGACAGAAGGGTTGGTTTTCTATTGTTAGGCATGATCTTGAAAGTTTGAGACTGGCAAGGGAATGTGTGCCTTCTTAACTGATTTTAGAAGCCTCCATATATTTAGTTTGATAAACAGTTAATTCTTAAAAGCTTTTTAAAATTTCCTTTGAGCCTTGGAGAATTCAGTAGAGGAATTTTAACACTCTCAAAGACAAGCCCTTTGAAAAGTATATCAGACAAAAATGTTAAAAAACCTATTACAATCTCAATATTCCTATTTCTTCTTATTGTTTTATATTTTATTTTGGGAGGATTCATCAGGTCTAACAGCTACTCTTTGCGTTTTTCCACTCCTTTCCAATAACCATATCCAGTATTATAAGATTGCTAGTATTCCACATAAATGTGGTGCTCTAACTTTAGTTTTTGTAAATTACAATATTTATATATGAAATGGTGAATCATGGAACTAAGGTTAAAGTGTTACTCATGCTGAAGTAGTAAATTCCACATATTTTGCAGATTGCTGAGAATTTTTTCTTATGTCCGTCATTATAGAGTTGTGTCCTGCCCTGCTGGGCTTTGACAGAGGTACATTTTACTAACTTAAGTACTAAACTAAAAATGGAACATCCCAACAACCAAAAGTTGTGGAGTTAGTTTTTCCTTATGTAAAAGACTGTCAGAGAGGGAGAGCTTTTTATCTTTACCATTTACGTTGGAATGCTATCAGATATTTCTGAAAAATTAACTCTGAAAATGGCTATTTTATAGAACTATAGAGGCCTGCTCTCCAACCTATACAACTGGAGGTTCTTTGATTCTCACCACTCTTACTCTGAAGAGTAGCATAAAATATTGATAGAATTTTAGCCAAGTTTTCCAACAGCATCTTAAAATTTACATCACCTCTGAACTTTGAGTTTGTGTTTCTATATATTTGATTCACTATTGTCACCCTATAGGTTCTAGCATAGTATGCTTTTTAATAAAGTGGGATTATTCGGTTATGTTATTTTCTGAATAAAATGCAGAGATACCATTTTTTCCAGGGACCAACTGCCAAAATATTAAAGGTTCCACATTCACATAGTATTTCTTAAAAATGAATTAAATTTATTTTTGCATTCCTTTAAGTTAGCCTATAGCTTCACCAGTCTAGAGAATAAGGATGTTGTAAACCAGTAAATTGTTACGTTATTATTAAAAAATTGGATTTGTCAATAACATGGCATGATTTTTACCTTCATTTTATAAACAGTCACATTTGTCTACTGTCCCATTGGCTGGTAAAGAAAAATGCACACAATATTCTTTTGAAAAAGCTTAAAAGTAAGGGTACTGTACAGTCAAATGCATGTTAAGGACATGCTATAAAACGTGTGTAAGAGCGACAGCTTTAGGCATTCCAGAATGTAGTCAGAACTTTCAAAAAAGTAGCAAGCTTTACATTTCTTTAAACTTGCTTTGTATCTGCTCTTTGGCATTGAAAGTAACATTTCTTAAAAATAAGGATAGCTCTTTTCTGATACCTTTTCTGGTAGCCTACTTAGAGACTAGAATTGTCTATTTTTCCTGTGCAATTTTACATAATTTGTAACACTACAAGGAAACTAAGTTTTTTGTAACCATAGAATGAGATCCTGATGAAAAGTTCAACAGCAATCAGCATCAAACAGTATTTATACAAAATTAAAATGTATCCGTATAATATACAAACCTGTCATTCACAATATTTCTTCACTTATTAAAAGTACAGTATTAACATGTCTGTAACAGTTCCTATGATCTTACTCGTCAACATGATGAGCTAGATGGCTCTGGAATTGCACCTCCCATTACAATACTGTTTCTGTCACTTAGGGTTTTAATCACAGTTGTGGCTGGTGATTGAAGTACTTTACGTGAAAGCCTCATTCTGCCATCAGTTGGATCACGTCCGAAGTATTTAACCTGTTAAGAAGAAATGAGATTACTTTCAGATTTTGACAGTTTACATTAAGTTTCAGTGTAAAAACTAACTGAATCAAACTGAAGAAACAAAATGTAAGGTGAATACTAAACACTGATATGAAGAACATAAATTTTCATGGGCACCATTAAATCCATTTTGAACAATCAATTCCTAGATCCACTGAACTCAGTGGCTAAAATCCTATTTACTCCAAGGGTGCAGGATCAAACTTTTTTAACCAGGGTACAAAGCTATCAAATATAGTGGACTGAAGTTTTTTGTAGCAGCTGTAGCCATATTCTCCTATGCAAACACAAAACAAGGATAACATGCAAACTATTACACCTTCAGATAATGAACCAAAATCTACAACATTTTTTGAACACTTTCAAGGTTTAAATAAATACCTGAATTTCTTGGCCAACATCTAATCCCAGGGCACTAGGGTGCTTAATCTAGAATACAATATTTACATAATTAAACAAAAAGTTCTTAAGATTCAGAAAGTTATAGAAATAGTCAGTTTAACTAAGAATAATTATTACATAAAAGCTTTCTGTATAGGCTTCTGTTTTACTTAAAATATAGCATTGTAACCTAACAGGAATTAAATAGGATAAAAGTTTTCCCAACTAGCATGGAGGATTTAAACTGTTTAAGATACCCTGGCAGAACCACAATATACACTATGGTGAAAAGCAGAAGTTAAATGACAAAAATCCAGTAGCTCTGAGGACAATATTCTTCTCTCAACAACAGTTGAACTCAATGGAGCTATACATCAATATACAAGGTATGAATGTGAGCCTAAATACTGAATTACACTAGTCTAAGGGGGTATTCAGCACATACATAAAACTATTTGTTTCTTGAAACATCTGTAACTGTGGCAGTCCCTTGTTGAGGCAGCACCAGTATGCAACGTGATAGGACATTGCTGGTGCCACTAATCCCTGTTAGAGCATGCAGTCAGTTCACATAAAGTTCAGAAACTAAGCAAGGAAACAGGTTTTCATGGTAGCCAATGCAGGAGACACATTTTTCAGAAGTTTATCATGCATTAGACTGGGACTGATCTTTACCTGTCAGCTATTAACCCAGGGCCTAAATTGTATCAGTTAGGAAGAAAATAACTCTGCTGCCATGTTCCAAGGTATACCACATGCAATTAAATGAAATAAGACAGTAATGTACAGTTTATCATACTATATTGATTTTTAATATTGCCAATTTTATATAAATCATCCTTTTAAATTCTACATACTACTTCTGTTTTTGTTAAACCCTTTTTTGCCTCATACACACCACCACCTACAGGCCAAGACCAGCATGAAGGACAGGGAAAGATTTATTAACCAGGGGCAATGCCTCAATAAGAAGCCAACCTCCACCACACATTCAAAGGTAAAAAAGTCAGAGTGCTGGGATTCTTACCAGGGCGATGTCCCTGGACCTTGGCTGTGCCTCTGTCTTTCTGATCAGCTTCTAGCTTGTAAATGTCTGAAAGCTGAAACTCTTACTATTTTCCACATACACACCCTTACATCTGATTGCTGTTAGGAAGGGCAATATAATGTCCCTTTAATCCTACAGCTTTTGGTGCTGCAACAAAGGTCGTTTATTACACTTCCCCTTCTCCCAGCCCATTTGAACAATTTATTTTAAAAAATTAGGAGGAAATCTTGACTGTCTTCCTGTTTTTCTATGAATTTGAACTTTTTTTTTTTTTTTTTACCTTTCTTTGATCAAGTTGTGAATTGTGAAGTAGTACTGGAGACATATTCGGATACAGTTTTACCATCACTCCACTATCTCTGCATCATAAAAGAGTTTGGTTATTTCAAAGTAACTTGTCTCAAGAGATATACACTTATTCTGGCTTGTGGTGCCAATGGAAATATAAAATTGAATTTCTTGAGTAAGATTTGACAGGTAAACAACAACAAAAAAGGACTAATCAGAACAGAGGAAGTGCACTCATTTATTTAAACTGTCTGTGCTGAAATGCAAGCTTCATTTTCAGTAACAAGTGACTAGTACGTATTTTTCTAGATTTATATTTTAAATCAATATATACCATTTGTGGCAAATTGCTGGCTCTGCTAGAGTGGGGCCAGTGCTTTTCTCTCTTGTGGTGGGTCAGGATGTTGCCTTTTGACCCTATTTCTGGAGTTTGCCACTTCGGTAGCACCCAGTGCTTGGGGTTGTGATTCTTTCCCCAGGTCTATTTCCCACTCTGCTCCTTCAGCTTCTTGGGCTCCCTGCCCTCTTTCCCCTTGGGCAAGGCCTCTCCCAGCCCCCCTGCCTGGGGAACCTCTCAATTTTGTTCCCCTTTTCAGCAGGGTTTATATACCTCCCTTCTCTCACTTTCATGCTTTGCGCCCACCCGCATCCCAGAACCCAAATAGAGATCCATCTCCTGATGCTTTGACCCTGCTGCATCACAAATTGTAGTGACGGAAAGGCAAACGCTCACTACATCTCTGAATACCAAGACGTTAGAGGCCTTAAAAATATAAGACAGATACAAAGGAGAAAGGAGAAAGGAGAATAATTTTTCAATAGAAAAATACCAGGAGTGGAGCTGGCAGCAATCTCACCAGCAGCCCAGTGATTTTCTACATAAATCTTTGAGGGTAGCACATTTGTCCTGAAGTGATTTTACAACATTTTTGTACTTTGTCAGAAAGAAAATGTATATTAGTATCTGTTTTATAAGGATTGCCCACTTATCTACATTCTTAATACAGCCTAATAATCTTCTGCAATGTGTCTACATAGATTAGCTGGCACTAAGTTACTTAACACACAGGTCTGTCTGGCTCGCCTGCTCTTGAGAAGAGATCTCTCTTCTGGTGGTATCAAAAGAAGATTTGTGCAAGCTAGGACTTCAAAACTTCTATCCTAGAGGATTAGTACACATTCCAAACTCTCCCCAAACAATAATCCTTCCATGACCCTTGAGTTCTCAAAGCCAATGTCTCACTGAATCTTTCAGTTTCATACACCTGGAAGCTAACTCCAGAACTTGTGTTAACTCATTACATATTATTTATATTGCTCTAGAAACCAGGAACCCAAGTCTCTTTACTTATTTTGTAAATGATCATTTAAAAAATATCCCAGGACTACCTGACATAGTGAAGTGGGTATAAGTTCATCTCTTAACTTCAGAAGACAAATATATCTTACCTAAGTTCAGTTATTGTGGCTGTATAAACTGCTCCAAATTCCAACTGATGTTCCTGCTGCAGGAAAAAAAAAAAAAAAAGCTGTAAGACAGGTTTGTAAAATAAAGAAATACAAAACAAATAATGAAAGTCTGTCCTTACATCATCTTTGCAGATTTCATTAATAAATTCTTGTGCTTCATGCATAGCATTAGGTGTTGGGGCAAACACAGAAAATGTCTCTTCATCCAACTGACTTACAGTTACCCCTTAAAAATAAAAATACACATGAAATTAAACACTGACAACAAACATGAAATTAAAATTTCCTCTACAGCTAACCCAATAGGGCAGAAATTCACACCACTATAGACCTATATAAAAAACTTCTGTGGAGCACATGATCTTGTGTGAGCATGTTATGGTATAGTGAGTTTTACCTGAAGAGTCTATTTACAACAAAACCAGAGCCATGTCAATGTACTGTCATCGGAACATGGACACCTTTAGTTGGGCTGTACATTCCTCGGTTTATATTGTGGCCTGGGCAACATTGTATAGAACTGCTCTGCTGAAGCAAGAGGGTTTCCAGGCAGGCTGTAGTCACAGTAAGTGGTATACTGTGGTCATTAAACATGAGCTGTACCCAGGAACTACAAGTCTGAGCCCTAGGTACACGCTACCAGGCAACACAATCTTAGTTCTGTCCTCTTTGAGCTATTCCCAGTATGCCAACAGCACACATATTACCATTCTGCTGCTCTTACAGATGCTATAGAACCTTCTTAGGAACAGAGCTCATGAGCACTGAAGGACACAGTTTAACACCTTCCCATTGTTACAAGAAAATTCAGGTTTAGGTCAGAAGTAGCAAACAGGAGCTGCCTGCGTGTGAAAAAGACATACCTCTCCAGATTTGCTAAATGTTACCCCCCCCTTCAACCACCCCTCAATAAGCCAATGGACTGCTAACAATCCCTATGTCAAAAAGACACCCTCGAACAACTCTGCAGATACACCCTAAAGAGCTTGGCATCAAAATAAGGCACACTTGATCCTTCAAAGTACACATGCACCTCTCCTCAGTCATAGTTCTGCCAAGATGCTCCAACTCAACCCTCCATCATTCAACACAGCTACACAAAACAAAGGCAGTTGGAATGCGCACAGATAAATGCTGGAATTCAAATCTTGGGAGCATAACACTATAGCACATTTTCTTAGAAATTCATCGAGTCTACTTATATGGCAGAACTCCCCACCTCCTACTCCACTTACTAAACCATTCACAGAGACTATTGCCAGCTCACGGGGCAGAGTTAAGTTCATTTATTCCCTGGTTTACCTTAGCCACTCCTTGAATACCAGTAGGGCACAAGACACCAATCGGCAATGTTAACTCTGCATTAAGTCTTTGGGCATTTAATAAATATGGTGTGCTACTACTGTCAAAGTGAAATACCACAGAGTAAGGATTCCCCATACACAGAAGGAAAACTAATACTACATCTATACAATTTCAATAGAAACAAAAATCACATTCTCTTACCAGTTTCAGCTTGAAGTTTTTTTAAGTTATAGCCACCTGGGCCCACGAACCTCACTCTTTTTGATAGTGGCACTTGAACAGTTTCTGAAAGAGAGTAAGTCAGTCACAGTCTGAAATACAGAGTTTATAAATTCTTGTGGTCTTTCCAAAAATCAAAGGATATTCATTTATGTTTTAATTTTTGTGACTTGCTGTGTAAATATTTGTTAAATATGCAGTGAAATCTGTCTCTCTCAATGATTGAATGTGGTTTAACTACAAAGATCAGCATAAGTTCTTTTGTTCAGGAATTCTAGTAGATACAAAAACATACAGGTGGTCAAAGCCACCACTCAGATGTATGTACATAACTTACACAGATTGAGTGAGAGTGGCACCAACAGGTAGAACTGGGAATTTAAAATAAGAATGAGGCAATATCTTTCCATCCTCAAAACAACATCCAGAATCCTTAAATGTAACCAAATTTCACAAATCTTGGGGGGAGGAAGGGTAACACTGAGCCAACAAAAATAAAACCACCTACACATATAACTGAGGACCATTAGAACAAAATATTTTGAACAAAAGCTTATTTCAAATATCTCATCTTAAAAGTTAGAAATACACAATTATATAATGCAATATTATTACCTACAACTGGACCATTTTCTTTTCTGTTCGGTCTGGCCTTTGCAATTGTTTTGTTCATAATTTGCAAGATTTCTCTCTTTGCAACTGTGGAAGAAAAAGACGATACTATATTTAAAGTGCAAACAAACGTACATTATGTTTGCTTTTAAATTTGAGAGGCAGAATACAAGATGACTGCTTAACCTAACGTGAGCATCTAGCATGACAAATGTAATATTTTTGGCATACATTTATAGGCATAGGTCATTATAGAACCTGTACTTCTATTCTAGAAGAATTTGTCTATAGTCTCTCTTCTTTACAAGAGCATTGTATCTTCAGCACAATTTATTGGTACAGTCAGCCTCAGACTTGAAGTGCTGTGTGCTATTGTCAGTAATTCTAAAAAAATATTATATAAACATCCTGAGGTCAAAAGAACTACAGACCTTCAAAGATTATAGCAGCTCTGCAGTACCACAAAAACTGTCCTTGTTTTATTCTCTTCATGTTTGTATAACACTTCCTGCCCTCCCTTTTATTAATAGATAATATAAAGAAAATGATTAGATGGTAATATTTATAAAAATGTACTTTTTTGTTTAAATCCAAGCTACTGATCAGGAAGGATAAACTTCTCTGGGGGAGGAAGTACCATGCTTTTAACATGTCATGATCTACCTAAAGATGGTCTTTAAAAAAAAATTAATGATTTCCTTCACAGAAAGCAATTTAGTTTAACAAAAGATGGTCTCCTAGCAATAGTCACAACTTTAGGATAAAGCAAACACTTCTGTTTAGAAGATGTATTTTCCAAAAAACTATCCGTCCAAAGCTGAGTAATGAAGGTTTCCACAAGGAGGTTGGGAGAGTCCTGGCTACACACTTCAGGAAGAAGGAACGCTGTGTGGCACAATTCACAGGCCACATGTAAACAGTGAACACGATTTAGTCACTTCCTGTGAAGTGTTTGGTTAACAGCTTTCAAAGCAGCTTCTCAAAACCTTAATTTAGCAGTTTCAGATAAAAAATTCAGCACCCCTGTGAAGGGGCATGCACCATCCCTGTCTTCTAATGCCCAGAAACCTCTCAGACACTCCAGTGAGCCCAGAAACCTCTCATACACTCCAGTGAGCAGCATCTCCATGTTATTTATTTTCCTACTGCCAACATCAACACAGTTTTGTGCTGCCAAGTATTTAGAGTGATTCTTTGCCTTGTCTCATAGGGCCAGAGAGAAACCGAGATCTCCCTCCCTTGGGATCTCACCACATACTGGGCACAGCTAACCCATTCCTCTCTCCTTTTATTTTCTTCCTGGTTTTCTTTTACAATCCTCAACTGATGGTCCCTCAGGTCAATCAACTAATTAGCCACATATTCCCCCATCAGTCTTTTCCAGCAGACTCCATTAGTACCTAAGTGACCAGGGGCTGGCTCACTTGTTAGTCTCCAGCACTCTGTTACAACCCTTAATATATTTATTTTTGGAGATGATCTAAACAACAATTAGACTCTGGCAAAAGGAGTGACAGACTTTTGTGATGGTGCAAGAGGGTATATGGAATCCTCTTTCAGCCTTGCTAATGCTTCTCTTGGTTCTTATACAGCTGAGTTACACAGGATACTCATGCTCAAAGACATTACTGATTTTGAACATTCTCCCAGAACATAGCACTTACTTTAGCAGTACTAAAACAAAACACACACCACCCCAACACAACCAGCACCTCATGGGTCAAGAATTTGCTAATTTCGGTGTAATTTTGTTTGTCCAGATGTTCCAGTCACAGTAGGAAGAGTGAGCAAAGACGATTTCTCTGTTTTATAGGAGAGAAAGCTGCCCCTACAAATTCATCTTCCAGACTTGTCTTTTTAGCTATGGAAGCTGTTGTGGCATCTCAAAATCCTGGTCACAGCATGGCTGAAACTGCACTATTAACAAGTGTTTAAATGAGAACTGTTATAATCATGCTGCCTAAAGAGGTAGCTCATAGATGTGCATTTGCATATGTGATGCACAATGAGAACAAAAAATTGCTCTACAACCAACCATAAATCCCTCAATTCAAAAGATTGTGCATTAAGGCACAGGACAATTTTCCTGCCACTTTGTGGGTAATGGATTTTTAAGTGGTATGAATGAGGCAGCTGGTGAGATGAGGTGCTAGTCCTGCTGGGGTTGGATAGCCTGGTCTCCCATTACATGATGCTGAGGCTGATGGGGTTTACTCCTTTCCTCTCCTTTAGACTCTGGCAGACCAATGCTCTGCTCCAGGGTAGGGGCAGTGCAGCTTCAAGGGGCCATGATGCTGGCTGCCTAGTGGTCAAATGGAACAGAAGTGTTGGTGTGTGACTGGATGAAGGACACAGGCAACAGTAATGGGCAGGGGACAGAGTACCACTCCTTCCTTTTCTCCCTTTGGCTCCCAATGGGTGCAAGCAACTGAGACCTTCTAAAAATAAAACTTATTTTGTCAGTGTGTATGAACTCCCATACAAGCATTAACTTGTCTGTTTCACCTTCAAAAGACCCAGTTGGTTTTGGTCACCTTTTAAAATCTGTACATTTATTTGTTCAAATTCCAAACGTGGTTACCATAGATTATAAAATCTACTTGATCCTAATATAAATCGGTCTGTCATTTTTCCCATTGAAAGGATTTTCCATAACTTGTTCTGAACACCACTAATATTTGGGATAGGGGAATCTTGTCTTTTTCCAAAAAAGAGCTATCACACACCTGGCTGTTCATAGTAACTGTGTTATCAATAGGTCCTTCCCCAAGCCAATCAATCATCTCCTTCAGACTGTAACCTAACAAATCACTATATTGTCTGCATACAGCCTAACTTCAATTACCTTGAAAATTCTATTTATTATTTTCCTCCAAAATGCTATCTTATGGCACTCCCATCATAAAGGTCCCTATTCATCCACATATTCTCCAGCATTTTGGACGCCAATTTTCCTTAGTTTAAATGGCATAAGGTATTTTGTAATAAATTTCCTTAACATCTACACAAACAGATAAAGTTTTGTCCTTCCTTCAGGTATCTTCCCATTGCTCCAAAGTAGTATCTGTTTTCAGATCCTTTTCCCATTTAATCCTATTGTTAGCCTTCTAGATCAATCAGTAAGAATCGGTTGCATCATGTAGCAATCAGGCACTGAGTTAGTCTTTCCTGTAATTAGCATTTCTATCCTTCTTAATTGTCTCCTGAAATTTGGGTTTACTACAGCTGAGTTGATACAATGTTCTAGGATTTGATATCTTTAGTTGCAAATAAGCTAAGACTGAAATAGCAATATTCTGTCTTCTGGAGTGGGTCCACAGAGAGTTTTCTTATTTACTCTTGGGAACTTATTATCCCACACAATTTTTATTTGAAATTCCTTTAGTCCTTTTTGGTATCTGGATGATAGGGTCTGAAATGGAATCAGTTTCCAAAATTTTCATTTTTTTTTTAAACCATTGATATACAACCAACCCAAGACAAATTTACTTTTTTTCCCCCTAACAAGTCATTTTTCAGTTTTGAAATAAAGGGCGGAAAGTTAATTTCATATAGCCAATTGAGATTAGAAGAAATATTGAATCCTCAATCCTTTGTTTCGTTCAGCCAAACTCAAACGTATTCTGCAACTGTTTAGTCATAGATCTTCCAGCCCAATATTTAATATTTCAAATTTAGTATTAGTATAGTAGTCTGATAGATCATTGAATTAATTTCTTTCACAATATAAATCATATATTGTGCTGGATTGGTAACCATTGGTGTCACATTGTCTCTATATAGTGCACTTTTACATTCCATTTCATTAACTGCAACCCTTGTAATGGACATTTTCCATACCTCTTGACAGTATTTGGAATTTATAAGAGGGCCGGGAACTGCCAGACTTTGTGGAGACGGTATAGGAGTTCAAGTAAAATATTTCTCTTTTTATACAGGAGCATATAAAGAAATTAAATATCAGCAGTCCATAGCACTCTGATCTTTCAGATGGGATATGAGTTTTGTATATATGAAAATAGTGAAAAGTTAAGAATTTGTCTCTTTTAAAATGGGTACAACATTCAAATATGGACTCACCTGTGGCTTGTTGGATGGCTTCCATTACAATTTTTAGTGGTATCCCTGGTAGCTTTATATCAGCCTAATGTGGAAAAAGAGTGAGGTGAAATCAATATGCAAGGAAGACCTGTTGTCCAGGGATATTTTCCATAGTTCATTTTAAGGGGATTTAATAAATTAACATACCTGCAAAGCAGTTATTCCTTTATTAGTACCAGCCATTTTGAAGTCCATATCACCATAGTAATCTTCAATTCCCTACAGGGGCACATGAAAACAAGTACTTAAAACAAGCCAAATTAAATCCACATTTGATACTGCAGTAAAGGGTCACACTAAACATTTCCTAGGTCACACCCTCACACTTATAAACCATAGTTTTTGTTTGCTAGACTCCAAGTTGCTTCTCTTAAGACTTTAATGCTTTTCTTTAGTACTATTTCACTATAACTCTGGGCATTCCTCTTTTGCATTCTACAAACTATTGCGCGCGCGTGCACGCACACCCTCCCTCCCACCGGTTTGGTTTTGTACCAAGAATGACAATTCAAAGGAGCAAGTAGCACTGACAGAGAAAATGATCTCTGAATAACCAGCTATTTGGGAAGAAGGAAAGATAGAAGACTTACTCAATGTACACTGCTTGTCAGTTAACAGGGTGGCACTGAAGGTAGCTATCTACCTTATGCCTCTCCTTTCCTCAAATGGAAGAGGCAGAACTCACTAGAAGTGGACAATTGATGGAGTTTAAAGGAAAGGGGGCAGACAGTAGCACAAAAATGAAGATATGGTTATTAGATATGCTTAAGGAGGTCTTCCCCCAAAAGGGAAAAATCAAAACCAGAAAATACATCCATAACTATGCAGTAATTCAGCATTACATGTTCCCAAAGTATTCTGGATAAATATTCCAAGAGACTTTGTAAGCTTTATCTGACAGGAGGGAAGAAGGAGGGGGGAAAAAAAACCCTGCTAGAAACACTCACCAGAATGTCTGTTAGCAAACGATAATCCTCAATTTCTCCATTTTTCTCAGGATTACATCTGGTAACCAGTCCTACCGCTACACCAGCCACAGCAGTTGATATTGGAACTCCTAACAGCAGTTAGTGAAAACATTTGTCTTATCTTGTCATGTCCAAATTTATTGCCTTTTAATGTATAAATGAATTTATCTTCTGCATGCATTTCATATATTGTACCTGCATCCATTAATGACAAACTTCCACCACATACAGAAGCCATGGAAGAAGATCCTACAGAGAGTCAGATAATGGAGATGTATGATAAAAAGTAACAAACAGAACTAGTTAGTGAAGTTCTTCAGTAAGTCTAAAATTAAACCCCATACCAACCAAGAGACATGGTTTCCCAGAAATTCAATTGGACTACAACTCCTATCACAAAAGACTTAGAAAAATAAACTTAATCAGAAAATAATAAATGGCATATTGCCCAAAAACCTTCACTTTGTATCTTCCCGATATTTGAGGTCTATTGCTTTGCAATTTAAAGCAGTTCCTTAACAACCATGTTCAGAAACATGTGCATCCTTGTCATTTTCTGAATTTCAACTATGAATCCATCTAGCATCATTAAATAGTATAGCAATTAATTAGAATATCAACTGCTAGCATAGGTGATCAAATCCAAGGCATTTAAAGCAGCATATTTTGTCTTTGCCAGTAGGTGAAAAAAAAAAAAAGAAAATTAAATTTTAATACCATTTGACTCCAAGACTTCTGAAGTAACCCTTATTGTGAAAGGGAAATCTTGGGGAATAACTGTCTTCAAAGCTTTCTCTGCAAGCGTACCTGTATTTAAAGATACAAAATATTCCATCAATACAAAGTGATTAAATGAAGTACTACTATAATAATGACGACTAACTTCTCTAGGTCTCACTCACCATGTCCAAGTTCTCTTCTGTTCACACCAGTAACTTTGCCAATCTCATTAGTTGCATAAGGAGGAAACTAGAAAAATGAAATTTTCATATAGAAAGTAAAGCAGCATGTGGTATTCTTTTAATTCAATTGCCTGTTTGCCTCAAAACAAGCATCAATGCCTCCAAGAAAAATACAAGGGTATCAAGAAAAAATACTTTTAATAGTCACTTGAATAACCTTTAAAAGTCATCAACTGTAACAAATTTTTTCAATTAAAGAGATTTCATTTTATAATTTCTATTTGGGGGATTTTTACATCTTCCTCTGAAGATTCTGTTACTAGTTGCTGTCGGAGACACAATACTGAACTAAATAGACCACTGCTCCAATTTATGTTCCCTGGCTTTAGTTAGTAGGAGTAAGCTCATTTTCATCTAGCTCACTGTCAATTTCATTCCAAATTATACTAATTTTATGAGATACACAGAAACTTTAATTTATTATGCATGAATTGGCAATGCAGCTATGGATCACCAATGTTTGATACCTTAACTGTAATTTCCTGCACATTCCTGTTTGCCTTTTCTTGCCCTCCCTACACCAGTTTCTTCACATCTCTAGACTTAAAATAAATAAATAAAATTAAAAATTAAAAAAAAAATTCCTTTTCTGCACTCTCTACTTTTATAGAAAGTGCTAGTGTGAGGCAGAGAGAATTCAGCCAAAGCATTTCCTCTCCAGCACCATTACTCCCTGATAATTGACCACCTCAGATGGATCCTGGATTTGCATTTAATAAATGCATATTGACATTTGTAAAAAGTCAGAGAATAATACCATTGCAAGATGACCAAGAACCAAGGGAGACAAACTAACCACAATTAAACTTGTCAAAAACTGCATATGCAGCAGCTTGACTTTTCTGTCATACAATCACAAACATATTCATTATGCAAAAATCATAAGTGTACTTCTAATTTCCAAATCCGTTTCATTACATCTGCTTTGTGAAATATTTTGCACAAATCCCAAAGAACAAGAAATGCTTATGATACATGAGAGCTTATTTACAATTTTACTAATAAATTATTAGGTATATTCACATTTGTGAAATATGCAACAAAACGTATGAAAAACAGCAAAGCTATCTTACCTCATAATGCAGCATGAAGTTTTTATCTTTTATTCCACTAGAAATCAAAAATAGGACATCATCATATAGGAGCTTCCATTTAGAGTAGGATATAAAAGGTTAAGTAACTCCATTATCACTCAATATACTACAAACAATACAATCACTACAAACATGAAGGTGAAGTGTATCATTGAACCAGTTGAACAGCAAGACCAATTTCTATTGCTTCTGCACGTATTTTATTTCTCAGTAGCACATGAATTTAAGACCTTATCTGAACACAAAAACTGTACCACTTTAACTATACTGTTATAGTTAAAGCCCCGTGCCCCACAGTGTGGACAGTTATATTGGTATAAAAAGGTGCTTTACTGGTGTAGCTCTACCATGGGGAAGGGGAATAAACCATACCAGAAAAAGGCACCATTATACCAATGTAACTGCATCAACACTAGGGTTATACCACTTTAATTATTTTAATAGAAAAGTCATGTCCCCAAAAAAGTTAAACCAGTATACAAACTGTGTATAGTCAAAGTCTTAGAGATTCATATCTAGTGGAATGTGAGACCAGGAGGAGCGAAACTATAAATCACTCCTGAAATCCAATCTCACCTGTCATTCCACACATGGATCCTCTCTTCCCTAGTGCAGTAGCCTACAGCACACTAATGTGAGAACTGGGGGCAAAGGCACAAATTAATTTGCAAGATGAATGAAATGAAATTGTTAAAACATCTCTGGGCAGAAAACAGTGTGAGTTGAAGCAAAGTTGGGAGAGCAAAATGTATGAAGAGCAGATGACTGCACCCAAGCCTTTATACCTAATAAGTTGGTTATCACCAATAAAGATGCATCAGCAAGAAGACTGATAGAAATTACTAGTTCTGAAAACACACAGGGCTTATCTATACAATGAGGCACATTTATGCAGAACTTTTACACATTTAGGAATCTTTTTACATTGTCTCATTTTTTAGAAGAGTGAATATTTCCTGATTCATTGTTTATAGCCACTGAGCCAATATAATCCTAACCTATGACTAAAGGCAATTGCAAAGAGCTGTGGTGTACTTGGCAATTTTGAAAAACATCAGGACACTATTATAAATGCAACAAAGCAATAGCAGGTAAGAGGGCACATACCTCACAACTGTTGTGATAAGATCAGATTTTACATTTGATTCTAGTGAATCAAATGTAACAGTACAGAGAACCTAGAACAAAAAAAAAGGGACAATGAAAACTTCACACAATTTATTATCCTTTTAAACTATATTGGGCACTAAGGTTAAGATTTGTTTTGGAAACTTTCTATTATAATTCTTGTCAAACAACAATTCAACAGATTCCTTTATGAACAGGTCAATAGGATCAGAACTTTTTCCTGTAAATGCCCACCAGTCTGTCAGGAAAACTGATTCCTGGCTTTTTCTTCCTGGCCTGGCAAGGGCATGGAGTACTAGAGAGGTAGCATGCTCACCTTAAGAGAGAGAAATTACCTCAATTAAAAGACTCCCCTATTAACCAGTTAAAAAGCTAGACAGATGAGAATCAATCATTGGCCAGAAAAAAAGGTGGCTGTGAAACAGAGGGTCTAGTGAGAGGTCTTAGAGCAGAAACTCAACAAGCAGTTCCTCTAGCCTGTGTTAGAAAAAACTCCCTTTCCGCTCCCCTCCATCGCACGGGGGGCAGCCACGGAGGAAACGGGATGGGGACAAAGATGCAGTTTAAATATATTATATAATCTGAATACATAAATTTCTTCTTAAAAGATTTACAGGAAAAACTGCTGGCAAATCTCTATATGGTAGCAGTTCAATTAAATTAGACAATGTTATTTTAAGTGAGTTGCCACCATACACCTGATTAACTGATTATTGAGCTGAACATCCTACACACTTTGCTGTTTTTCAGCAAAGAATAGTTTTAATGTAAAACTCACATATTTTCTTTTTATAAGTAATGACAGAGGATTAAAATTAAGTACTTTTGTATTATGCAAGTAATAAGCAGTTTTATTGTGAACCATTCTGAATTAGAAATTACTTCATAAAGAAAGGAAATTAAAACTTATTTAATGGAATTACAAGAAAGCATGTGTGCAGCCTCAGGTTTTGTTTACTGGGCCGTCTTCTGGGATTTTAAATGGCTCATAGTGGGCATGTGATTCTGCTTAATGGAGTACTTCTAGGTAACTATGTTTTGTAACATTATTTTGAAGTTTCCACTGGAACAGCAAATTTAGTTCTGTATATTATTTCTTAAACTGAACCTGAATGGCACAGACGGACATGTTTAATTCTTTCTTTCACTGGAAGGTATGCAAGATGTTTTCAATAATTATTTCGGCTTGGTCTACACTTACTTTGGCAATTCAGCAACAGTCGACAGGAGTTACACAAACTACACAGAGAACTTGCGTAACTCCCATCGACTACTGTGCTTCTCTTCTGTGTGCCGCCTTCATGGCACTGGGTACGTTGACTTCTGGATCGACTGAGCAGGCCTTCACTGACCGCTCAGTCGATCCAGATAAGTCGATCTGACGGCAGCAACTCTGCCGCCGTCAGTGTAGACATAGCCTTGATTACAAAATAACAAACTTCACAGTTAATGGATACTTTCAGCTTATGACAACTGTAATTTGACTTCTGGTGTTTGAAAGTAGTACCTGTGTTTGACCTCTCTGAAACAATGCTGATCCATGAAGTGTTTTAAACATGTCCACTTCGCAACTGATATTTCTGAGAGAAGTCAGGTCTCTACCATCGCACCTGTAGTAATAAAACAAACTACAAAGTCAAGAAAACCATATTTATGGACAAAATTATTTGTGAAAAGTTTATTCAAAGGATTCAGTGCATTTACCTTATGTATTCTTTCAGAATAAGGTTTCTAAAAATGTCCTTTGAAACAACATTAAAGGATTCCATAACTTCGTAAGACTCAGCCTCTGGAAATTTCTCTAGAGATACCAAACACAAATGAGAATGCCAACCTTCTATAGTTAGATAATTGTTATAGTGCTCGTTTTCTAACAAGCACTGTTAGGGTACAACAAAAGCACGTTGTATTGCCACCCATTTTATTTGCAATTGGGAGCACTCTCCAAAATGTTAGAAATTGGGTAAGTCACAGCAGTGGCTCCAGATCTATTACCAGTCTACTGTTCAAAGAGTATCCTTCTAATCAACCCATAAAGCAGTAACCACTGCTCTCTTAGGCCTTATCTACATTAGTACTTATTCCAGCAAAACGTTGATTGTTCAGGGTCATGAAAAAAAACACCCGATTGACATAAGTTTTGCCAACATAAGCACTTGTGTGCACAGCACTATGTCGGTGGGATACACTCCCCTGCTGGCATAATGCAGCTACACAAGCACTTGTACAGTGGCACAGCTGTAAGTGTAGACTAGCCCATAGCTTGCTAGGACCAAAAGGGATAGGTAGACTTGCTTTCTTTGCTGTTGAAATAAAAACATTTGAGAAGGGTAAACATTAATGCACTGCAACTTTGCCAGTCCTGGGCTGTGCAGGTCCTAATTCAGTAAGATGTGCAAGATACCAGTTAGACTTCCATACCCCACAAACCCTGGGAGTTTGGAGGATTTCAGTTGGCTGGACTGTGTAGAGAGGCACATAGCTTTATGCTATGCTATGGTCAACTGGCCAGAGCTAAGCCAAAGTATACACACCTAGAGTACTGGGTCCCATGCTGGAGTGTATACTATACATTACCATTTCATGCAATGCAGTATATTGTTTCAGTATTAGTTCTTATAATTAAGTTTTTTGTATTAAGTTATTTTAAAATTAAAACTTCAGTAACAAAATGCTCTGCTCATCTTTGTGTTATACCACTGGTTTTCAACTTGGGGCTCTCAGACTAGGTCTAGGGACTGGTCTATGCTGGCAGCGGTGGTCAGCATCTTCATGGTCCTGTGTCGACAGGAGACGCCCTCCCGTCAATGCTGCTTTACTCCTTTTGGGAGGTGGATTAATTCAGTTTACCGGAGAGCACTCTCGAATTGACTACAAAGACCTGATCAAATCAGAGCAACTACATCAATGCCTGCTGCTGCAGCAGTGAAGACATCCCTTTGGAAATCTTAGGGGTGTCTGCACCACCATTTGAAATTTTTTCAGAATCCGCAAATGAAAAAAAGCCTTGCAACCACTTTGCTATATAACCACATCTTAAATGTGATTTGCAAAAAACTGGCTTACATAAACAAGGCCCCAACAGGGGTTTTTTGGTGTGGCTTCCCCCCCCTCACATTAGAGGAACAGATCCCAGAATTTATAACTTGGGAAGTTGTAAATGGTGACATCACGTAAGCCAAGCAAGTGAAAGTCATGCAATTAAGAGGGATTTATAGTCAGACAATTTAAAACTCATTTTAACTTATGACTAATTAACATTTTGGATAAAGAAAGCCTTTATTAAAGATTCAGCACTCTTATGTCCCTTCAATGAAGGGGTAAAGCTTACAATAAATATCCCTGAGACCTCAAACAGGTATTCCAGCAAAACCAAGGCACACCAAAGTAGTCTAACTTATAAGTCTAACTTATAAACATAAAAATAAATTAAATATTTTTTTTCTATTATATAAAAGTGGGCTTGAACATTTATGTATATATTTATTTTATTCTCACACATGCGCGCGCGCACGTTCAAGCCCACTTTATACATCATAAAAAGGGCACAAGACCAATTTAAAAATATTATATCCTTTGCAGGTTACCATAAACAGCAACCCCTCTTTGTAAAATAATATTACAGTACCGTATTTATATTATGGTAGTGACTACTGGCCTCAAGATCAGTGTCCAATTATATTACAATTGTCTAAATATTACATAAAGTAGTAAAATACCTTTCAATTGTTCTTCTGTTTCCAGTCTTATCTTGTTAATTGCGTCATCTCTAGAAATCTAGATAAGATGTGCATCCATTATCACTGATCGTGCAGACTAACATTAGAGGAACAATCTCTTGATGTTCTGCACAACTGTCTAGCAATGGGATAATCATGGAACTCTAAGCACAAGGAATCATAACATACTGAAACAAGGATCTCCAGGATATGAGCCTGTGATTAAAGAAAAATCGCTTACTTATCCTACTGCACTGTCATTGTATCCATGTCAGTCCCATGATATTACAAAGACAAGGTGGATAAAGGAATATCTTCTACTGGAACAACTTTTGTTGGTGAGAGAGACAAGCTTTTGAGCCGCACACAGAGCCTAGACCTGAAGAAGAGCTCTGTGTGGCTTGAAAGCTTGTCTTTCTCACCAAAGTTGGTCCAATAAAGATATTAACTGACGTGCTTTGTCTCTCTCATACTACAACACGTATCTTGCAGAATAGGAGGAAACAGTCTAGTGTTAGGGTCTCTTTAAAGAAATGTCAAGAGGACAAAAGTACAACTAAATCTAAACATGGACTAATTCAGAGAACAAAAATACAGAGAACTGATTCAGATACGACTTACTAAAAGAAATCAAAGACTTTGATGGCAGCACTTACTTTGTCATGGCTAAAATCTGCAAAAACTGCTGAGATCTTGTCAGAGGCAAATCTTTTGGAAGTGAAAAAAAGTAATTAAAAACCTGGTAGTATGTGTTTAACTGTAAAACGTTTGAGCAAGTCACCCACATAAATGCATTTAGTGTTCTAATGAAATAGGTGACTTTAAAAAGATTGCTAGCTTAAATAAGATTTAAATACATCTCTTGCTGTAATACTAATATATATAATACTCATTAGCAGCATTATATAGAATACAAAACCGTATATATTTTTTTTTCTGATACAAAACCCTATATTTAAGAGTTTAATATGGCCAGGAAAAAAAAACAAACAAAAACAAAAAAAACCCACCCCTCTTGAAACTTGGTACACAAAGTCTATTCTTTAGAAAATGTTTTGACATTTTGTTGAAATAAATTTAAATGCGGTTATGTTCACATGGACATCTTGTATTTCACTGAATGGGTTTTAATTACACATTTTCAAGGGGATTCATCTATAAAGGTTGGAGCAAACAGAAAACTGGAGGAATTCTTACTTAACCAGCTACTGCACATTAAGTTTCACCGTTTAATGAATTAAATTAAAATTATATTTCATCCTTGATTGCCCAATTTACTTTTATTTCCTATTCTTGTACTACCACTATCAAATGTAGTTTTCTGAATTCTTCTCTCTCATGTATACAATCATTTTCTGATTTCTCTCGCTAATTATTGAAACATTGAGTTTTTTGGTTGCACTCCATGAGCTCTCAGTTATACTACTTAAGAGAGCTCCCTTCAAAGCATGCATTGAGTGTGGATCAGAAGAAAAAGGGGAGATTTGAGTTAATTAGTTTTACATTAAGTACACTATTTAACATTTAGGCTGTTTGCTGCAACACACTGTCTAGATATGGAATTAGTGCCCAAGAAATTCTTTTCTCTCCAGCTTTCACACACATAATACTTATGTATATTGGAAGTTGTGCCTCATTGACAGATCCATAAGTCTGTCTTCTTACAACTTACAATGCAATCCTCCAGAGAGATGTCAACCATCACAAAAATGTAAGGGAATACAAACAAGTGGTCAGTTTGGATCTTTACAAAAATATATATTTCTATGGTTTTAGATGTTTAGGGACCCCAGATTGATGCTCTCTTTCATTTGTCTTTTACAGACAGCACTGTCCCCTGCTTGGGGGAAGTTTGTACATCAACATGAGGTAGAGCAGTAGAAACTACATGGAAAGAAGTTGCAGCTGCTTCTTCAAAAGTGCAACAGCCCAAAAAGTCCTCAGAGATGAGACTAGAGAAAAGAACACATGGTAGTCTGTGTGCAAGACGACTTTTTCCTCCCCACCAAAAGATGCAAAAGTGCTGAAAATACAGGAAAATTTGTCTCTCTCTCTCTCTCAATGCGTGTGAGACAACCTTTGGCAGATGGCAGAGAGAACTGAGAGACAACGTTCTAAATTGAAGGAGAAGGTGAATTGATGCTGGGAGAGCATGACAAGAAAGCTCAGAGGGTCAATTACATTTAAGCTGACCCTGAGCACCAAGTTCCCAGTTCCTTCCGCTCGTGCTTACAAAGTGACCAGTGGGCCCACTGGTATTCCCCTCCTCAACGGTTCTCTGATGTGCTGCTGTGAGGCATAAGAGACACACAGTCTTGTGCATTTCCCACCCCAGCCCTTTTTCATAGGGAGGTATTTGCCCCACTTGCTGGCTTTTCCTCCCAGCAGTGACAGATGAAAGACTTGCTAGCAGGGTTGTACTGATGTGTAGCAGCTCTGTAAACACCAGAGGGAGACTGGGAAGGTCAGCCTGCTGAGCTCCCATGCAGTATTTCCCCAGTACTGACCCATCTGATCTTCACCCTGAATCCTCTCTGGTACCTATTAGTTTCCCTCACTCAAGATTGCTCCATTTTCCTCCATTTTCTTTTTCCAAGGGGGCAGGGGCAACCTCAGGTGCTTCTCCCTCAAGATACCCTCTCTATCTGGGGAGAGAAGAGCCTCTCTCCCTTATTTTTTGTGGGGGAGGAGGGCCTAGAATGGGTTCCTCTTACTCCCTCTTTCCCATCCTCTTGTCTTCAGGCTGCTACTGTAGCACTGCCCTGCCGACTAAGCAAAGGAGGGGTTGAGAACCAGGGCATCCAACTATCAAAAGGAAGAAAAAGCATAGGATAAGTCAGGGACTCTAAATGTTCAAAATAAACAGTATTTTGTAAGAAAAAAGCCCAGGATTGGCCATTTACTCCCCCACCCTTACTTCACAGAATAGAGGATTAGTTAAGAGACGAAATTTGGCCACACTAGTGCACTTTAAATTAGAACCATTTGTTTTTGTACTTACTGCTTTGCACATTCTACAATCTCTGCTGGAGCACTAAATAACTTCTGTACGGTTCTCTTGGCCACACCTTGTTCTTTTACCAGTTGTTGTATACACTGAATTATTTGTTGAGTATGTTTCACTCCCGTTTTGATGGCATGGCAGAAGTCTTGCTGCAATATATTCTCAGCTGCTGCTTCCAACATGACTATTAATTCAAAGTCAAATAATAAGTCAGTTACCATTATGTTTTTTCAACTGATATAGACAAAATATATCTATCAGAAAGGAAACCTAAAGACTCATATTTTTTGGTAAAATTAAGACAGTGGCTTAGTCAATCTGTTTGAGCTCTGCAAAGCTGATTTTATTCTTTCAAAGAATATATCACAGAGATAGTTTCAGAATGCAAATCAGTGAGCTAGACTTATGGAAGAAAAATTGGGAGGATTTCAGAGTAAATTTTGCAAATATAAATTAGTAAGGAGAAATTCTGCAAGATGCAACGAAAGGAAGCAAGAAACTAATGCCTTCAAAATAAGTAATGGTTAGAATGTGCATTTAGATACAGACGTGCCACAGACCGAATACAATACATTATACCTTCCTCAATCAGTAAGATTACATTAATATTAAATTATAATGGAATAAGAAAATCAACTTATAAAGAAGTGTGCCATGAATCTTTTGGCCACTCATGACATATTAAATGAAAACTCTGATAATGTAAAATACAGTCTCATCATTAAGTCTACTTATAAAATGGGATATGTTACTAACAAATGTTAGCAAATTGAATATAACAAAAAGGTAGCCTGCCATACTGACAGTGTGATGATATATGCAGTGGCCATTTGAAGTCAGAAAATACCTAAGTTTTTGAAAACTAAATTAACCAATTTAAGAAAAGTTCACTCCCTTGTAAGCAGCTTTATAACTTCAGGCTTCCAGTGCTTTTAAAAATGGGAGCTAAATTCTCTCATAACTATTCTTCACCACAAATCTGGATTCTGTGGAGACTAAAATCTTATTGGCTGTTAGGACACATGACCATTAACTTAGGTGTCACTGTATTACAGTAAAACATTTAGACTTTATTTAGTGATAGTGTATTCCAAAAGTTTCAAGAAAAATCTTTAAACAGCAAAGTTGCTGTTCAATTGAATAAGCAGGGAGCACAATGCAACTTTTATTTTATTAAATCTCATTAATATAGTAAAGGAATTCCAATATATATTAATGATTTCCAGCCAAATCAAATTAGGAAAAAATATTTCCTCACTATTCCTGTTTCTATCTAGTCTTGATTACAAAAGGTAGTATTTCAAGAGAAAGCACAATTAAAAGTGATTAAAGAGAAAGCACTCAATTTTTAACTGAACATCAAATTTGAATAATTGTAACCACTTACCAATCTGACTTTGAGGAGCTCCAGTGACTAGTAAGTTCAAGGTACTGGAAGATATTTCTTTTCGAGTTGGGTTAATAACAATTTCTCCATCAATCATTCCTACCCTTACTGCACCTAAGAAAAAACTATAACAGTTAATATTTGCATGTAAGTAGGAATGCAGTCAAAGGATCATTTTTACTTGGTTTGATTTCATAGGTAATTAAAGTTACTAATTCTATTTAAATAGTGGATTTTTGTGTGCTTGTACCAGATTACCTTCTGACAGTCACTTGTTTATTCAAACAATGCAAACAGTTTGCAAGTCAAGTTAGTTACCCTTGAAAATTCTTACTTATTTGGGGCACAGCTGTTATTGCAGTGTAACCAATAGTGCTATTATACCCTTAAGGTTATAAGCTTATTTTTGTTGGTAGTTTGGACATGGGTTTCCTGGAACATAAATCAACTGAAGAAAAATAAATTACAAAGTGAAATCTCTATTTGAGAAATTCAAATTACCTCCCTGTGAGACATTCAGGATGGCCAAGAGCCCCAGTGAGGATTGTTAGAATGGGGCCTTGTAGGCATAAGTATTTCAAAATTCTGAAAAAATAAAGACATTCCCAAGGCAAAATTCTTCATTAATCTAGAGTTAAACTCAAGTACCGATCAACAGTTTTGTGATTAAAAAAAGAAAAACTACACATACACGTTAAGAACACATTAAAAACTCAGGACGTGCAATCATGTCAATGGAGAATTCCACAGGTTTTTAATTTTTTATTTTTAAATAAAACATTTCTGTAAGTTTTTAAAGTTCTTAAGTCATTGATATGTTCTATCAACCTTTATACTCCGGTTTAACAATATTTTACTGTCTGGAAATTTTACAAGCATGTATTGTTAAAAGGAGAAGGCTACCAATTGGTTTGAAAACAGTAAGATTTGCCTGTTAATGGAACATTCCCTGAAAGCTATAGGAAATGCTCCAAGAGTGCTGCTATATTTGAGAATATTCCTTGGAATAAGAAAATAAATGGTTGTAGCATGTCCACCCTCCCCACCAAAACCTTTAAGAACGGTTTTAATATCTCCAATAAATTAGAGAAACAATTGTGGGAGATAATCTGAAATGGCAATACAGGTGAAGGAGCTTTCATAGAAGTGTATTAACTTGCTAAATAAAATTAAATGAACAAGACACTTTCAAGAAGTATTTTACTGTTCATATACTTCATAGTCATGAGGATATTTCCTCAGGAAATGAAAATTAGAAAGTAATTTCCTGCTCCCTAATGTCACAGTCTGCAAATAAAGTCTATTTAAAAAAAAAAAAAGTAATTCTGTAGCTACTATTGTTAAAAGTACACAGGCTATCAGAAAAAAAAATTCTCTATTTTTTCAGTACATATGCAACTTTTTGTGTAGTTTCATTACTTTTCTCTATATCATCAGTTTTCCGTGTGTGGGGGGCTTTTACACAGCACAACAGAATAGAAAAATAAAATGTGACTGTAAAACCACCTAGTGGAATCTAGGACAGACATAGTACCTGGAACTACCTTGAATTTTAAAATGATTAGATTTCAAGTTACACGCAGTATTGTACTGTGCTGGTCCCAGAACATTAGACACACAAGACGGGTGGGGTAACATCTTTTATTGGACCAACTTCTGTTGGTAAGGGAGATAATAAGCTTTTGAGTTTACACAGAGCTCTTAGTCAGCTTTGAAAACTCAAAAGCTTGTTTCTCTCACACTAGCAGAAATTGGTCCAATAAAAAGATATTATCTCAAACACCTTGTTTTTCAAGATTTTAAGTTGGCAGGTACTTTTTTTAAAACTGTTGCCTTACTGTTGCATTGTTTTCTTGACCCAGATATTTTTTATTCTACAATGTTTACTTACCAACAGGACCGTTCCATGGAATATCTGATAATGCAAGTGCTGCGGATGCTAAAATTATAAGACAAGTTTTTAAAATAATTTCATAAATACAAACATTAAATATTTTATAAACTTTTTTTTTAAAGTAATTTTTACCTCCATTAATTGCCAGGACATCGGGATCATTGACACCGTCTACTGCTAAAAGATTGCAAAGGATCTGGTATAATATAAAAGACAATGGAAGAGTTTTGTGCTAAATTTATTTTTCATCAAACAACAAATACATTGAGCTACAAATTATATAAACTCATATGAAGGGAAAAAAGCTTAGTACATAAATTAGTAAACTGACAAAGAAAAATGTTATTTAACAGCAAGAAGCACCAAGCTAGGGGCAAACATAGGCCCTTAAAATGTGACTTATCTTTCTCTATCCCTTGTATACTTCAGAAATACTATAAATAAGATAAATCTAAGAAAATTCCACTTTTAAGTAACCTTAAAATATTCACAGGAAATTCACAGATTGAGAGGTTCTTGGGTTTTAAGGTTATTTTATTTTATTGCACAAATATGTAGTGTGTGTGTTTTCTCTCCCCACCTTCTACAAGAGAAAAATGGAGCATGAACTTGCAGTGAAAATCTTTTGGGACACTGAGTTAAGGTTGTTGAATACTCTATTCTACTTGACATGCAACATAAGCATTGATCATAGTTTCATCTAAAATGTTACCAAGCATGAATGACAGCCATTAATTAAATTATTTTCTCCCAGAGGATAAATCCCGCTTATTTCTTTGCAATGGTGAGTCTGAATTCAGACCAGTTCCAAAGAATAGCTTTCTTGTAGCAATGAGTACTTGGCCTGTGTCAAGCAATACTATTTACTGAATGATTAATGGATGCTACAGTTAGTCCTTCAGCTGCATCAATAGTTAACACTATTTTGCAAAACATTAACCCATTTTGGAAGCTTGCCCAAAACTGTTTTCTTTTGGCTCCCACACAGCCTGTGGCTTCCACAGAACTGTAACTATCACTAAAAATAATGAACCCACCTGTGTATCATAATAGTAGCCTGCTGGGAAGAGCGGCCTAATTGATCGATCTGTAAAAAAATATTTCAAAACTTTCATACATGAAGAGATTAAGATTATGACTGTTTATATGAGAGTGTGGATGAAGGAGGTGAATGACAGACAATGACGACAATAATAAATGACAGAAAAACTAGGCCATCTTTTATTTACCCCCCCATAAAAACAAACAAAACAAAAACAAAAAGTTATCTAAAAAAACTGACAACCAACACATTTAAAAAACTTTTAAAAACCCTAAGTCTAATTAAATTTATGTAACTCTTTGTCACAAGTTTCAAGCCTAAAACCTAAGCAGGATTTAAAAAAGGATTAGACATGTACATGGATAAGAATATTCACTGTCATGTTAAACAAGATAAAAATATCTTCTCTATTTCTTTTCCTTTATGCTGTTTTTCCTGGTGAGGATCACAGCAGCAGAATGGAGAGTAAAGAGGATCAGACCTCCTGAGGGATTCCCAGACATTCCCAGGCCAGCTGGGAGACAACTCCTCCAGCATGTCCTGGGTCAGGCTTGGGGTCTTCTCCCAGTGGAACATGCCCAGTATAGCTCCAAAGGAAGCCTACCAGTGAGCATCCTTATCAAGTGCCCAAACCACATCAGTGTTGAGCCGGACTGAGAAGAGTCAGCTGAAGCTCTCCCAAATAGCCAGGCCCCCCACCCTAATTTGGAGAATCAGCCCAGCCACCTGCAGAGAAACCTCATTTCTGCCACTTGTATCCATGATCTCATCCTGATCGTGAAGGACTTGGAATCAGATAAAAATATAAGGGACAATCCTTCATACTTCAAGATCAAGTCAGCCACTAAATGGTAGGTGTTAGGAAAAAGCTTCCTCTATGTCCAGGTTATTTCACAGTATGGGGATTCTAGCATCTTCCTCTGAAGCACCTATTAGCTGCTACTATCCAGGACCAGGTACCAGACAATGTACCTGTGGTCTCATCTACAATGCAATTCCTGTGCTCTAAGTCACAGCTAGTAACAAACTTCGTACATAGTTAAGCTTCTCCTTATATAAATCATGGAAATGTATTTATTTAAGTTAGAATAATTCAGATTAGAACCAATTGACCTGCCTTAAAATTATTATACTTGGAAGTCTCAACTAGATTACCTTAAAAAAAAAAAACCCCCACACACAAAAGAAAAAGCAAAAACTAAACAAGAAAAATAAACTGTTCATAAAAAAATAACTCTACAATATCCTTGCTTTATTGCTTCAGTAAATAAAGTATATCTCATTCCAGAAACTCCATCAAGGACTCAAGCGATAATAATGAAGCTCTTAAAACAAACCACTAAAAGACAGTCAATATGAAAAATTGCTGTTTTTATCCAGTTAGAGCTGCCCCTGCAGATTCCTACTTAAGACCATGAACCTCAGTACCAGAGGCCTTGAAAACACTAAAAGTCAGTAACCACGCACATATCCAAACTGACTTTTGAAGGATGAAAGTATAAAGAACTGAGTAATTCTCTTGTGGTTCTTTTTCTGCTGCTGAAAATAACACGTTTTGAAAGTATTAGTATTTTTTTTATTAGTAGCAGAATAAATGTGTCAGATGCTTTACAGACAAAGACATAGTCCTAGCTCCAGAAAGCTTGTAATGGGATGAAAAACATTGCAACTGAATAGTGAAATTGAATACATTTCATTATTTTTATGATGTTCGGATTTTTTAAAATTTTGATTTTCAACATGATTTATTAATCTCTGCACAGTGATTAGGACTTGGTCTGTTCAGAACCATATCCCCTGTTCAGATTGTCTATTAACTCCTGCTAGTTTTATCTTATGTTGAGCCTCAAAATTCCATGATCTCATTCAAGAGACAAATTTTGGGCATCCTGGAGACAATTTTTTCAGACAATAAGGAAGGTGCAAGGAGGATACATGTGGGCCAAACACTGTCTCTTTTTTTTCCTACTTTCCCAGAAAAATATTTGGTTGCCTCTTTTTTCATCTCTCCGGTCAAATGAATAGCTCCAAGAGATGATGTCCTCTTAGGCTGAGGCACAAAAAATCCCAGTCTCAGTAGCAAAGCAATCTCACAGGCTATGTGAAAATTTGGGCTTTCACGTAAGGCATGCGCATGCAGCCCCAATGGACAGTTTTTAAATGATTCTGAAATTCCAGCACTTTAAAGCATGCACTTCTCCCAATACTGCAGCAGAGACCATTGCCATTGAAAACAATAGTTAAAGATTGAAAAAAGAAAGCTCTTTTTCAATAAGGATATTACAAAAAATTAAAAGAAAGTCCTGTATAGTGTCTCTTTACAGTCTTTTGCCATACCTATTACTCTGCTTGTAAGAATTTCTTTATCAGTGGTACCAAGTTCTCTTCTAAGGTAGTTTGTGGGAATTCTTCCTGCTGCGGCAGCTTTCTGGCGATAGTCAACCTTATACAATAAAACAAGGATTCATAAACAAAACTGTAATTACTGCTCTTTCTTAAATATACTATAAAATTACAGGTAAGAGATGGAAATAAAATATTCAACTATTGAATTCAGATATATTTGGTTTAGTCAGAGACAAAACAATTTACACTAAAACCCAACTGAAATATTTGAGGCTTCAAGTTCCATTTCCCTACCATTATTTATAGTTATTAGTTTGGACAGTTTATGTAATTACAATTAGTACTCACCACTAACGGCATGAACTGAGATGGAGAAGGCTTTGTTTTACTGACTGCTGTGACCATCACTGATGTATCACCTAACTTGATTAAAAATAGTGAAATTACTTTAAAAAGACATTTTCATAAACTTATCATTTAATTTAATTTCTCAGAGAATTTTCCAAGTGAAGAGCAAACAGATGAATCCACAACTTGCACTGGTGGTTAGGTGTCTGGAAACCTCATAAGGTTTTTCTATGCAGTTGGTAACTGTGGATCCAGTAGACACTCCAATGATCATATAGCAGCTTGAGACATCTTAACAAGAAACAGTACATTTATCTAAGTTGACTTATAAATTTGGAGTTTGCATAGATTTTTACCTGTACTACAGCACATCCATCCGCAAATCTGGCCAGTTTTCCCGAGGAAATTTCCAACTTTCTGTTAAAAAGAGGATATTTGTCATTAATGACAAATAAGGATCAGTTTACCAACACCTCTCCAAAAATATGAAACATAAAATACAAATGCATAATAGTTTAATAGAAAGAATTGATTATATTTACTATTCATGACAGGAACTGGCTTGAAAAGTCTGGATATTGAAGCCCTCTACTTATCTACAGAACAGAAAGCCTCCCTACTGCTTCACAATTTTGCTTCAATCCCCGAAGGGATCGCCTTCTAAGATGAAAGGAAAATTCAGGCTGTTTACTCTCCCCTGCAGTTTGGACAATGGTGGTGTGATTAGCAGTGTGCACCAAAGAGCTATGCTGTAACTCTCCTGTGCGGATGCTATAGGCACAAACTAAGAGGTTCCTAGTTTGCATTAATGTAGTCCTATTTGAAGTAGGCTACATTAACATGAACTAGCAACCTTTTAGTTCGTGTCTATAACATCCACCTGAGGGAGTTACCCACAACACTCTGGGTGCACTGCTATTCTCCCCACCCTCCTCCTAAATGCAGGGCAGTGTAGACAAACCCTTAGGTGCAGCATTGCTCTTTTTTTGGAGTGGTTTTATTAGATCGACTTCCGGATCAATTGACTGGGTCTTCACTTCTTCAGTATAGACATAGCCTTAGTCTCCAAACTAATTCTATCCTGTACTTCTCTGTTGTGACTGTCATCTGCAACAGGCAGTAAGTCACGTGGAACAAGACAGATCAGCACCCCTGTTTCACATCGGCAAAGTAACAGCCAAACAGTAATATCTTTGACAGTACAGAACTTGGCTAGATTTGAACCACTGACTCAGAGGTGAAAGGCTCTGTATCCTATTGGATACCAATCAGTCCCACCTACATTTCAGTTTTAAGAGTCCTATTAATGGCTATCATTAGCCCCAAGGGTATAGGTATTAAATGGAAACAAACAAACAAAAAACCATATCAACACAAAATGGGACGGTGTATATATGCCAGGCAAAAAGTACCACACATTTACATCCCACACAAACTTTTTCTCAGTGACAGTACTGTAATGGAATAAGTGTAATGGAAGATCAGATATGCTCACTTTTACATGGAGACAAGAATATGTCCATTCTTTGGCAGCTGTGTATGTGAGAGTATAGTGGGGAAAAAGTTCAAATGACACTGAATTTTTTTTTTTACTTCAACTGATCTAAGGCCTGATTCAACACCCACTGAAGTCAACTCAAGTTTTTCCACTCAAGTCACTGAAGTTTGTATCAGGTCCCTAATTATTTTTTAAAATTTCAACCAGCTCCTCTGATGAAATTTATCAATATACTCAAAACATGCGGAGACAGCCACTTGCTCTCAAACTGCAAGAAGAGTCCACATCTGGATGGTTATATCTGACATGTTAAACTTCAATGGCTTGTGTATTAATACCTTTCTACTTTATAAATGTACCAGCACAACTCTGCACCAGTACCACTATGACATAAATCATCTTAGTCAACACAATGGAAGGATTTTAAATTTCAAATCACTTTATCACCATGACAAAGTATAGCAAGGCCTACTGAAAAGCAGCGCAAAATCTCTATGCAATAAGGGCAGACTCAAAAAGAACAGGAGGGCAGCTAGATTTTAAACAATGAGGTTATGAGCTGGAGAAGAGATGGCTAAAGCAAAGCTACACAGACCTCTCCCCCCCACACACACGTACACACTTCTCTGCAGACACTGGACATGAGTGGACAATGAGGAGCAGAGATCAAAGGGACGTGCCCTGATAGGAAATAAGCAACCCCGGGGTCAAAAGTGGAAAGTGACAAACCATGGGGGTGAGAAGGCGGAGGAAGTGTCGAGGGGAGAACGCCGGCAGGCAGGGAGAAGGATTGTTCTGGGAGGGGCGGGGGGGGGGAAACCGTAGGGCAGTTGGGGGAAGGGGCGGGGAGCTCTAGGGCAGCGGGGAACAGGCCCGAGGCCGCAGGATACAGGGAGGAGAGAGACGGCCCCGGCTCCCGGCTGGTGAAGGGACTGAGTCCCCCGGGCGGACGCTGCTTCCTTGCGGCGGCCCCTTCCTTACTTGTTCCCCACGTCCACCGAAGCCACCTTGTAGGTCTTGGCGTTGCCCTGAAGGCCCCGAGCCTGGGCCAGCTGCACCCGTCGGCCGCCCAGCCGCATCCAGCGCCTCATGGCGCCGGGCAGCGGCCGGTAACTGCCGGCCACGGGCGGCTCCCGGAGCCCAGCGCGGCAGCAAGCCCGACACGCCATGCAGGCAGCCATGACACCAGGGTCTACACGGCCCGCCGGCCCCGCGTGATTACAAGCCCCCAGCCGATTGGCCGCTGAGGGCTCGGAGGCTGGGCTCCCGCGGAACAAAGCCGAGCTCCATTGGCTGCGGCTCCCAGGCCGGCTGAATTTCGATTCCTCGGCGTGAGCTAATCGGGAGCTCCGGGGCCCCGCCCCTGGCGGCAGCGCCTTGCTATGGCAGCCGGCGAGGGACAGCCTCAGGCAGGCGCGCGCCAGGGCCGTTGGCGTCGGGCCGGGCGGGGTGTCACCGACTCATGGTGCTGTGCACGCCGCTGCCAAACACAGACCTCCCCTCACAGACGGCCTCCCCAGAGAGACCTCCCGCACCGCCGACCTCGCCCGACATCCCCCGCGAAAATCCCCTCCCCCAGAGACCCCAACACTGGCCTCCCCCAGAGACCCCCAGCAAAATCCCCTCCCCCAGAGCCCCCCAACACCGATTCCAACAACCCCCACACCCTGAAACAGCCCAACAAAATTCTCCCACACCTGCAACACGGGCACCCACAAAATCCCCTCTCCCCTCCACCAGGGGCCCCTCACTGCTCCCAACACAATCCCCCATCCATCCTAAAACACTGATCCTCAACAAAATCTCTCGTCCCCAGAGGAGTCCCAACACTGCTCCCCAACAAAATCCTCCAGACACTGACCCCTGACAAAATTCCCTCTCCACCCCAAACACTGACCCCTGACAAAATTTCCTGTCTACCCCACTGACCACCTCAGCAAAATCCCTTATGCACCTTCAAACACCTTCCTGGCAAAATCCCCCTTTTACCCTACAACACAGACCCCCACAGCAAAATCACCTATCCATCTCCATTTAGTAGAGAGACTACTTTTAACTTTCACTATTCTTTTAAAGGGATACTGGAGTGAGATGAATGATACGTACATGGGACTTACTACTAATGAGGCTATTTCCCTGATTTAGCATTTGGGGTATAAGAGATTTTTTTCTTTAGCGATGTGTCAGTGCTCTGATCATTCCCTGAGCATTACAGGATTTTTGAGTTTAAACCACTCTGTATAGTGCATTGAAAAGCTACATTTTATTAAATTATTTTTGCCCAAATTATTAGATAAATAGTAAGATCTTTTGCCCATTACAAATAGATACAACAAGTGTCATCACCACCATTCATTCAATCAAAAGCCAGGATAGAAACATTCTTCCATGCAGGGCCACTCTCTCCATCACAGCTCAAGTAGCTTTAATTTCTAAAGAAGTTATTACTGTATTTTCACAAAGAAAAGTGACTTCTGAGCAGACAGAATCTTCTTGGTCTTTGTCACTTAGGGCTTAGGAAAAAAATATGTATCTGCTGAGTTATTTTTTCCTTGTGTGAACCTGAAGACACTACATATTTATAGATATTAGAATACCAAGCTCCT
Organism: Mesoclemmys tuberculata; assembly: GCA_007922155.1. Taxonomy (NCBI): domain Eukaryota; kingdom Metazoa; phylum Chordata; order Testudines; family Chelidae; genus Mesoclemmys; species Mesoclemmys tuberculata. Next base: position 21,741,945 of record ML675614.1, on the reverse strand, counting down.
AATGATTTTAATTAATCGTTCATTTCTTTATATTGTCACTGGCAAAAGGTCCAGTAGCATCATCTAGCAGTCAGGGTGCTGCACTTGATACCAAGAGACCTGGGTTTTATTTCAGTTATCACTGAGCTGCTTTGTGACTTGGGCATGTCTCTCTCTTCCTTAGTTTTTCCATTTATAAAACAGAGATAATGATACTTAGACCATGTCTACACTACAGACTTCTGCTAGCATGACTGTGCTGGTTAGGGGCGTGAAGAGTTATGATCCCTGACCAACACACTTGGCCTGGTAAAAGTAGGGTAGATGATGATCTTAGTTATACTAGCAAAACGGCACTTTTTCCAGCATAGTTGATTTCACTCTAGGAGGCTGGAATAAGCTATACCAGTAAATGCACAGTATGCATCTATACATGGAGTGCTTTGCCGATACAGTATATTAGTACTCCTTTAACGTCAAAGTGTAGACATGGCATTAGCCTCATTTGAAAAGCACTGAGATCCCCGGATAAAAAATGCAATACAAAAACTATGATACATATTTTTGCATAACACACATTTTCCAGAGAAAATATTTGCTGTATGAGTGTATATGTTCAGAATACAACAAAATATTACAACCAGGTGAACAGATATTTAGTTTTACATCAGTTAATTGTTTTTTGGACAGTGAAATTATTGCTCTCTTGTAGAAAATAACATAAATTATTATTTAATGTAAGCATGAATGAACAGCAATCTGAGCACAAAGGCCCAATCATGCCTCAATTGAGATTCATGCATGACTAAATTAATACAAACTATTGTGCATTATCCTAACTTCATTTGCCATCTGGCATTAACATGAATTAAAATCTGAAGATTTTATAAGAAATGCAATGCAGATTATTTTAAGATTTGTTGTGATACCATTTTTTATTTTACTAATTTACAATTTTTTTGTGTGCATTGTCTTGGCATGGTATTTCTGTCTTTGGGCTGCATTTCCAAAAATCAGAATTACTGGCTGGGAAAACTGTCCCAACTACTAATTTTATTTCAGTGCCACCGTGCTTCTTATCCTTTGGCAAGTCATGCAGAAGGCATATCTGAAGATAAATGCTCCATAAACTTCTGACTTGGCCTGAGCAAAGGATTGTTATCTTCATCCAAATTCAGTATTCATTGGTATAGTTATGGTTTGGTACAAAAATACTTTTAGATGGCAAAGCAAGAAACTTCACCATGTTTTCTTTAGTCATGTATGCTCAATTGCTGATGAATGACCCATTATCTGAAAGGTGATTTTTACACCTTCATCATTATCCCTCATTAAAATCACCAGCCTTTAGTCCATTGCAAGTGATTCTATTATAAAGAGGTTGTCTAAAGCTGTGCACTGTTATGACAATATTTTAGAATGATTACATTTAGAATAAGGCAAGTCATATGAATGTTTCTCCCTGCCCATATTTTTAGCAGCCATGGGTGGGTTTATGAAACCTTTAAGAGGGGCTAAATTGTGGCTTCAAGGTCCACAGTCCTACAAACATTTACACACATGAATAGTCTCATGGAGTTAATGGGATAACTCAGATACATAAAGATAAGCACCTACTTCAGGTTTTGTAGGATTGGAGCCCAAATTTCTAATACTAGTCTCATGTGATTGCTTTTCTAGATACTGCACCATTAAAAATTGGAAACAACAGCAACTTCATTTTTCATTTTCAGGAAATAAGATTAAAGAGCATAATCGTGTCTATAGAACATAAAACATATACAGTGTAGTATTAACACAAACAAAAACAATTTAGTGACAGCTGGAAAGAATGAAAATATGTTTAAAAAGTCTGAAGTATTCTTTGTCTCCTTCACATCACCTACCAAGCTGTTGGTAACACATTCCTACACTCCATTAGGTATTCACTTCCGTTTACAACAGCTACTGACAAGCAATACAGACCCCAACCGCATCCAAATCACACTCAAGCAACACTTTCATGAGAACCTCTGGTGTAATAACAGACCAGCACTTGTGATGGTCACAGTCTGTTTGTTTGGAAAGTTATTCTGTGTTAACTTTGCTAAGGTCCCATGTCATAGAGGCTCATGCTCGCAGTATGGGTAACTCACTGCCGCTGGCTGGAGAAGTTCAGCCTGAGCTTTAGAGGTCCACAGCAGTTCAAATTCCCATATCATCTGTGGGGACTGAACCCGAGACTTTTAGATCTAATAGCATGAGCATCTATTGGTTATTATTATTATTATTATTAATAATAATAATAAAACCAATTATTTATTTTGTGGTAGTGCCTATGACATTATCTACTTTCAGAAGACTCAAGGATGATGCTGGCTCCAAGGAGCACACCTTCTAAAAATAACATCAACCCTCTAATGTGAATACCTTATACACAGTGTTCACATACAGTGAACATAAGTAAGAGCTAATCTCAGCTGTGGTGACAGCACATAGGGAGACAGATTTCTCTTGATTATTTTATTTAAAATATGTCCACCGAAAGTTTTGGAGGCATGTGCAAAATATTAATAAAAGCCAATACACGTACTGATTGGAACAATGTCAAAAACTAAAACACATCCCAAGCTTTCCCCACCCAAAACTCAGTTACCTAGGACCCAAATCGGGTTTTGTGAGGATTGCTTAGTTAGGCCATCCAATATCAAAACCCACAGAAAGGCACTCTGGAAAACTCAGTTAAGATTCCCTTCTAAAAGAGTCCTCTCTATCATTCTGTTTTTTCAATGAGGTGTGACCAATTAAAATAGACTATGGATCCACTTCCAAAATTCCCAGAGGATCTGAGTAGAGTTTTTGTGACTAGTCACTAGATCTGGCCCCTAGAAGACAATCTCTCACATCCTTGGTAGAGCAGCTCCAGTGGAATTCCACTACTGAGCACTCTCCCTGGACATGGTTGCCCAAAAAGAAAATAAATCACATAACCAGGCTATATTATTTACTTCAGGGATTCTCTGGAACAGACACCTGACCACTCCCTGTTGCTAGACTCCATCCAGGGTCTTGTAATAGTGCCCATCATCATAGTTTGAGCATTTCATAAGTGATAGTTACCAAAGTTGTGTACCTATCGTTAATTCACTCAGGATTATCTAGCCCAAATCCTAGCTACTTCTGCTCAAGGACTACTTGCATCTCCTTGATATTTAGAGTACAATGTAAAGAGCCATACCAGTCCCAATGAGTCAGTGATAAATAACTTGCCAGTCCCTGAAGAGGTCCAATGCCTGTTAACAGGTTCAGGCAACTGGCAGATCTTACTAAAAACTTATTAAAAATGAAAAATAGAGACAGTGCAATGGCTGGTGAAATATTAAGTGCAAGAGGTGTCTTCTGTAATCTGGGCCTAAAAAATGCTACTCTGAATGTAGCTGGCATTTTGCTCTCCTTTAGGCCTTGTCTATAGCAGGGAAATGCATTGTGTTAGAAAACATGTTAATTAGCATTTAAGTTAAACAAAGTTAAACACAATTTTGCCTTCAATGTGGACAAGGACAATTGAATTTAAGAACTTGCTAGTGCTCATGTTAGTTAATTAAAATGCGTTAGCACATGTTTTCTAACATAATAGATTTCCCTGGAATTAGCAAGATCTTAGAGAGGCGTTAACAAGGCACCCAACACACAATCTGTGAGGGGCATAGGTTCAACTCATAGGTTGCAGGCCATAGCATACCCAACAGATACAGAAATTTATACTTAATAGCTTATAATTGATATGTTTCTGCTGTACTCTGGGGGAAGGAGGCAAGATTTCCACCTAACTACAGTACATTTCTTAAAATTCACTTTGGCAAAAGGTATATGTTTTATGAAGGATGGTGCTGCAAATTATGACAGTATATTAGTAATGACTATTCTTTACTATATATGCTTATGCTATATATGCATACTTGTACATGTATGTTGTCCTTCCCGGAGCCTTAATTTTATGATCAATCTGGATTCCCTCCCTTGAAAGGCTTTCAGAATGACTGTGTATGTATTTGTACCACAAATAGCAATAGTTGGGGGGTGATGGGTAACTAAAATTTTATAATCTTTCCATAGAATCATAAAAATATGTAATTATTTTCCATAATAATCTTGCATTAATATGAATATGACACACTTGACAGTAGTAGTAATTTGAATATATTTCCACATAACACTGTAATGTATTTAACAGACATTCTGATCCTTTCACATTTTAATTTGTTAAACAAACAAGCACTTTGTTTCATATTAAAAGTGAAAACCTCAGGAAGAAGAAAAGAAGAATCAAGAGAGATTAACCTATTTAATACTTTCAAAATATGCAATCAATCATTCTATTAAGATAATTCACCTTGAAGTTCTGGAGCCATGAAAACATAGTGTCCATGATTTATATTGACCCAGGATCCATCAGTGGAATTATACTTGTATTCCATAGGTTCGTTGTCAAATAGTCTCTCTCTATATATATAGTTAGATAAATCAATCAGATAATATCTTCTGCACACAAATGAAATTGTGTTCTGCCTCTCAGTCAGTCTACAGCTGTTTTTGAAGAATTGCTGGTGCCACTAGAGGGAGTGTAGCTGTTAGGTTAGAAGGCATCTTCTGTTGTTATTTCTGAAAGGAATATGGGTATTACCCAAAATCTAGAGCATGCTTGTATATTTTGTAAGTGATTGTAGTAAAAATAACTTTGTGTGTGCGTCTGTTCTGTATATTTTATCTGTTAGACTGATGACCATGTGGACCTTTTGAATAGTTTGCTTATTTATTAATCCATTTTTCTATAAATCTTTTTAGGTTAGAGTGTCAAAATATAAATACAGCATCTGTCGTCTGTGGATCTTAAAGTGCTTTACAAATTTTAATTAATTAAGCCCTACCACACTCCTGTGAAGTGGGAGAATTATACCTATTTAACAATGAAGCACAGTGCTTGCCCATGCTTCTGAAGAGAGTCAGTGGCAGATTCATAAAAAGAAGCTATGTGGTCTTTATTTACATTCATTGTTAAGATGAGTCTGACTTACTGTTTCAGAGAGAAAGAGAAAGAGAATGTGTGTGTATTTTCTTAGATCTGAATTAACAGAAAATAATTAATGTTAAGAGTTTTTCATTTGTTTGTTTTACCTTTACTGGCACAGCTACTCACATAAAAGATGATAAAATTCAGAGATGAACTCTGATTTGTCAGTACATCTAAACAAATTAAACTGGATATTTTTATTCATTATAATAAATAACATTACTACAATATAGTTTCATTTTTTCTTTTACACTTGACTGCCTCCGTTGCAGACACTTCACAAACACCTAAACTGATAGATTGTAAACCCTTTGGGGCAGAACCCTAAGTAGACAAAAACAGATGAAAAGTAGGGAGAAGGAATACAACACGTTTGCATATATTTTTTCTAAAATGGAACCAAATCACTAATAAAATATTCATGTTTCATAGTACACTTTAAAACTCCTCCTGTAAATGTTACCTTGTCCTAGCAAGACAGTTACTTTAGAGACTGTCCAAGGGTAAGAAATAACAATGGGGAGGGTTAGCAAAGTCCATTCAGTTAGAGTAGATGAGGCCTATTCACAACCATTGCTTAGAATGCACACCTTCACTTTCTGCTACCACCTGCTTCTCCACTAAGACCTTTGTGGGTTGGTCTCTTGAGGTTCCACTCAGCTCTCTAATTTTCTGCGATTGTCAGCTTAGCAGGTGAATCTCACTGCTGAAGCAAGGTAGGAGTGCTGTCCCACAGTAGATGATTTCAGCTCTACTAATCACCTAATGAAACAAAAGTCTCCTCATGGAATCTTAACTAGCTTTGTCTTTGAACAGTGGGAGAGGAAGGTCAAGCCTATGCCTGGGGGTCTTAGGCAACACCCACACTTCTAGACAAAAAGACTCATATTCACCCCCATCCACCTGTACAGGGCTTTGACATCTGAGCCCCTTGCTTAGCCAGTTCAGTTAAGATGATAGTGACCCTTCCATCAGAACAAGTTGAGCGCAGTTCTGCTGCCCTTTGCTCATACAATAAGGAGAACAACATTTCATTACTCTTGAATTTAACACTAACATGATTTGTAACCCAACACCAGCCAAAGGGATCACTTGGGCAAAGCAGTCCCATCATGCTGAGCACTTAAGAAGAGTGGATATGCTCATGCAAATACAGACTGGCCCTCACACTTGTTTCCCTTCCCCCAGCCAGCTTGGCAGGAGAGGGCTCATTCAGACCTGCTTACATAATGAACACATCACTTAAGGCTGTCTTCACCATCTGTTCTGCCATCTAATTATAAACACAAAAAGGATAATTTAAAATTACATCATAAAAGAGTCATTAGTGAGTTAGGTGCATATGTATTTTCGTTTTTCAGTAGATCATGCAGCTGTATCATTGCTCTTATGCTGAAGCTACAGTCCAGGAAGACATTACTATTCTCCTCACCCCAATACGGGGACTGATTTTCAGAGGTGATGAGCACCTGCAACTGTCAGTGATTTCAGATGGAGTTTTAATGCTCAGCACATCTTAAAATCACCTATCATTGTTATATCATGGCATAATAGTACAGTGAATCTCCTCTCCATGCCATATAGGAATTCAATATATGAGGACATATGCACACCCCTGTACATTCCATCATCAAAAATTTAATTGATTCGTCATTTCCTTCCACGTGCCCTGGCAGTTTTCATGTACGGCAACTCCCATAAGGGCACTTGCAGCCAGAATGCAAGTTAGAGCATCTGTTAGGGTTGCTCTGGGTTCTTACCTAGTTCCCAGGAGCCCCAGGATATGGGAGGCACAAGGGCCTGATCATCAAAGGTATTGAGGTGCCTAATTCACATTGAAATCCTAAATATCTTTCAGGATCTTGGCGGGCTGCTGTCCTTGGTACCTATGCCAGAGATAGTACTGGTGCAGAGATGAACTGCAGCTCTTAGGCCTGATTTTCAGAGATGCTGAGCACTTGCAGCTCCCATTGACTTTAATAGGGTGGTGGGTACTCAGCACATCTGAAAATTAGTCCACAGACACAGGGAACCTAATTTAGTGAGCCTCTGGCTTTCTCCTACCTTTGACTTCAAGTAACTCAACCTTTTGGTTCTTCTACATATTTTTATAGCTGTTTTTGCGTGTATTAAAACAATTTTGTCTCCTAGCTCTCTCTGGCTATCAGGAAACAAAGGGATAATAACTCTATCCACCCGGGAAGAGGAAGGAGAAGAAAACAAAATATAAGACAAATCAAGAAATAGAACAAGCATAACCCATTATTTACTTTTGCCCCATACATCTCCATGGGAGGTGGCAACATTGCATTTCTGCCACCACATGGTGCAGTGTGAAGCTATAAATGCTCTAAGGAACTTCATATACTCCCAGGCCAATTTCCATGCACTACTGGCTTCTCCTGTATTTTGAGATTCAGAATAATCGCAGAATATCAGGGAAGTGTTTCCCAGAGGTGAATGTATGCCCTGGTCTCCCTTTTTAGAGTGGGCAGGTGTACAGAACTGCAGTTAGTATCCTGCAAGCAGTTCCTTCTCTACCATTCCCTTGATGCGCCTTACTTTGACTTCAGTGAACAGGCTTTGGGTGTTCATCTTCTAAATTAACCCTTGTTGGCTCCCCTCTTCTCCCATGAGCTTTCCCATCATGAGTGATGGATTCTCCATACATTACATTAATCAGTTTGTTCATGTAGAATACTGTGGCTTTTTCTAGATACAAGGAAACAATGAGCAGAAGAGAGTTATCCAATGGTGAAACTGTCTATAATCCTGAAACCCTGAAATTCTGATGAACTGTCTTAACTTATTGTGACATTTAAAATGGATGGTGCTTCATAATGTAACGTGAAATAGTCTTTACAAAGTTCTGCATGTGAAATTGTATCTTTGCTGCAAGACAGAAAGATTTACTCACTGACTTTCTTTTTAAAGGGAAACATTTATTTTATAAACATACCTGTTAAAGTTGGTTTGGGAAAAAAGAGACCATTTATATACAAATAATTTTACTCTGCCAGTGTGTTCTCTATTCCTTTTGCTGTGACTGCAAATAGTTATATTTCTAGTAAACGTTTATCCCTTACGGCCCCTCTGCTCCATCGTGGAACCTTGTTCTTTGCTTTCACCATCACACTCTGAACAGAGTTTAGAAATTCAACATGGTGACTTCACTGCTCTTATGGGGAAGATAGGCTGTGAAGAAACAAGTTGTGTTGTGTGGAGTGACCCATATGATGTGACTGGGACCAGGTAATAAAGTTCAGACTCTTAGCAGCACACCTATGTGTCTCACCCACAGTGAATATTCTTTTGAATTTTTAAAGAGACTCGCATCAGCTGTGTTTGTAGCTGCCTTGTGTTCACTTTCCAATAATACCCAAGCAAACTGACAAAGTGAAGTTCAATGAAAATGAATTTTAAGCAAATTCTCCCTCCTCCATTACAGCCCTAGGCCCAAATATTCAGGACTCCCACTTGTTTTGCAGCTACCCATCACATCCCTTCCCCCTAATTTGCATCTCATATGCTGCTCACCTTTCTCAGTCTTGTATTTTCTGAAAATAGTTTAGAGCTTAGCGTGTCAAAGCTCAGATGTGAATTATAAAAATAACCAAATGTCTTAAGAGATATTAATTCAGCTGATTTAACTGAAACTGCATGAGCAAGTGACAGAGAATTCCAGTCGCTTTTGAGGCTCCAATACTTCCTACAGATCAAAGATTTCCAGCTAGCTAACAGGTGGCAAACTTTATATTGTCAGAACAAATTCTGGTTGGCTGAATGCTGAGGACAGGCCATTGTGTCTAGCTGCTTCTGGGCCTTTTTGAAATCAGCCTTTTAATGGTAATCAGATACACAAGCATCTGGTTAAACGTCACTATTTACTTATTTTATTTTTTTAAATCTTAAAATAATTGCACTGTGGTGGATGGTATAGGCTCTTCTACTCACTCCATCCTGATACAAAGTGTAGCAAAGAGGTGTGGCCTCCCTTGGAGATTGACATCAAGAGAGGTCCAGACGCTCCCTGGTGGGTGGAACCAGGAAAGTCACACCTGCCACACCAGAAGCAGGGGAACAAGACAGAGACGGGAAGTGTAGCTCAGTTGGGGGAGGGGAGAGCTGCTGAGGAGGTCAGATGGATCTTGCTGGCTCTGAGAGCCAGAGGAGCTGCTGAGGACTGGCCTGGGACACCAACCGACCAGGAGCCAGAGGAGCTGCTGAGGCTGCTGTTTGAGGATTGGCCAAGAACGGTGACTGACTGGGAGCCAGAGGAGCTGCTGCGGTTGCCGCTTGCAGTATGCCCCAAGGAGACAGAGGACAACCCCGAGCTGCAGCTACACTACAAAGGGAGTGTAGAAAGTGGGCCAGGGGTAGACGAATACAGTCTGACTCTGCTGCTGCCCGAGCACTTGTCAGTGTATTTTGGCCAGAGCCCCGCGATCCAGTGGTGGAACGCTCCCCCACTGTTAGGGTCCTGGACTGTGAAGCAGTGAAGTAGGGTGGGGCCAGATCCCCCTACTCCTTGCCATCCCAACCCTGGGGTGGCAGACTCCCCCCCACTAGGCTGGGAGGCCTGTGTTTGGCGGTCACCCCTGCCTGGGAGGCCTAGGCTGTGTGGATGCTCACCACTGCCTGGACCCCTTTGATTGTTTGGTGCCCTGGCCAATCTGAGGGCGTGGGCTTATAGACTCCAACAGCATAAGCCCCCACACTTTGAATGCAGCATTATGGCTGATGGAAGACTTCTGGGCCACAGGAAGTCCCAGTTGTAATGACGGCCAGTATGGACCTCTACAGTGCCTGTGCCCCATGGCCATTGACTCCTATGGCCAAGTCTGCACCCAAGAGACCTGCACCCATTGGTCTGGGGCAAGGTGATGATCCCCGTGACTTTTGGAAAGCTATGCCTGCAAGCTTTAGTTGACTTGGGGTGTGGGCAGACATTAGTGTGCTGGCGACTGACCCCAACTAGTGACTGGACCCATGGGCAGATTAGTGTCTGCTGCATCCATGGTGATGTGAGGATGTACCCCACAACCCACACGTTGTTGGTAGTGGCTGGTCTGATGCAGATAATGCTTGTGGGTGTCACCCAGAGGCTGCCATACCCCATCATTCTCATCCGAGACTGACCTGGGTTTGCCCAGGTTCTGCACTCCATTGGCCTGAGAGAACCCCACCCAGATGGCTCTTGAGGGTGACAATCCTGATAACATGGAGGTGGAGATGGAAGAACCAGGCCTACTGGAGCTCAAATGGGATGACTTTGATGATGTGGAGGTGGAGTCTGGAGAATCAGGCCTTGGTGATCAGCCCACCCCACTGGAGGATTGGGTCGCTGAGGATACCACCCCAACCCCAGCCTAAGGGGGAAAATATCCAGCTCAACCTGGCAACTGACTTCTGTCAAGACCAGAAGGATGATCCCATGCTGGGCCACGCCTATGAGCATCTTGTCTAAGCAGATAGGTAGACCCATGGTGGACTACTCAGTGGTTCAGTTTCAAACTCACCCGAGACTGGCTGTATCAAGTCAAATGGGACCTGTGGACCCAAGAACCCTGGTCCCAACTACTTAGTTGGGCCCCTTGCAAAGAGTGTTGCAGGTTTCCGGTATATCTTTGTAATGATGGACTATGCCACCTGCTTCTCTGAGGCTGTCCCTCTGAGAAGCGCCACTCCTTGGATTGTATCAGCAGAAATCCTGAAGATCTTTGCCTGGGTTGGCCTGCCTCGAGAGATCGTCATAGATCAAGGAACAAATTTCACCTCCCAACTTCTCCAGAAAGTCTGTTTCCTTTTAGGTTTCAAGAGGCTAAGGACACCCTGAAATACCATTCCCAGACGGATGGTTTGGTTGAGAGATTCAACCGGACCCTCAAAAGTATGCTTCAGAAGTTCCCGTGGAAATGCCAGTGGTCACAGATTGATAGATAAGGCAATTCTAATAAATGTTTGGAAAGTTCTTATAGGCAGTATGGGTTTAGAATGGTTAAAATTAGTTTAAAATACTAATCCAGTTTAGTTTGCTTCCGTATTGAAATATCACTCCCTGGAAAACAACAGATTAAAATGACATAAAGAGGACAGGGTAACAAAACTGGTTCTACATTTTTAAATGGCCTGCCAAAATAGGATAGAATGTTATTTGGCTCAGTGACAGACTGCTATTTCTCACACTTGCACTTTGAGACTCGCAAATACGTTTTTGCTCTTAGATCAGCGATACTATGAGTCTGAATGCACAGCCTGAGGGTACAGTGGGATCAGCACACTGTATTCTGAGATCTTGTTCTGGGACAAAACTTTGAATCTGAGCTGATGTGCATCTGCTACTGAGTAAGTAATGTTTGATTATCAATAAATCACATTTACTTGAGAAGAGAACGGTTTTAATTGTTCAAAGGTTTATAGCCGATCAATGAATTCAGATCAATCTTGTCTGTTACATTTTCAGTTTAATTAGATCCAGCCTAGTAAATAGACATCTCTACACAAACTGATAATCTCTGTCTATACAATTAATTAAAGCTTTGTTTTATTGTTAAAATTCAGATTTCTAATTAGTAGATTCACCTACTGAACATACATTATTATAAACTGTATATTGGCTCAACATAATGAGGCAAATTCCTTGTGTAAGCATGTAACTTCACTAAAGTAGATGAGTTACATGCCCTTACACCAGGTCTGCATTTAGCCTAGTGAATTATGAACCAGAGTTTTGTTTCCACTCACACGGGGTTCTTAACCTTTTTCATAGTGTTGGCTACATCTTCAATTTTAATTTCCATCTCTCCTGGTGGCACAGACTACCTTACCTTCCATTCACAAACACATAACATCCTAGTGGCAACTACTGTCATTGCTGACATGGTGAAGTAGTATAAGGAAAGTGTTTTTGTTTTTACTTTTTTGTTTTAAAGTTGTCTTCTTTTAAAAATGTGATTTAATAGGCGGGAACAAGCTGAGTTACACGTGACCAGGAAGTGCTTTATGGTTCACAGTTTGGAAACTGTTTTTCTAAGCATAGGGGATGCTATAAACAGTACAACAATGTTAATTACATAAAAGGCAACAGAGTAAAGAGCTTAATGGTGATTGCTGCATTTGCATGGCAAAACCTATGTGTATAGAATAGATACAGGCCCCAATCCTGCAAAGACTTATTCACATATTTAACTTTAAGTATGTGACTAATATTTAGCTCATGTGTAAGTCTGTAAAAATTGGGGCCCCCTAGAAAGTACCTTCAGGTTTATATTTTTATTAATTTTGTTTTATGAAACATCAGTAAGTATCCCTCCCATGCTCTGTGAGCCCTTTCATAATTTAGTTTTCATAGTCAAATGTCAGAGAAGAATACTTATTCAAGTCCGAAAGGTAGTCTATACATAGACTCCAGCAGAAATAGTAATATATTGAAAAACTTGTCCTACACTGCAGACATCATAAAAACCTCACTAGAATCTCAGTTTACATTCTCCCCAATAGAAGTGAAAAAGATGGGACTTGAAGCTATTGCCTTTGCACATATGATACAGAAACATATTTAGAGACTTGGATTTATTTCGTTTATTTTCTTGGTTTATATCAAACTTTAAAAATACGAAGGATGCTGCTGTTCTGTTCACTGAGCGTGGAAGTGGGAGTCAGGGAACACTTTGGTTTAAAACCAGGCCCTGCTACTACTCTGTGACATTGGGCACGTCCAACATTTTAAAAAGTGCCCTCTAATTTGGGGTGCTTCAGTTTTTGGGTGCTTGAGACATCTTGGGTCTGATTTTTTCAGAGGGGCTGTGGACTTGCCATTCGCATTCCCCTTGATTTCCATTGGAGTTGTTGGTTGCTCGGTACCCTTGAAAATCAGGCTCAAGAAGTATTTAGCTGGATACTTCAGATGTTGTGAAGATTCATTATCTAATATTTATGCAGTGCTTTGAAGATAAATAACATTTTTAGAAGTGCTAAGTGTTAAATGTACTCTGTGGAGTGTGCAAGTATTTTTTTTTATAAATATAGTGTATAAATGTATAAGGGAGATTATGGAAACACACTACTGTTTATACCAGTAGTATAAACTTATTTGCATTCTTAAATTTATTAACTTCTAAATCAGAATTCACTGTCAGATTAAAATTCAGCAGAAGACAAGATCCCTTTTGGTCCAAAAGGCTTGATGCCTGTTGACTAAGAGGGGTAACTGCCCCTCTCCAATATCATGATAAACATTTTGAAATTCTGCCCCTCTTTATTTTCTTGGATTCTAGCTTAGTCGATAAACTTTTAAATCTCAGAAACAAATGTTAAAAAAACTACCTTTTCTGACAAGGTAAGAAAAAATTCTTCCATTTTGGTCAAAATATAAGTTAATTTATATGAATATAAAGGGAGAAACAAAAAAACAAAACAAAACAAAAAAAATTGAAATACGCTCTGTTTTGTCATCCTCTCAGTCATTTAGATGAAGAAGAACCTGATAATCAAAGACCATTGGGAATGTAAATCAGCCTTCCCTTTTCTGCAAATGGGATGGGGGGTTGGAGATAATAGGTGCCCATATAAATCAAAGGCCCAAATATGGGGACTGTTCCTATAAAATTGGGACATCTGGTCACCTTACCCCCACTTGGAGTTTGCCAGCTCCTGGAACGATGGACAGAGCCTCTAAGGGGTCCTATCTTATAGAATACAACAATAAATGGGTAACAGAGTCCTCTGACATCATTTCCCAGCATGCCTGGAGTTGGTGGGGGCGGGGCATAGGAATGGGACAGAATGGACTAGAAACTCCTGCTGAGGCCAAAAGGGAGGCTTCTGCTTGGGGTGATCTGGACAAGAACTTTTCTGGGCCAGTGGTGAGCCAGGTCTGCTCAGCCACTCAGTGGGAGGTGACAGCCTGACTCAGGCCTTGTCTACACTAGAAAGTTAAGTCGACATAAGGCATCTTACAGTGACCTAACTATGGAGGTGTACACACTACAATGCTCCTCCCGCCACTGTAACTGGCCAAACAGTCTTTTTGAATCTGGGCATATACCTGGGAGCGCACCATTCCAACGGCTTTGTAATTCAGGTTATAATCCGCAAGTTTTCAGGCTTTCAGTGGAATGGAAATTTGTTGGGGTTTGATATATTGTACAGTAAGAATTCACGAGATTGTCCCTGTATGAATCTACATACCTTTTCAAGGATTTGGTCCTTGGCCCTTACTTTCCCACCTGGGCTATAGAGGGTTAGGGTCACTGGTTTCTCCCTCGGTAAGTTTTTATATGTGGACTCGTGAAGATAGAAATGTCGATTCTAGAGTCAGTTTTAAATTATACTGCTGTCTCTCACAAACTCAGGGTCATATGCAATTCTGGTTTATCATCTTGGAGTAATCCAGCAGGAGCTGTGAAGGACCCCAGGAACAGAGAATCTACCTGTCTGTGTTCTGAAAGCTCTTGAATCTGCTTGGCTCTGCATATCCTAGCATCACATCCCAGTGCTTGGCATTTATTACATTCCCTATCCTTGGCAGGACGCTCTTTGTTCTTGCAGTAACTATCCCCACACCTGCCACACTTGTTTCCGGGTCCTACAGTTATTTTTCTTCCCCAGAAGAGAGACCCTTTTCCAGTATGTATTCATGCGGTCTGCCTGAGTGACTAGCTGCCATTTTATATATATTCATCCACTCAGCGCCTGTGGTGCAGTTCTGTTGTTTCATCATTTCAGAGTGCCTTGCCATGTCTATGGTTACCTGCAAGGTAAAATCACTTTGTGTTTGGAGCCACTGAGAGATTTCTGTATTTTTAATCCCAATTACAAATCTGTCTCTGATTCTCTCTTTTCTGGTAGCCCCAAACTTGTAGGTCTCCTTGACTTCATACACGTCTCCAGAAAAAACTCCACCCGTCTCTCCCTCTGCATTGCTGCACTGATGGAATCTAGCCCCTTCATTGATAACATTGTGTTTGGCTATGAAATGTTATTCATATTTCCCCATCACTATCATGTAGTCAGTTTGTTCCTTCTCTGTCCCAATGGGAAAAAGCAGAATACATGCCCTGCTTCTGGCCCCATAGCATAAATCAAGAAACTGACCTGCACTGCTCCTGGTTCATCATAGAGTTTCATAGCATTTTGATACCAGACAAAGCACTGTTTGCAATCGGGGCACTCAGCTGGTCTAGAGAAGTCCGGGGCTTTTTGAGGCTTGAAATTAGGCATCTTCCTGCATGGCAATGCCTTCCACAGTATGTGTGTACTCAGACATACTTTGCAGCACAGGCGTACAACTAGCAGTTTTGGAGGTTTCACTTCTGACATCATGTCATGGTCCAGTTAACTTGTGCGCAGGACTAGCAGGAACTCAGACACAACCTGTCTGTAAGGAATTCGTTTTAATAATAATCACCCTGTACCTGCAGACCCTTAAGTCATAGGTAAAAAAATATAACTTCAACAACAACTTTATTGGAGCAACCCAGTATAACAACCATATACCATACCTAGTTGGGGATATCCAGCCATTTCCTGGCCACTTTCCATTGTAGTGTAAAGGAGTATACCAGATTCTGGCCTGATGTCTCCACCCGTAGAGCCTTCAAAAACAATCCCTCACATTCTTTAGAAGCTCTGCAGCACCAGAGATTCAGGTTGATTTACTGAGTAGTCACTTTGCTGCTTTCAAAACTCAAAAAATGTCAAAAATATGGCAAGAAACAGAGTTGTGTGACCAAGGCAATGTTTTCAATTTTGTTTCCAGCTCTGTAGCACTTGAAACTATGTCTATTGCACAGGGGAGGACAAGCCTTCCTGCCAGGATATGTAACTTATGCTATTGTGTGATTCCTAGAGATACCGAGAGATACATTCCTTGAAAATTACTCGTTTTGGCATTGCCAGCTGGTGCAATCATATCCTGATTCCTGACACTCACACCCCACCATTATCTAAGGGGAAGATATCCTCAAGTTTATTAATCATTTAGGGATGTTTGATTTCAAAATGTCACAGCAGATTTGAAGGTTTCATGCTCTCAGCAGCCAGAACATTAGATCATTCTATACAATGACTGGGGCCAGATCCTTGGCTGGTGGAACTTAGTATAGCAGCAGTGGAATCAACTAATTAGTGGAAGGCTATATCTTCTAGTCTTTTCTTATTTCTGCCTTTTTTTTCTTGCTGAGTTGTGGTTGGAACACCTATATTTGCCTGTGCTTGTAATGATCAATGATCCTAATCACCTCTTGGCCAGAACTAAGCTGCAGCACAGACTGAGTGATGTGTACAGCATGGTGAGATGAGGCTCAGCTGTGCAGTTGGCCCTTAACCTTACAGGCCACATGTCTGGTATTCCAGTTCAGTGATATGTTGCATTATGGCCTGTGTGCAGGGCTCTTGTACTTTGTGTCATACATATATGATGTAGTTTTATGACTGGGCTTGGACCGCATTATATGAGGTAAATACTGATTCCTGTGTACCCAGATAGAGGAATAATACTGGTTTGTTATAGAGGATCTTGCAGCCCGCTTTCACACCCACCTCCTGTGCTAGTCAATGTTCAATCATTCGTTGGTGTGCCAAGGTTAAGACAATATGGTGGCCTTCAAGAGACACATGGTTTATGTGTCTGTATTTTAAAAATCACTTTCAAACTTATATTTTGAAAAAGTAGATTTTTGTATGATCTTGGGATTGGCGTGTGACCCATGCTTTGGGAAACCCTGAATCAAGTTTATTTCATATATCTTGTCTTGTCACATAAAATGTTCCACTTTCTACCATTAGATGGCACTACTTAGCTAACCAAGTACTGTATTTAAACAGGTTACATCTTTAGTCTTATTTATTATGGTAATGCCCCTGAAAGGGCTAGATGCTGCCTGGTGACTTCTGCTACAAAGCTTCTTTTGAAGCTTCTGAAAACATAGCGAACATGTGTGGAATAATCATATTCAGTTTTTTGCTTTTCATCGGAGAGCGTTGATCTATTGTATGTAAATTGTATAGGTAAGCCAACAATTTTCCTATTTGATGCAAAATAGGAATGGATGATTTTCACTTGAGAGGACCAAAATGAGAGACAATCAGAAAAGAAGGTTTACTGGGATATTTCTTTGAAGTAACATGTTAGGACACCTGTAAAATATCACAACTACCTCTTTTTTCCCCCCACCAAGTAGAATTTTTTAAATTAAGGATTACTAATGGCCCTGATTTAAAAAACAAAGCCTAAGATTAAGCCCCTTAGTCCTTATTAGGTACCTAAATAAGTGGCCTCAATGTGAGCTGTTGGGTGTTCAGCATTCTCAAAAATCAGGCTATGGCTTTAAGGGCCTAATTTTAGGGTTCTGTTTTTGAAAGTGTTGGTGCATGTTTTTTCAGTTTGTGACTATACTTTTAACCTTTTGTTTTAGGATGGGCCAGTGTCTTACAATTTGGTTGTCTCCATGGCTAGTCAAGTCCTTTTAAGTTTAAGATGCTACTTGCATGTCCTTTAGTTAATTATGATAATCTTCACAAGCTAAGATTCATAAAACTTCTTTAAACGTAGACGGTCATAGTGCCAGAGATGTAAACAAGTATGATACTTAGCCCTTACATACAACTTTTGATCCATCACTCTCAAAGTGTTTTATAAAGATGAGTAAACATAACTATTCCCATTGAACAGAGGGGGGAAGGCCAAAATTTTCAAACATGTGCTCATTTGCTAGGCCTCAACTTTTGGGTGCCCAGCTTGATGATGGTTATTTGTAATCTGGTATCTGCTTAAAAGGCACCATCGTAGTAAGGGTCTAGTAGTGCTTGGCACTATATAAGCTTACAAGAAGACACAGGCCTTGCCCTCAGCAGCTTACAGTTTAGGCTAAGACAAGATGCAACAAGGGAGTGTAACAAATAATGAAAGGGATGTAACTAAGGCCTCATTTTCAGAGGTGACGAGGACCTGTTTCTCCCATAGACTTCAAGTGAAGATATAACAAGCTGGACATCCAAAAATTGAGGCATCTGTAATTAGTGGCCAGTTGGCAGTTTTGGCCTAAGTGACCTACTCAAGATTGAAAATTGATTTAGTAACAGAACCAGGAGTCAAAGCCAGATCACCTGACTTGCAGTCT
Organism: Mesoclemmys tuberculata; assembly: GCA_007922155.1. Taxonomy (NCBI): domain Eukaryota; kingdom Metazoa; phylum Chordata; order Testudines; family Chelidae; genus Mesoclemmys; species Mesoclemmys tuberculata. Next base: position 21,723,795 of record ML675614.1, on the reverse strand, counting down.
GATATCCTAGCCAAGTCACTGCACTTAATGACTGAAGGTAAAGGGGTTTTTAATGACCTAACTTTCTGTATGATTAATGACCAGCTGGATGAAGTAAAGGCCCAAGGTGAAGCCAAAGGGTCCTCAATTTAGTTGGTCAATAATTAACTGACCCAACAATCATTAATGCCATTATATATTATGCAAATATAAAAATGTAAAATGAAAAATTCATTTGTCTATGAATTTAAAAGTTGAACCAGTCATTGCCTTGGTTGTGGTGCTCTGCTTCTTTTCCTAGAGCACGTATGCCAACAGGATAGCAGGATTTCGTCTGCAGTGTTCCCTTAGATTTTTGATCGATATTAAAGGTAATTACAAAAAAAAGTAGCCTGGCTTATTCTTATATTTTACATATTTTCTTTGAGTCTTTTCTTTCATGAATGGATGAAAAATATTGATGGAGATTGCTGCTAAATGTTAATGCTAATCTTTAACAAACATGTTAAAGAATGTTTAGGTCAAAACCTATTTGGGAATGGTTTTGTTAAAGAACAATTACCTTCACTGGTAATTGGATGTGTCTCTTTTGTATTAGCAGTCACACTCCCAATGCATTCAGAAGTATTGTCTCTTGTTGTTCCAGGACCAAAACACTTATGGAAGTACTTTTGTTTTGGGATTAAGGCACCAGATAAATTATTAACAGAGATGGTAATTAAATAATATGATAGGATATGCATGTGCAGTAATGATAATTAATGACATGACTCAGGTGGTTAGTGAGGCATGAGGTAAAGACAAGTGATTCCTATGCACCAAAGAATTGTAATTAATCAGCATTACATCATGGCCTGGGGTGAGATTATGAAAAAGGAATTTAAAAGTAAAAGTTTTTTTTAAAATATTTGAAATACATTTGTGGAAGTGTCAGGCCAAAATTATTCAGCCATAGAAGTGTTGTTTAAAAATATTTATGCAGTACTTAAAGTAACCCATTGACTTGATTGCTAGTATTGTTTTTAACTTTACTGATATTTTACTTTAAAAAGCTTTTAAAATAAATGTAGAGAACAAAGAGGCAAAACAAAACCATATGTAACAGGCCCATTAATCACAGGTCAGCAAACACAGAAATTGGTAGCAACTTCTATAGTAGGAAAGCCAAATAGTCTACTGATTAGGGTGCTTGTCTAGGTATGGGGAAACCTAGGTTCAATTCCTTGCTCTGCCAGATTTCCTGGGTGAGTCTGACATCAGGTAAATCCCTCAGTTCCACGTGTGTAAAATGGTGATAATTGCACTTCCCTATTTCCTAGGTGTTCTGATGTTAAATACATAAATAAGTGTGAGATGCTTAGATATTGCAATAATGGGGGACCATATCTCTAAATAGATGAACAGGTATAGAAAAACTGTGGTGGCAGAAAGTGGCTGTGACCTCCTTTCACAGCAGGTAATAATTTTCTGGGGGGCAGACTGGGAGTGTACAGCTCAGGTTATGGATGGTATATTCAGGGTATCCTCAGTGGCAGGGTTTCTATGAAGCATCAGCTGTACCTTAGAGCTGCTTTCTTGCAGAACCTTGATTGGAACACCTTCGGAGGGCAAGCAGTAACAATGTGAATGCTCTGGCTGTGATGTTCTGTTAATATAGCATCAGTGTAGACCCAGCCCGGGTGTGATATACAGCAGGCTTGAAATAAAGAAAATGATAATTTAAAAAGAAGGCTTAGAAGTTCTTTAGCCTATTTATAATCAATTTCCCCCCTTTTAGCAAGAACACTTATGCATTTTTTTAAATGCTGACGGTAACCTATAAATAGTAGTTCCAAACCATGTGGCTGTGATGATTTTCATAGGACAATATGGTAAAGATGTCTAGAGCCAGGAATTTCCATTCAGGAGAAGCGTGCTCCTTACTCCTTCCTAGCTCAGGGAGCAAGCTCCTGGCCAAATGGCAGGGCCTGTATGAAGAACTCAGCCAGGTGGGAATGGTAGACTATGAAATTTACTGCCTGGACTAGTAAAAACAAGAGCAGATTTATCATGTCAATCTGTTAAAAACATGGAATGGATAGGAAAAGCCTCTTCATCCACCTGGTGGACGGAGAAGAGAATCTGGGGCCTCAGCATTCTTAAATGGCTGAAATTGGGATAATGCTCCTTGGGGAGGGGCTGTCTAACCTGTAGAGAGGGCAAATAAAGAACCTCGGGGGATCTTATAAGGAGGTGTTATCCCCACTACTGAGAGGAACCTCTTTGGTAAATCACCCCATCCACACAGGGCCAAGGGCTGAGCCTATTTGAAAGTCATCAAATCCCAGAAGGAGTAAAACCCCTGTTGTTCAGGAAGTACAAGAAATGTTAAGATTGGGGGGTCACTGAGGAGTCCTGTGGCCCCTGATGTAGTCTGGTGCTTTTGGTACCAAATCTAGATGGGACCATCTGATTTTGTGTAGATTTCCATTAGATAAGTGTTGGTTTTGACTTTGCCTGTCTGATGACCTGAGTCAATGATCTGCTGGATTGCCTCAGTCAAACCTGCTTTACACAGCATTAAATCTAAATAAGGGTTATTGGCAAATTATGCTTACTCCTGAATAAAAGCTGCCTTTTCTACGCTAGTGGACCTATTCCAGTTTGGGTTGCATGGGGCCCTGGCCACCTTTCAAAGGCCCTACCATTTCTATCCCATGGTCTACTTCACTGATATAGTGGTTTATATTCGGGTCTGGCCCATCCAACTTCAGAATATATTGTCTGTCCTTCATGCCCTATGGAAGACCTGTTCAACAGGAAACCCCAAGAAATGCAAGGTGGGAAAAGAGAAATGAAATATCTAGCAGAGAATGGTAAGGATAAACACTAGTGAACAAAGTTAAGACCCCAGCCGCATCCCCCTACCGAGAACAAAAAAGCATGCGTGGGCCTTCTTAGGTTTAGCAGGGTACTATAAAAGATTTTTACCTGCCTTTGGCTTATTAGCCACACCTTAACAAGACACATGTGGTCCCCCCCAGTGCAATCAAGCTTTTCCGAAAATTAAGCAGATTATCTGTAACAAGCTGGTATTACACAGCTTGTAATCTCCTGCTCTCTAGAATTCATTCTACAAACATGCACCTTGCACTGTGCCGCGGGTGCAGTGCTATCCTAAACTTTCCATGGATAAGAGCACCCCCTCCTTTACATAAGTAGAAAACTCTTAGACTGGGAAACCCTGTACTGTATCCTTGAGAAAGAATGCCTGACCATACAATGGGCTGTATAACTCAGATACTAGCTATTTGAAACACCCTTTGTATTGGTCACTGACCAGGAAGCACTAAGGGCTCCAAACCATGAAGGATTCAAATGCCTCTGTCACACACCAGTACTTGGCCTTACAACTTTTTTGATTTCAAATAGAGCATCATCCTGGGAAGGACCATTGGAAAGCAGACTTCCTTTAAGAACTGCAGAAGACAGGATGCCTTGCAGTAAGTGTCCTGACAGACCCCCTCAGCAGGGGAGGGATATATGAAGGCATAAGGGATACCATTCCTTTTGGGTCAAAAGTCTGCAGATGGCTGGCTGATTAACACTGCCCCCTGCACCTAGGAGAGGATGGGAACTTAATTAGCTGGTGCTGAGAGAGCAGCAGAAAACTGAGGGGGAAAACTGCAATATTTTCCAGAAAGCTAAGGGGCCAAGATTCATGTGTCCAATGGACTAATCCAAAGGAATTGCTCCAGAAACCAAATGCACAGAAGGGAGATTGCGTGGAGTCCTTTACTGTTGAGGCTCTGAGGTAATTGAAGTTACTGGCATGAGGGATGGGCTTGGGGAAGGGACTCCTTGGCCTAAGCAGACTTTGAGGGAAGAGTCTGTATGGTTTTTAATTTGTTTGTTAAGAGGGCTTAAAATAGAAACTAACTCTGCTTCACTTGATTCCTTGAGAGAACTCAGATAAAATTAGCCCAGGGGGTAACCTGACTCAGCACGAGAAAACCTGGTCTAATGGAAGGAGGGCACTATAAGATAGGCCTCAATCCTTTCACAAAGAGCAATGCAAATAGGATTTCTGATGAGAAACCAAATGGTGTTACTGCATGAACCCCATTTGAATTTACTCTAGTTACACTTACCTGTTGTCCTATGCTAATAGGGAGTGAATGTGAGCAAAGAAACTAGATTTGTAGTCCCATTGCAAATAATTTGTACAATCAACATGCAGATAGTCTGCAAAGTACCAGAATTATTAAATCTATGGAGAATTCATAGGCGTCCCTGCCATGTAAAAATGTATAAAGTTGACTCTGCTCTGTGGGCCTGAAACATGTAGGAAAAAATACCTTATTTTTCAAATATAAATATTTAGCATGGCAACAGCAGCCACAGGAGACAAACATAGTAGCAGAGAAACAAAGGCAGAACACTTCAACCCCCAACTTTTAGGCACTAACCCAGCAGTTTAAACAGCTCAATAATTCAGATCAAATGTAATTCTGATTCATCTGCCTTCAAACCGTCTACTGTGCTCCTGGGCCTGGCTTTCCTGAGGAGCTGATTGGAACAACCCAAGACAATATCTTTAGTCCTAGTGAGTTTTTGCAGCTTTCAGTGTCGTGGAGGCAATGAGGTTTTAATGTCTAAATGCCTATTTTATCACCTGATGTAACTTCTCTATAAGCTTGTGTGGCTGGGCTCAGCTTGGGGACTATTAGAGTATGTCTACATTGTAGGAGGGAACATGCCTCCCAGCTCCAGAGACGGATACATGCTGGCTCTGCTCAAACCAGTGCACTAAAAATAGCAGTGGGGATGTTGCAGGATGGATGGTGGCACGGGCTAGTCACCCAAGCATAGGCTCAGGGGTTTTGGAGTATATTTTATTGTTGTTGCACTTGGAGCAATTGAATGTGTGCAAGTACAAAATGTGCGGCGGCAATATACATGTGATAAGTTTATCTGCTGTGTTCCTTTGACCACTTCACCTGCCTTCTATCTAGTAATCTTTCTCCTTTGGGACTGCCACCATTCCTAACTTTTAAGCACCTTTCAGGTATCTGCCACTTTAAAAAGATCACCACTAACAGAAACCGTCAGCTATAAAAAATGTCTCTCTCCCTACCTGTCCTTCCCACTGCAAAATTATCTTGGCCTGCGGTGCTTAGCTATTTATGTAGAAGAGGAAGTAACTTTAAATGTGTGCTAATAAAACTTTTATACTACATCAAGCGTGTATGTGACCCAAAACTTATCACCTCATTCTGCAATTTATAGCATGGCCATCACTTTCACATATATTGACTATATATATTATATGGAATATTACACGTATACACGCTCACACACTTCCATTAAAAATTACATTAAGAATATTAAGGTTTCAGGGTTAAGCACTCAAAAGTCAGGAAATGCAAAAAATAAATTAAGGTTACATGTGTAATCTTATCTTTGCTTCCTTGTGCATATGCACTATGATATAGTCTTGACTTGCATGGTCACAAACCATTTCACTAATGCAGTATAATAGTGTTTTCTAAAACCTTAGATACATGTGTGCAGTATCTTTTATAACTGTTACTGTGTATGCCAGATTGATGCCATGATTGCCATTTATATCAGAAGCACACAGAAAAGTGAACTTAGTCTCAGTCTTGGCACACAGCTCTGTCACCAGAACTGGGGCTGGGAAGCCACTCTTCATATCTAAAAACCTGACTGTTGTTTGTGGGAATGCTTCTTATCTAAGCCGTTGTTTTACCCTTCCAGTCTGGTTTCTTTAAATAATTCTTTTTGATCTAGCTATGAGCTGTGGCAGAGGGGAGTATGGTATTTATAAAAAAAAATAATACAAGTATTTCCCAGTTCTCCAAGCTCACACCACATGCTACTGATTAAGTGTAACACAGCATTATGATGAAAGGTGCTAATGGCTTGCATACTCCGTGGTCACTAATGTAAGAGCCCAGATCTTCTTTAAGGAGATTGTGTAGGTTAAGGCACGCTCCTTTGGCTGGAGGTTAAACCTCTGAGGTACCTATGTATTGCAAGGTGGCTGCACAAAGAAGAGTACATACCAAAGTTCATCTTTTGGGGCCATGTGGTCCTATGTGAGGAGCCACGAGCTAGGGGGCATTCCCTAGGTGAAAATCCCAGGGGCTGAAGCAAGAAGAGGGAACTGTGTATTAAGCATTAAGATACAAGCAGGAGTCAGAGGTGAAACAGAGACCTAAGACAGCTGCTTCTGAAGGCAGGTGTTGTAGCTGAGCTTTTTGTGAGAGAGAGATGTCCGTGTGCATTTTATGACCACCAATATTCAAAGGATCAGGATCTGTGTACATTGACTGGACTTGCAAAGTCCTACACCCAACCTGATGGCATTCTTCTGTTTGTATGAAATGTGTCAATTTTTAAACACTGTTTCTCATCATTTCCAAAATTTCAGGGTATGCTCTAGGTATGGATGGATAGAATCCTACTGATTCTGATGAAAATTGGAAAACCAAAAGAGGGAAGTGAGGAGACACACAGACCAGGTCTACATTACTGACCTACATTGGTATAACAACATCACCCAAGGGATGTGAAAAATCCACTCCTCTGAGTGATGTAGCTATATTGACCTAACCACCATCCCCCTGTAGATAACACTATGTCGATGAGAGAGCTTCTGCCATAGAGAGGAAAATGGGAGGCACACCAAACCCCTTCTAGGGAGAAGAATGATGGGACACTGGTATATGGGGAAAAGGGGATTAGGGGCATATGGTATGGAAGAGATGGGGGTATGAATAGAAGTTAGGAATAGGAGGGTACATAGCCCCTGGCATGGGGGGAAAATGGGGATCCTGGCATGGAGAGGGAGGGAATGGGGGCACACAGCCCCTGGCATGGAGGAAGGAAGGGCAGGAGGCACACACAGCATGTGCATGTGCAGTGGGCTTGGCCTACAAAAGCAACAAAATGTGCAACCTGTAGTAAACAAATCACGCTATGGAAATAACCTGGCTCTGATTCTAACTGATTTCTGGTCCAAAGGGGAAAAATGGATTACATTACTTTCTAGTTAGCTATGTTCATCAATAATTTTATTCATAACTTGTCTAACTAGTAACATATTAGCAAAATAGTTGTTTTTTGAGGGTCACAAGTGAAGTTTGAAAGCAAAGATCTTGATCTTTAATTGTGCAAAAAGTTATATAACTATATTAGCTAGTTTAGATTTGCATAGCATATAACTTGAACTGCGTACATGCCTTTGATACAACATGCTTGCAAACAAGATCTGGCATCTCAATAAGCCTGTGCTAGATTCAGATTGTTCATATACAATTAGATAAGTAAACAAACAAGGAACTTAGAGAACTTTTAAATTCTTTCTGACTCTCACACCCACACACCTATCTATATACCTGCCTTTTACCTATAAAACTGTCTGGGATAATAAGGATGTTCATTTATTTATTTCTAGATCACTAACTGTGGTTCATCTTTGTAGCAAACTAGCAGGACTTAATAGAATCAAGCATGGTATGCAAGCTTCATGACTGTGAGGAAACACCTCCTAGATGGAACTTTCATGCAATATAGTGGCACATTGAAATAAATAGGCCCCTATATTCTTTTCAAACAATTTAAGCCCTTGTGAAGACCAGCTTGTCATGTTAGTTACACCAGTTGCTCAGTTTTGCTCTTCTATGAAATGACATTCATCTGTATAATTTCTTGGATATTTCATTACAAAGTCCTAGGAAAGCCTGGTGAACATGAGGTAGGCATTCAGTTTTAAGGAAGACAGGAAAAAGGGGACTAGCCACAGAAAGCATTTTATGCTGATTCCTAAATGTAAAACACAGAATGTGTTTGAAATATCAGAAGTTTAAGTTTGCCCCAAGGCAGCTTTATCTTATGTGAATGAAATGTACGTCGTGCATTAACCAAGCAGAAACTGACCTTGGCAGTTTTACAGTAGTAATAGCGTCATTAGGACAAATTGTTCAACATTTTATCATGTGTGTTAAGAGCAAACTTGCTTTTCTTTTGCATTGGGTAACATGTCTTCATGTCCTGCTTCCTATTGACACTGACCAGAATGAGATAATCTCACTCCTTATCCAAGACTGAGTTTCCCTTTGTCTTTTTCTTTCTTTGGCAATGGATGTGGATCCAGCAGCTTTTTCAGCACATCATAAAGGACGTAGTCACCAAGAAGGGCTGTGTTGAGACTGCTGTGCCATGTGGTACCCTGAAATCAGATGATTCCTGGGCTTTATGCAGTGCCAAAGGGTGGCTCGCTGAATAACATGCAGAAATGTTAATTCCATTCAATGTCTCGAATTGCTGAACTTGAAATTGGAACTTGGAATGGGGAAGGGCAATATTGATGATAGAAGTGGTGGTATGCATCCTAAGAAGCATCATGTGCCATTCCCACGTGTTCCCATTAGGACTCTGTATGCTAGTCTGCACAAATCAAGCATCTTGATATTCAGCTAAGCCTGAATATTTTGGCATTGTTGGGCATGGTTCTGATCTCACAATGCTTTTACTTTGTTGACTTTCAGCAAAGTGCAAGTCAGAAGAGAATTGGATCTTGAGGGTTTTTTTGTTTTGTTTTGTTTTTGTGGATTTAAGAAGATCTAGGGGTCTGTCCTGCAGAATTTTCATCATCTGAGAAAAGAAACACCATCAAAGCACCAGTTCTAATTTTGGCTCCAGATGTATCTCCCTGAGATATTAAAAACCTTGTGACAGATGCACATGTTCCATTATATACAAGAATACTGACGTAATTTCTTTTACAGGTATTATGGCAGCCCACTACTTATATAGTTATCATGGGTAGTTGCCATAGGCTATTGCAGAAATTGCCTTTTAAAAACTATAGGTAGGGTGGATCCTTATCAATAGTCCCAGGCCAGTTGCACTTTTCTTAACTCCGTTTTTATTTGAGGAAATCTGTGATCCACCTAGCTCAACTAAAAATCTACAATGTGCGCTTGAGCAGCCTGAAAGTCACCTGAACTGTGGATTAGATATAGTACTGAAGATCTCCTCCACTGATTGGAGAGACAAGGTGGATGAGGTAATATCTTTTATTGGATGAACTTCCATTGGTGACAGAGACAAGCTTTCGAGGCACACAGAGCTCTTCTTTTCCCAGACCTGAAGAAGAGCTCTGAGTAGCTTGAAAACTTTTCTCTCTCATCTGCAGAAGTTTGTCCAATAAAAGATATTTCCTCACCCACCTTATCTCCCTCACATCCTGGGACCAATACAGCCACAACAACATTCCTCCCCTGATTGTCATTTATGAGGACACACATGCTTAATGGTTACATTGGGGACCTCCTGGTCCTTACTGGAATCCTGAGAATTTCCTACTGTTGTACCTCATGTTACTCTCCTCAATGCCTTTCACTGTTGAAATAGATTGGTAGGCGTTAACACCTTAAAACCTTTTTAATGTTTGCACAGACTAATGACTACATGGTTGTTGGCTCCAGCATCAGTGCCTTAGGGCATGATTTTAGCCACATCTATGGAGACAAATTTACAACATCAAAACAAACCAATATCATTGGAATTTATATTACCTCTTAAAAACACAAGGTCAACAGAGTTGAGAACTCTACTTCAAGAAGGCCTCTTTGGCTGGTTCAGGGAATTAAGCATTGCAGATTTAAAAATCTTGCTGGGATTATAGACTACCCCATGAAGCTTTTATGCATGATGGAGGTCCCTCAGATTGAAGTCTGATTCAGGGTGACCTCGAGAAGGCCTAATAATGCAGAATATCACATTTTGACTACGAATAATCTTTTATTTTGATGGATAGACTGGTAGGTATGAGCTGCCTGGGCAATATTTTCTAAATATCTCACAAATCTATAATTTATCATGGTGGTAGTTTTATTATTATTTGTATTATTGTAGCACCTAGGAACCCTAGTCATGGACCAGGACCTCACCTGTGCTAGGTGCTATATAAGCACAGAACATAAAGACCTGCACTGTAGAGCTTGCCATGTAAGGATGCCACAAGAGACAACAGTTAGACATAGCCAGAGGAGTGCAAGGAAACAATGAGACAATGTTGGTCATCATGATGGGCTCTGAGCAGCAGCGACGCTATTGTCAAGTTTTTTGCAGCAATCACTGCAAAAGAGAGTGTAAGGGGGCCTTGAAGGAGGATAATAAGTTAGATCAACAATGAGCAGGAGAATGGTGGTGGTTGGGAATCCCTTTGGTGGTGGCTGACTAACTGGGGCTAACCTTAATTTGGCCTATTTCAAAGGAAAAAAATACTCTACTGAATTATCTTTCTACCCCTAGTAGGAAATTATCCCTGGCAGGGATGGTTTAACAGTATCCAGAGACAAGGGATAGAGGAATTGAACTTCAAAGGCAGGAAAAGGCTGTAATGAATAATATTTAGTTTTAATCTGAAGAATTTTATTTGTGAGGTAAAGGAATAAAACTGAATTAGCAAAAGTGGATTATTAAAGAAACTTTGTGTAATGTGAGAAAAGGTCAAGTTAGTCTTTTCCACTTTACTTATAAATTCCATAGTTGTTCTTAGGATCCAAAGTAACAGCACTTCTCCTAGTGCTCACTAGCCCTCCCACTCATAAATTGCTCTGATTTTACTTAGTGCAGTGAGTTCTGAAATGAAAAAAACTCCTTTATAGGTAGACAGAAGTGAATATTTACCACCCATGGACAAGTCCTCCCTAAACATTTCACTCTTGAATTTTTTTTCTTCAGCTCCCACCAAAAATCAATGGGAGGCTTGGATAAGCAAGAAATTCAGGATTGGGCCTAATCAGTGTATTCTATCAGACCATCAAGTACCATCAAAAGAGTCAATGGCAAAACGCAGTCAGAATAGAAGCAGGTGCTAATTAAGATGCAGAAGCAATTTCACAAACGCAAGTCCTCTGGTGACTCTTGGGGCAAAAATCAAAAAGCTTAATCAGTGAAAGCAGGATTAGGAATTTACATAAAGTGAAACAAAAGAACTTGTATCACAAGTCAGTCTTGATTGGAGGAGGTTAATAAAGTTCCTACTTGAAAAATTCCTTCCTGTTTTCTCTGGTTAGCTGGGAGACTTTCTATTGCTGCCCAATGGCATAAGCCCCATATTTCTTCTCTGAGTGTCTTGCTTGGTAAAGCATAGAATGTCTTGCTGCAGAGAAATTTCTTGAGTTACAATAATAAAAAATATATATTATCTTGCTATGTAGGCACTATTTGTTATTCTTTACTGACTCTAATATACTGCATGTATCTCAAAACCCAAAACCCTTGTCCTTTGATTCCTGTTAAAAATATATGGTGCCTGTTTTCCAATTTGTGTTGCATCTGTATGTGAATACACTGTTTACTTTTGCATTTTTCCTTAGTTGTAATTTTACAGTTATGCATTTTAATATTTGACAATCCCAAAAATAAATTTTAAGAAGTGTTAAACTGAGTGAAATAAGATAATAATGAATAATTTAATGGATTATTTGTGATTGAACCAAGAACAAACTTCACTGTAGGTATGCTGTGAATAATAATACAGCAAAGCCTGTGTAAAGGAATTGACAATAATTAGTTGCTTGATAGCGATAGCTTTCTAAGAAAAGTGGGAAGCAGAATTCTCCCCAATACATTTGGAGACAATCTGGGCTGTCCCCGGAGACAGTGTATTCTCTTGTAAGGGTTTCATTACAGTTCCAATCAGATAACATTTATTTGTACCAGTGGAGAAATGATACATGGGTCAGTGTGGAGAGAGAGAGAGAGAGACAGCTCAGCTGTGCATTTATTAAAAGAGAAGGAAGGGGACTTTTTTGTGGCATTTACATAATATAGTCTTAAAACAAACACAAACCCCACTTTGATAGCCTAGCCTGAATACCATGAAATTTTAGTGCTTGATTAAAGATGTTCACTGTATAATTTAGGGCTTCCCCTTTCAGCATACCAGAGCAAATGCAGAATTCTTCCTATCCCATTAAGGTTTCATGTTACTATTTTGATCCTCATGACTTGGTTTTAAGTATTAAATAGCTTGCCTCACAATGAGTGCTCAGCATGTTGCTTCATGTTTTCCACTATCTACCTTTGCCAGTTCTTTTAAAGAGTTCATGAAACAAAATAACCTCATTAAGGATTAAGGATAGTATTGGGTCTGAGTTGCAAACTACAGACCGGGCTTTCAAACACTCCACAATTCAGGAGGAGGGTTATTTGAATCCAGGGTTTTTGGTTTTACTCACTTATAGAAATGGGACCAATTGTGAAATTTAGATCTATATCCACGTTCATATTCCCATCTCCTTCAAAATTCAGGGTTATTCAAAACTAGGATTTTAGTCTGACTTTATCACTAATTAGGTGTTAAATTGTCAGACTACATCTCCCATAATACCCTATGGTCTCCTATCTAGGTAAGAGGAGGAGGTATGTCATGGGTGATACAGAAATCATTGGGGACCATAGCCCATAGAATAGAATGGGAATATGAAATGGAACACCTCCCATGACATGCTACAGTGGCATTTCTGAATTAAAATATTTTGGTTTTCAGCTTATTTTTTGTTGTTTTCGCTAACATGTTTGTGCAGCTGAAAAGCAGGGAGGTACTAAATAATACATTAATCTTTCATACACAGGTGTAAAATGTGATGATTCAACAGACATTTTAGTCATTTTATGAATCTTTCAATGAATCAGCCCTCAGCAAGTTGCTGTATATTAGTGAAAACCTTTTAATATTGGTTTTGCTCTTTTAGCTGTGTTTGTCAGTCTGCTGTGGCTTAAAAACCTGATTCTCAAATGCATCAAGGACCCATTAAAAATGCTCCTTGCAGGATTAGATCCAGGATAAATATCTGTATTCCACATCCAGATCTGAACATTGTTTAGATAAGGAGATAACTCAACCCCCCCCAAATCTGGATGCTCTTCAATTTGATGTTTCAAAATACAGATTTGAATTTACATTTTCCCTGAGTTAAAGATATTTGGAGAGAGACTAAGCTACAAACTTGGATCCATGGTTTAGATTCCTTGCCATCTCTAGTTTCAGGGTGTATTAATGGGTGATATGGGACTGGCACAGAAACTGCCTTTGTTCCCTAGAAGTACCATTCTTTGAATTCTCTGGTCCCTACTAGCCGTGCTCAGCATGCCTTTCTGTGGGCTGTACCTTGAAATTGGCCAGAGGCAAAAAGTTGCAACTCTAAAGTGGCCATTTTGTAAGAGGCTGCTGCCTGCTGCCTTACTCTGCCACCATTCTTACCTCTGGTCGTGTTTTCCTTTTCTAATTCCTGAGTAGATGGTACATTCCCATCGAACAATTGAACTTAAGCCTCTGTTTTCATAGATGTATTATAACTTGGGTGAACAAGTTAACCCCTGCGTGAGAGACAGATTACTGGGCATAAACAAGTGCGCTGGGAGTGCACAGAGCTAACATAATAGAGAGACGCCATAGGAAGGCTTCTGACTGATATGATTAGCGTGTGCTAGCAGCTGAGGGAGAAGATCCCAAGACTGACTGACTTCTGTTGCTTAGTTCTACAAGGACAGCCAGTTTTGTAGATGCCAACTGTTAAATTTCTGGAATGAATGGTTAAGACTCTTCATTTCATGTGTGCTCAACTGCAGTCTCAAAGGAGACTGTACGTGGTAATATATGTCAGAAGAGCTGAGGCCAGTATAATAATGGGCCAAATTTCCAGCCCATCTCTGCTTTTGAATATTTCCTTTGCACATAGCTGATTGCTGCTGTGACTGGATGCACAGAAATGGAGAGTGGCTTGAGGCCAATTTTACATTTTTTTCCCAGTATCTTTGGATCGTGATTAATAACGGGCAGTTGTGGGTTGCAAGCAGGCACCACTTTATATAAACCAGTTGTCTGAAGGTGTTTTTCATAATTCTACTCTATATAAACTCTGAATGACAAAAATGAAGTTAAAAACACGTACTTCTTCACTTCTCTTACAACCAGTGAACTGGGAGCCTTACAGTATTAATTAAACAGATTGAGTATGAAGCATTCTGCTCATAAACAGAATATTCTGACATACATGAAACAATAAAAAGTACAGTGTTTGTATCATTTTGTATTCACAGTGTTTCTTGCTCTAGAGGCATCTGGCAGAGTTTAATATTTTTGTATTATGTCATTTGTCATCTCCCACTTTTCCTTTATCATTTCTAGTGATTTATTTGCCACCAGAATGTGCCTCTTTTCTATTCCTCATCTGCAAAGATTCATCTTCATGGAGGTCATTTTCTGAACTATCCGTGACACAAGAATCTTCTTGTGGCATGTGGTCAGTGTCTAAAATTTAACCTGTTACCAGAAATGATTTTTTCCCATGGTTTGTATGCCTGCAACAGGCATAATAAGTTCTTTGTCCTACTTAGTGGTAAAACTGCTAGCAAGTTTCCATGTGTATTAGTAAGCCAAAGGCCTGCGCCTGCTCTTGTTAACTCCAGGGGGAAGAGGATAAGACCCTAAAGGTTTAGCTTACTTGGCCTCCTCCTGGAAGGGCGCATGAAATAAGTATTATTAATTGTAACACAATCAAAGTGATTTTGAGGGAGAGAGGAGGGGTAACACGAGGGTCTCACCTTTTAAAGTCAATGTTTTGAAAGTACAGTAGATTCTGTATCTCTGATGTACTTTATAAAATAACCTTTCAGATCAAACTTTTCAGAGAGGCCTTGACTTTGCCTCTTAATTTGTGTATGCTTTTTTTGCATGCGCAATAATTTGTATATGGACAATATTTGCATGCACCAATGAGGTACTTGTTTACCTAATTTGCTATCGCACAGCCCTTGGTGTACATACACAAACTGCCTTCTGTGAACATACAATATTTGTTCATGTACAATTGTACACACAAGTTTAGAGGCTATTTATGAAGGGGAACAAATTCCTTAATATCAATTTAATGTATAAAGATGGGGGGTAAGTTCTTTATCATAAGCCAAATCCTTAACCCGTGTGAAAAGCCAAAATAAATAGGTTTTAATTATTGCTGTTATTAACTGGTATGAATTATCACAGAAATAAACTATACTGATGGTAAGCACCTTTATACTGGTATAACCCTATCGATGATAGGAGGGTGCACCACTTTAACATTATCAGTTTCTTAGTTAAAGCAGTATAAGCACTATGTGTAGATGAGACCTAAATTTCTATCCTGTTATTTTTTATCGAAGATATGTAAAAATAATGAGTTTATAACTATTCATCTTTAGTGAAACATTCTAGAGCACGGTTAAGGT
Organism: Mesoclemmys tuberculata; assembly: GCA_007922155.1. NCBI lineage: Eukaryota > Metazoa > Chordata > Testudines > Chelidae > Mesoclemmys > Mesoclemmys tuberculata. The sequence continues at coordinate 21,708,522 of ML675614.1, read as the reverse complement.
TAGGATCTGGGGCTCCTGTCTTTAGTCAGTAGCATGCATAACTTTATGGAGACCATTGTATGCTTCTGCTCCTGAATCCAGTGGTTAAACAATGAAAAATTATATGCTCCAGTAACACTTCCATGAACTGAACCTACTATCAGAGGGCTTGATTCTGGAAGCAATAAGAGGTGTTGAGCACTGAAGTCAGTGGAAGTTACGGATACTCACAGCAATCAAATGCAGGTTCAGAAGGTTAGGTTACCCCTATGGCTTACCAGAAGGATATGAAGAGGAATATAACAAAATATAAATACATTTATAAACAAAACTGGAAGTGTAAGTCCAATATTTCGGTCTACAGAGCTCACCAGTCTGTGGGTACCTACAGGAGGGTCCCTTCACTTATGACAGCTAGACAATAGGGGTAAATTAAAATAAGATTTTTACGTTTTTGGACCTGTTGGTATAAGCCAGAGTAAGCCTATTACTTGATTCGCAGAGACCATGACATGCTTAAAATCACAGGGAAAAAGATCTTGCCAAACAGAGATGGATTTTAAGATAATTAATGGGAAGCTTTAAGGAAAGAAGCACTTTTGAGACTGTTAATTTGCTTTTAAAAAGTTATTTGTTACATGTACATGTCAAGCATAAAACAGGTTCTCATTTTCCTCCCATGCAAAGATGAAAACTGAGCTGTTGTATTCTGCTCTTAAATTTCCTCTTGCAACTATATGCCAACTCCATTTTATTAAACAGGACTGTCTTTTCCTAACATATACAGAAATGCGTGTAGTATAAACAGCTTAACTAGACATCTGTCTTTACCCAAAACAAAAGGCAGTTAACTTTTTGCCCTGTTTCTGTTCACTGGTGCTGATAAGTTATTCTGCTAGCTAGATGAATAAGATTGGTTTTAATACCAGATGTAGCACAGTTGAAGTTTGTATTCTGCAGGTGTTCCCCCAGCTGGAAAGTATGGACACTTGCCATTTTGCTTAGATGATGATTTGTGTTAGAAATGTGAGGGTGTTAAAAATAATTCTACATGTTAACAGTGGGCTTTGTCCCTGGTGGGCTACATGTGCCTAGCATATGACCAGTGCAGCAGCTGTTCTATAGTTTAATAGGAGAGTTTTAAAGTTAGAAACATGTATAGCCATTCAAAACATAAGCAACTTCTTGCAGTCATGGAAACAGGCTTCAACAATAAACTCTTATTTGTGAGTCTTCCAAACAAAATAATCCCATTACACTATGTTCAGGTGGTTTAGGATAAGTGAATGAACGTGGTTTCTATTTCCTTATGTATTATTGTCTGTCAAACAGAACTTTAAATATCAGTATTTCTGAGAAGACATGAAGCGTTTTAAGACTGTGCTCACAAGAGCAGAGCTTTGCACTGGATTCTTCACTAAACTGTGTTTTAGGTATTAATATAGCTTTGTAAGAGAGAACCTAGGCGAGAAAGTTGCTTGTGTATAACTGATTACTCAAGCTATAAAGAAATGCAGCCAGCAGCCTATTCTGCACTAGTGAGCAGCGTTTTAGCCTCAGTAAAAGTCTTACCTGGTTTTACATACCAAAAGGCTAGCCACATAGAAGGAATCATATATACATGTATATCATAGTCAGTGTGTGTGATGGCTAGGAGTATGTTTTGTACCAAAAAGTTGTTCCATCTTACCTTGCAGTGTATGATGTCAAATATCTGAGTATGCTGAAACTTGGAGATCTACCAAACGGGGTACGTTTGGCTCAAAAGTAGGAGATTATAGTCTTCTGCACCACTTATTTGCATGTTTATTTGTGGAAAATAGCATATGAAAATGAGTGCAGTATATTTCATACAGTAGCAGCAATAAACATGAACCTTGTTAGATGCATCCCCATTAGGGATCCATCTACCTACATGTGACTTCTGCATCTTTCAGTTAATCCAGAGATCCAATTGCAAAATCCAGCATTTAGACATCAGGTGGATTGGTGACATTCATGGGGGATTCTGGATCATACATTAAGAGACCATACACAGCTTTGTGGGGGTTACAAGAGCTAGATAAAATGGTGTCAATCCCAGGGGCCAGTGTGGCTGCTTGGCTCTGTGCTGACCTGTGCATTAGAGTATTACGTCAGCTGTGTACTGTGTGGCTGGTGTAATGTTGCCATAATGCTCCCTATGCTTTCTGGCAATGAATGTCAATGAGGAAAGGGGTGTAAGAGGGCAATCTTGGGAGTCCTTGGCTGCCAGAATATCCCATTGGAAATGTGGGCAGCTGGGCATAAATTAGAGCAACCTTTAGACTGTTTAATTCATGATGGGGAACAGACTTGTTCTTTGTCAGCTCCAGGATTGTTGGAGTGTAAAGATGGCTGAAGCCACCTAAACCTCTTGTCTTGCGGCAAGTGCAGCTCTGCTGGAGGGGAGGATCTAACTCAGTATGCATAATAATCTTCATTTTAATGTAAGTAAAAACAGTGTTATTTCCAAGAGGATAATCTCTGGAAACATGGCAAATTACAGGGTTTAAGAAGTTAGGACTAAACTCTTGGGTGTGATGGTGATGGGGGTAAATGGGTGTGTTTTGGAACTGGCTGGTGGCAACCCTGTTCATTTGTGGGGATGGAATATGGGCTGGGCTAATATGAGAGGTTAGCAACTGAGAGGTGTGAAATGGAATGTATGCCATTTTCTGGAAGTAGAGAAATTATGGGAGGGTCCAAATCAATGGATGCTTGTCTGGGGTGGTGAGGTTAATAGGTGGATGAATTTTTTGGTAGGTAGGTTATCAGATGTCAGCCCATTAGCAGGGAGAATGAGTAGTGGGGAGGCTTCCTGGGGGGAGAGGAAGAGGCTGCCCCTGAGGCTAGATCAGGGGCTGGGAATAGGAGGGCTGGGTAGTGGAAGAAGCAAGGACAAGATGTTTGGAATGTCCAATAGGAGGGAAAGTTTCAATGTGCCAATGTACAGGTTGGACTGGGGACAAAACAGTTAATGGAAGAATATCATAAGAGTTAATAAGCAATCCAAAGATAAATCAGCAAGTTACTAATAAATTAATGGCAAACTGACCCGAATATGCTCAACCCACCAGTATAAAAATTCAGATTAAGACAGAGAACAGAAGAGTGAAATGTTACTTTTAAAAGACTTTTAAAATTTTATATGGTAATTACAAAGACACGCTTGTGAAAGGTGCTGGATTTACATCCCTGAATTCCTTTATCCAGGGGAGGATTAAGATTAATTGGTATCCCATCCCAAAACTCCTTATCTGCCCTCCTACGGGGCCCCTAGACAAATATGCTATTCCAACTGACATTCTGTCTTCCTTCTGAATGTGTCCCCTTTATTCTTTAGCCTGTACTGCAGACATACCATTCCATTTCTTTTCATCATTTTAAGATGAAGTACTGTGGGAAGTGAATATTAATTTCAGGGCGGATTTCATCTGATTTTTTTTTAGCTTACCTAGCCCTGGGTGTTAGTGTTGGTTGCAACTTTTGCATAATATTTTAATCTATACAAAACACTATACTGCAATTAGGAAGCTTGCTTTTTTTACTCTTGTTTATGACAATAAATAGTTGCCCTTTGGTTTTCTATTAACTGACTTTCTGGGCCAGTTGGGTGAAAATTGAAATATGAATGGATGAATGGAAGTGAATGGATCTGTGCTGATTCATACCAGCTGAGGATCTGGCCTATTTTGATTTATTCAATATAAAATACCTTAAAAGACTAAATAACTCACTATATGAGAGAGATTTATTTATTAAAAAACTTTGTACACCCAAGTATAAACTGTTACATTTTAAACAAGAAATAAGAGGTCGTACATATTACAAAGGAAGATGTATTAATTCTTGAATTACTATGAACACTGTACATGAGAAACAAAAATCCAAGTTATAAAAAACAGGAATAGGACCAATTGCTTGAAAATATGGCCTATTTTAATAATCAAGCAAAGGTGCTGAACTCTAAGTATAAAACTTTGTATTTCTGAAAGAATAGCATTTAAGTTCTGTCTAGAAATGCAGTAGCCTGCTGCATAGACGCTAGTAGTAGTGTTCTCATAAACGAGCAGTGACACTCATACAGAAATATTTCTCAGTGGGATGATTTTTCATTGGGAGTTTCACTTACTGTTGTAGAAGTTTTCCTATCATGTCCAATTTTTCTTGGGAAAAATCAAATGTTACTGTATGGTATGTTTTAAAAAGTCCATATATTTATCTGGTCCTTAAGAAACACCCAATGCAAAATATTCTTTGCAATGTAAATTTACCCCAAACCAGATTAAAAAACCAACCTGATAGCGCATAAGTGTCTAAAGAAATAGATTTTTATTAACCTTTATCCTTTCTTACAAGGCAGTTCAAAAGGAGAAATACATTGTACCCTATTAGATAATTTTTATTTTGTATATCATTAATGCTATATTATATTACTTTTTTTGAGATTCAGTATAACTGTACTAGAACTTAAAATCTATTATAAACAACACAGGAGATCACCTTTAAATTGTATGACCTACTTGGCTAGGAAAAGTGAAGTTTTATAAAATAGTGTAAGCATATATTTCTTGTACAAAAGTGTAATAGGTAGATGTCTAATCCAAGTACAGTAATTAGGGCAAGACTTTAATCTTTACACAGAAAGTGACAATACCCACATTATAATATGGAAAACACGTATTAATTTTGAATTACAGGTGAAATGTGTGGATTACAGTTGTTGATTTACTAAATAAATCTTAAAAAAAAAAAAAGCAAAATCTATAAATAAAATAGTAAGTGCTTTCTTTAAGATAATATTCTTTGGCCGCTTTAGGTGCAGGTGAAGGGTTAATAACTAAAATGAGTACGGCCCCACTATTATTGTTAATCTTAGCACTGAGCTTGTACGATAATTCAAACTGTTGACCGTCAGCATCTCCAGATCTACAATATGTTCTCTTGGTCCCGATAGTGATTTCACCAGTACGAGCATTGCACTTATTGCACTTGTTTGCTGGAAAAAAAATAGCAAAGTCAAAACTGTTTTGTTCAGGCAAATCTTTAGTTACCTCCAGACAATGCTTATGTATATTGCTTCACTGTAAAATGATCCATAACTCAAGCATTATTTTAACATTTTTAAATGACAATGAAAATATTAAACCTAGTTTTGAAGATGATACATAGCAGATGTAAAGTAATACGTGAGGCAAAAATTGGATCTCAGGAGTTTATACATAATTTTTTAAAAGGGGCCAAAGAAAGGCGAGAAACTTCTTTCAAACATGTTAAAAAGTAGTCATCTTACTACTCCATTTGCACCAAGCCAGTCTAAGGAAAACCATCGCAAAACGGTCAAATGATGCATGAATTCTAATTTCTGTGTTTTGTTTCCTGAAACTTTTATAACACTCCTGAAAAATAAAGGTTTAAAACCCCGTCAAAATGAAGTCTTTGCTGCAATGTTAACTGTGGGATTGCTATCACTCCACTATATGTGTTATGTATATTTTAATGAAATCTGAGATTCTAATCTCATCACATGACTGCAGGAGCTGGGCCATAGGCATGGATTTACAGTGTCCATGCCTTTATCCAGCTCTGGCCTGAGGTCACAGCATTAGATCACAGACTATGGCAGTTTTAACTTTTTACACTAGAGAAAAGAAACTTCATGCAAATGAAATATATTGAAAGCTAAGAGCCAGTGATGACCACTACAGTACAGGCATGACAGGGAACAGAGTGAGCATATAAAGAATCCTTCCATAACGCTCGCCTCCAGATGCAGGACAACCATAACCTGGGTGCTGGCCTTGGGAATGAAAGAAGTAGAGGGGTGCCACTTGGACCTCTGGCAGGGATAGCAACCCCTCAAGTTGTCCCTGCCCTCCCTGCATGCCAGGATATCTATGATGGATATATTTAAGGAGTTGAAGCAAAGGGGGGAAGCCCTCCCCTTGTGTCCCTCTTTCAGAGGCATAATGCCTACAGACTCCATTCTGGGCACAGAGCAGCACCTCTTCCTCCCCAATCTCAGCATGGCTCTGCCTTGTAAGAGGCATAACTGAACATCAGCTTTGAACTGCTACACTGGGGGCTTCTTTCAGCCCTAGGACAGACTGTCACTAAACCACATCTCAGCTTTCCCAGACCAGCATTCTAGCAGTTCATTTTCCTATACCAAGGTACTCTTCTCTTAGCCATTTGGTTGGCATATGGTCATTTGAGCTTCTACAGCTCTGAAGACCACAGCAGTCGTTATAGTTCTCCTTTTTTCATCAAGGACTTGCCTCTGCATTTATTTTCCAGGTGATTACAGTGAATACTTCCTCTTATGAAAGGGAACATAATTGAAAACAATGGGTTTACGTGGGAATAACAGGTCTTAATTTGACTCGCTGAACCTTATTACCAGTGATGATGCACTGAATGGAAAGAACCCAACTTGATTCTCAGATCAGAGATTGAGTTTGCCACGCTAACAGAAGAGAACATCTTATTTTACTTGTAAACTGAGCACATTTGATATGGAAATTATAGAAAGACAATAAATATAGGATGGCAAGATACCATTTTTTACAGAGCAGAATTGCTTTTATGGCTATGAAAAACAGCTAGAGCATGGTAGCACTGGCTGTACAAACACGTCCTCCGACTTTATTTGCATCCTGGTACTGGTGTGTCTCCCTTCAATACTTACTCTCAGGTAGAACTCTCCGTTTTCATTTCCAGACTTAATCCGGAAAGTGTTTATAGTATTGGGATAAATCGTGGTTGCCTGAATTTGGAAGATATCAGAGGGCACAGTTCTGTCTGAACGGATGCTCATGTATTTGTACACAATAGAGTATGGCAGCTCTCGACAAATGGTATTGGAAACTGGGCAAACACAGCGACTGAAAAACAAAAATGGATCAAATTTCTTTCATGTGCAAACTAGCAAGATGTTCTTTCAGCTGTAATTAGTAATGCCACCTATTAAGGATAATCCTACAAACTATGTGTGGTTTTTTCTTACTTCTCAGTTGTCAGGACATAGGGTTCTTGACAAGGATTTCTTGGGTAACAACGAAATCCACCATGATAATTCCAGCACATTTCATCCTCTCTGCATTCATTAGTAGTCTCACATTCATTTATATCTAGATAGAAAGGAAGGAACCATATCAATTCCCAGTCTAAGTAAATGTAGATGGAATGCAAAGTTGGTATGAGAAACCTATAGGGAATGTTTTAGTTTAAAAACAAACAAAAAAACCTCCTGCTTCTGCACTGGGGAAACCCAACACCCCTGCATTCTACCTCTCTAAGGCTTGTGTAGGATTTTTCTGTGCAGAAACTGAATACATTTATTGAGTTGATTCTTGGTTTAAACTTTCTGAACACATCCAATATATTAAATTATACTATCCAGTACACAGAACTGATGTTTTAAGAGTCCTAGTCTGAAGGAAGATTTCTGGTGGATAGGTAAGGGGTGGGCATTGATAGAGGGTCAGGCTCAGTGGAGTTTGTTGGGCCTTATTTTTGAAGTGTCTGGCTTTCAAAGGCTTGTTTTATTTTTTATATAAATAGAATATTCTAACTGACTGGGCTTTATTTAACTAATACATTTTTTGTCTTTAAGCTTTTTTTTGTCTGAGACTATCCTTTGGTTTTATAGAAAGTGTTTAAAACATAGATTGTTGAAAATTTGACCCACGGTTTCACCCTGCCTGCCTTTCATAGGTTTCTTGAACTTGAAGCTGGTAGAGCACTTAAACTCTGCAGATTGAGTGTGGGTGGCAGTAAGGAAGGTGGTAGTTTCATTCTGGGGAAGAAGAGCTTCCTGTGCTGCAGCACTGACAGAGTTTAATTGCAGGGGTGAATTGGGGTTTTGACATTCCCTTTCCACATCCAGGGCCACAACTGGCTCAGTGAGCCTCACCTACTTTCTTGACTTTCCAGTCTCCTGCCGCAACCCACGTGCCTTCTAGTGGCTCTGCCAGTTTGCTGTGCCTGCCTTTTCTTCTTCCCCAACCTTTCTGCTCCACCGTACCTAAACCTATGATACCCAGAGCTTATTCTCTAAATGAAACTGGAGCCCAGCTGTCCTGGGCTCCTGTGATGTGTTGCGTTCCATGTTCGCTATGCCAACCCTATCAATCTGTACATTGCAGCTTGTTCTCAACATCAAATCCTCTTAGTCTTGCATGATTGGTAGGAAGTAAATATGCCATAGGGCTTCCAGCAGCCATGAAGTCTATTTTCTCTTTAGTGACTTTCTTCTTTTATTTGTAATCCCACCATGGTCAAAGAAATGCCCCACTCAAATCATTAGAGATGGGAATGAACAATCTGCCTCTTTGGTGTGTGTGTGAGAGAAAATCCTTCCTCCACCTGCCTCTTATACTTGCACCTGTCCTGTCCCAGAAGGCAAAGCACAGCAGTATCTGGTCTATCTCACCAGACAGGAGTGGGGAGAAGCAGAGAGGATCTCCTAATAGCGGTACTGGAGGAGCTGCTATATTAAAGAGCAAGGATCTGAGGAGAGTGATTGCAGGTGTGAAGATTCCACCACTCCCTGGCCCTTCTGATGGGAGCAATGAGTGTGAACATGTTTGCAGTCAGGAGAAAGCAGCTGTGGATAAGGCTGAGAGCAGGTAAGGGGAATGCTAGGCTATGGAGAAGGTGGGGATGTAAAAGAAATAATGACTAGTGCACTTTCTGCTCTTGTGCTCCAGTGCTAATGTTCAAGGCTTTTTAAGAAAGTGGCAAAAAATGAGATTACACAAATCTGAATGGTTAATTGAATTTGTAATCTCTGCCAAGACATACCAAAGTTTTCAAAACACCAAATTTTAATAACAAATAACCCTCTAAATTTAGTCCTCAAAATACTCAAAAGCATTCGTTATCCTTGAGAAGAACTGAATGAAATAAGTTTGAAGTTTCTAGACCAAATCACTTAAAGGAGACATATTTTTTAAAAAAAAACTTCTTCCAAAACTGAAAAATTCTCCAAGATATTTTGTCAAAATAAGCTCTAATTTGGGGGAGGGGGGTGGGAAGAAAACTAACCTATTTTAGGAAGAGAACATGCCTGTGAAATTTCTGGTGGAGGGTAGCTTGCAAAATAAAAACTGTCATATTCAGATTTGGAATGGACACCTAGTTACAACTTTGCTATGGAGTTACTGCTGAGCCTCCAAAATAGTGACAGTGAATCCATTTGTCTATTTTCTTGTCCCTTACTGATGATTTCAAAATTCTAAAGCTCAAGACTGCTTCAATTTTCTGTCTTTATATAAATGACAGCTCTTGTAATTAATATACTGTGGTGTTTGTTTGATTACACAATACAGACCACTCCCCGGGTGTGAGAGATCACTTCTTGTATTTAACATAAGCACCACCCAGGCTGTAGTAGCAGCAGAAGGGAAAAAATGATTTGAATGCTGATATATGTACATTTGTTTTATAAATATCCCATACATTCAATATGCTTTTGAAAAATTATCACACCTTGTTTCTGTTATTGGAGAGAACAGTTGTCTTTCACTTCTGGTGTGATGAGACTTAGGAGTCTATGTAAAATGGAGCAGCTGGTGTAAATCCACATTTAGGTACCTGAACAACTGGCCTGATTTTCAAAGGTATTCATCTCTCTGTATGTCAGGCTGCTTGTTTAAGTGCCTAACTATGGATACAGGGCTCTAACTTTACACACCCAAGTTGGAAAATTTTGTTCTGAAATCATAAAAATTCCAATAGAAAGGTCAGGATTAAAAAAAATGTAACTAATGTAAGTTATGTGGCAATGGTCAAGCAATGTTGTACCCTCTCTTACTTTAGTATATGGATTATCCTGTTATAAAAGATAGACTACATGCATTCATAGTCTTGTTTTAAAGGTTAATATTGCAATAATTTAAAATGTTAAGATCAATGCATTTACCTTGACATGTTCTAGCTCCTACTATCTGGTATCCGTCAGGGCAGGCACATGAAAATTTCCCAGGTTCATTGATACACTGATACTGGCACATGTAACTTGAAGTTCGGCATTCATCAATATCTGGAGAGCAGCAAAATAGCTTGAACTTATTGTCTTAAAAACCTATCTTGTCATAGAAAGTATTAAGATACTAATTTACAATTACTATACATTAACTTTTACAAAAGTAAATGATATCCAGCCTGAAAGAAGGAAGTTCTCCAAAATCCGAAATGAATGATACACTTTAGCAACTTAAAGTTGTCACCAAAAAAACTAATTCTACCGGTTTGTCTATAGCTATCTCTAAAGATCAGACTTTTAAGAAATATACTCTAGGAAACAAAGACTAAATCACAAAGCCATCAGAACAGGTTTGGGAAATCATTTCAGAGTCTACATTTTTTAAGTGTTCCAAAATGTGATTTTCCCCAATCAAAGCATTGATCACTTTGGTTATTTAGTTCAGGGAAAATGTTTTGCCCTCACATGTGTACGTAGTCAATGTGAACTGCTCTTGGGAAGAGGCTAAGGACCATTTTCTGCCTTCAAACAGTATTGGCTGCATGCCATTCTCCTTTGGCTTTTCTAGCTTTGCTTAATTGATTGGCTGTCAGTAAAAGCAGTTTAGGATGGAATTTAATTTTATTTAACAACTTATGTCCTATTGGTGAAAAAATGTATGAATCAATAGAATGAGGGGGTTACTTGACATTAGGGTAATGTGTCCTATCATACTGGAGACCTAAGCTCAGTCCCTTACCCTTGGGCTGGGAGCTCTTTAAGGCTTGCTCCTCTTCCCTATGAAATAAATTGTAAAACTTCAACTGCCTTCATTGGAAGTAAGACTATCTCGGGGGAGTATCTGTAATGATTCTATGGGAATGCAGGACTAAAGAGAAGACCTCTTTGGATTAGAAGTTGGTAGTGAGGATATGGGATCTTAAAGGTGAGATCACCATGTCTCCAAACTTGCTTAGAGGATATGAGTGAGGATGCTGAGAGAGAAAATTAAGTACTGACTGTATAATCGTCAGGAGATGCATGCTGTTTGTATATCCACTTGCATACAAATAACTCAAAGGCACAACTGTCTTTGCTTTAGAATCACAAAGTTTAAGAGGATTTTTTAGTGCAATTTTACACCACACAGAGTTATTCTTTTTTAGGTTTGCATTCTTTTCCAGTTTGTCATGATCTTGACTGTCATGTATTAGATCAAACACCATTCAAGTTAGTGTCAGGAGTTAGTTTTAAGAAGTGTGCCCTCACCACTCAGATGCTGCCTGAAAAATGTGTATGTGAAATTTTTACTTGCAACTGAATTATGGGGGCATATATAAGTACCAGCATTTCTACAAACCCGAATATAGGTACAATTACTCACACTTGTGCCTGCAATTCATCCTGGCAGGTGGAAAAATATGATCTCAAATTTTATGGCTGTCTTACTTGAACCACCCCTACCCCTTAATTCACAGAATAATTTCTCAGAAAGATTACAGAATCAGAAAAATGGTAATTATCGTGCACCAATATTTTTGTATTATGACATGTACAAAGATTAGTTTACCTTCACAGTTGATTCTGTCACTGCTTAACTCAAATCCTGGATTACACTGACAGATAAAAGAACCAAGTATGTTGTAACATTGTTGTGCGCATGGGTTGTTCGCATCACATTCGTTTATGTCTGAAAGGAAAGGTTACATATCTTCATGCACATCTTTTTCTTTGAATCTGATAATTAAGCTGATGAAATGGATTAGTTTTTTGTTTGGGTTTACTGCTTTGCAGAAGCTCAGTAGAATGTATCTATAAAGATTTTGCAGTTGCTGGAATAGTGTCAGATCTGTGCTTTTCATTCCTTGTAGAAAAACTGGGATATTTTTCTAGGAATGAGAATTATTCTAATGTGTAACAAACTCTTCCAAAAATGTTTAAAACAGCTATTAAACTTCACATTTCAGCATCTTTTTTTTTCAGGTATGAAATGCCAAGACTATAAATAATTGATATAAGAACATATACTGATAAGACCTCTCAGCATGCAGTGGTTAAGATTTATCTGAGCTATTTATTACTTTTAAAATCTGTTATTTTAAATTCTGTTACAATTATAACATGAGCCTTTGAGATCAGTAGAGTTTTCCCAAGCTCTAAGGCATAGGCCATATTGGGGGAAGGCATTTTTGATGCTAGATTCTTTCCATCATGCGCCTATTTTAATAACACATGTGAGGAGATTACAATCTGAAAAAAGAGGCATTTTTCAACTGAAAGTTATGAACAGAAACCTGCAATACTCCTCTCTGGAATCTTTAACACTCATTTTCCATACACTGTCTACTAAATTTATTTATGTATATCAACTTGTAGATTTTTAGTGTACACAGAGGAGGAATACAAGAGAAAATACTTTCCATTCCACATCCTGATGCGTTTTGTCAGATGCAACCATTATTGAACTTTACATTTTTAATATATATTTTTTTAGTTCATGGCTTCTAAAACAATGTCAGAAATACTCATCTGCAGAATCAATTAATACAAATGACAAAATTCACTTCTCTCTGATCAAAATTTTTATTAAAATCAATCATTCACAAAAAATTCAACTAGGGAGTAAAACGTTTAGCCTCTGTATGTTTAAGAAGTGGATGGGAAGGAATGATTAAGAAGTACTTTTTCTGTTAAATACTTTTTGATAAATGTTGTGACATTTGTGAGAACAATATTATCAGAAATACTCAGCAAAAAGACAGAAAAAACAAGTTTATGTGTATGCCTCTCTAGAGAATTTCATCCACTCACAAGAGATACAAAAGTTGTTACACAAATGTATCCACTGTGGTTTTCTGAGATGTCATAGAAATTCTGGGTGTAACACTTAACAAGAATATCCATAGCAAATAACATAAAATAGCAAAAATGGCAATCAGGCTATTTGTAAAGTTTCCTTCTGAGGTGAGACATCTTGTTGTGCTTCAAGGCTGGTAACAGTCGGGGAAGAATGTGCTATAAAGGACCATCCACACTTCTTGTGCTATAGTAATAAAAATATCTGAAGAAATATTCCTCGTAAGCTAGGGGCTCCCCTCTGCTTACACAGCTTGGAGAGAAATTGTATGTTTCAGTTCCTGTGAAGGGATCTCGGGATGGGAATGAGTGCGGAGGGTGGTTTCCTTGTCACAACTACCCCAAGAAGCTGCCTCTCCCCTGCTACAGACATTGTGGACATGTTCCACTCAGCAATGGTGGACTGCAGCCAGGGGATGGGAAGCAGCCGGGGAAACAGCAGCTCCATGTGACAGGGATCGTCTGGAATTATACCTAAAGCATTGTAGAAGCTGCAGTAACTTACCTTCTGTGGCATTTCAGCACCACAGAAAAGGCCTGTGTATGTATATGGCATGTCACATGGCAAATGCTTTGGAGCAGTGGTGGCAGCTGCAAAATCCGTGGAGGAAGATTCCTGCCATGCAGAAACCCAGTGATTTGGTGGGCTTCTTCCCTGCCAGTCTCAGCATCCGTACATTTCAATAGCCAATTCCCTTCCCAAATCCACCATACCCTAGGTAAAGTAACGGCTCTACTGAAGTCAATGGCAAAAACTCTATTGACTTCAGTGGGGCCAGAACTTGAGCCCCCAAGAGAGGATGTTGCAACAGCTAACAAGCAGACGATCTGTCTTCCCCTTACAGTTATTTCCAGCTCAAAATGGGGAAGCATTTAGCTTTATGTATCATGTAACCATTTAGCTTAATCATGTTCAATGCAAACAGATTTCCTCCCTCACTTACTCTTCAGTTTGAACCCACACAATACCAGTGGATGAAATGGAAACATTAGTCTCCTTCATAAATTCTTTCATGCACTGCATGTATTTCTGTTCACGTGACTAAGTAGTTTTTGCCACATATGGAAATAAATCTATTCTTGGCCCCTGGAAAATCACATCCTTATCTGCTTCACTTTAACTCTAAGTTTTCCAATAAAAATCATGTAGACCCCATCAAACCCAGTAGCTGTCTTATAGCTCAGTTATTAGGTTCCTTTTAGCATTTTACTTACAATGGTACTAGTCCTCAGCATGCCCCAAACCACTCATTTCAATTTTAATACTATTTCCTGAGGATTTACCATTTCAAATGCCAAGACATTTTTTCTTTCATCAATATATTTATCATGTGCTGCATGTGCTTAGTTGTAAGTATGGCATTGCTTCCCCCTGTTTCCAGTTCTAGGACCTGATCTGATCTCACTTAAATTTCTGTAGATCAGAAGTAACTCCATTAATGCCAAAACCAGCATAACTGAGAGGAGAGTCAGGCCCAAGGTTTAATAATGAGTTCAGACCACCAATGACCAAACTGGCTAACTCATAGCCCACAGAAACCAGTCAGCGAACAAAATAATCCATTTTCAAAGAGAGTCTTCATTTTTGTGTCCTAGGTTTCTGTGTTCCTCAAGATTATTACTTTGATCAGTTCCAAGAGTCTGTAAGCGTAGCAGGGCATGACATACTTTAAAATATTCTGCTTGGTGACTTGTGCTGATGAAAGCAAGCAATGTGTCAGTAGTTTTCTTTTGTAACCAAGTGGTCTTGTTCACATGGTGATACAGAAAAGTGCTTACCTACACAAGTGTGGTTGTTGGCTGCTAACTGGAACCCAGAGTTGCACTGGCAGTAATAGGAACCTGGAGTGTTCACGCATCTATGGTGGCAGTACGGAGGGAGATTGCATTCGTCTATGTCTGTTACCACAACAAGAGCAAAACAGTAAAAATGTTAGCTCCAATGTAATAACAAAAATTCACTGTTGCCATCTTGTGCCCAAATAAACAGTGTAAAGTTGACTGAATCTGATTAAATGAAAAGAGAGAAGCTACTTTGGAGCTAGATTCTGCTCCCACTAAAGTTTCCCCCTGGACTTCAATAGGAGCAGCCTTGTGCTTTCTCATCTTAAGTTTTGTCAAAATCTGCTTTTGCTCAGCCAATGATGTCAATACACATCAACATTCTCCTTTATTCCATGTTTAAATCACACCCATAGTGTAGTACTGATCTCGGTTTGTTGTTGTTTTTTCTACCATATGCCGTATTCTGGTTCTGTAACTTAGAACATGCTCCCTGACCACTTATTGACCAAATGTAAAATAGACCAGCAGAGTAATTGTGGCTCTCATGCAACCTTTGTAGCTCCATTAGCAATTCAGAATCCAAGAACTCTCTCCGCCCCGAGTCCATAGGAGTGACGGGGTGTGACATGAGCAGGGATCAGACCTGGAGAGGAAGTAGAGAGCTGGGATTTCAGGGGGATGTGGGCTCCATCCCCCACAGGATTTGGGCAACTACTCAAAGGACTCCCTCACTCCCCACCATCCCCTCCTAGGCAAGGCAACACAGCAGTTCCCTATAGTCACCGGCTGCCAGCTCCTGACTGTGCTCTCTGACTCTGTGGAGGAAAAAAGATTGCATGATTGAAGTTAATGCTATCTCAGGCAGTATTAACTTTCCCTGCAGACTGGCCATAATTCTGGGGTGGAGCATGCTGCCTTTCCCAGTTTCAGCATTCCTAAGGTGCATCCAAGCGGGGATCCCGCCTACAAACTATATAAAGTATGCAACCGCCCTACCTTAACTTCTTAGCAAGTTGGAAGCTATGCATGGGTCAAGCCACAGGCACTGACAGGCCTCTACCTCAGCCATGCATGCACGGGAGAATCTTCCTTAGGTGTGACCTTTACAAGCTTAGCAAAAGAAATCCATGCCATGTCCTGTGCATGTAGAGAATGTGATCTTTAAAAGGCTCAACACACTGTCAAATAAACCCCATTTTCACTGGAACACAGTGAAAGTCAGTTCTCATTTTTTTGTTGAATTTTGAGTTTCCTACCCCCAGCCATTTCTGCTGCAGATCTTTATAAATATATATTTTTTTTACAATGGGGAAAGTGTTCATTTTTTCACTTCAATATTAAAAAACGACTTCGCTCCTTTTTGCAAAAGCTTAATAGGCTCAAGTCCAAAAGATGAGAGTTTTGGAAAGTTATGAGTGATGGGAAACAGGGCTTAGACTGGGCACTTTTTGGCAATCTTAATTACAATGGTTGCTGTAATTGTAATGTAATGTTATTGTAATGTAATGCTATTCCTGTAACTCTTTCATTGCAAAGAAAAAATAGTAGTGTCATTGAATCTTTTGAAGTCCTTAAGACTACTCTTGGCTTAAGTTACTCCACTGCATATGTATTTGCAGGCTCAGACCCTAAGTCAGTGGGAGTTCTGCATGAAGGATGAGGCTATACCATTTGTGTGCATGATTCTGTGAAAGACTAGGGGAAGCATTAGCTAGGCAGGATTTGATCATACAGCCAAATCTTCTGTTTGAAATAATGCTGTCAAAAATGTTTCCTTGTATCTGCAGTCCCCATGTTTCCAAAAATAATCTTTGGGACATCTGAACAAACTATTTAAAAAAAATCCCTTAAATCAAATAATAAAAATAGACCAGCCATGTTTTTAGAGTAAATTAAAAATAAAATAAAGTTAGAAAAGGGTCTTTTTCTGTCTTCAAGCCAGAAAAATTCTGGGACAATTTTGTTCAAACTTTAGAGGAGCATTTCCTCCCAGGTTGAGCATCTTTATCAAGACTTTGCCCCAAGTGAATTTTTCTGGCTTGCTTATTATAAAGTCCCAAAGGAGTTATATTATTATGAAGTGCTGCCACTACTTAACTGTAGCATTCTGTTTGTGCTGTTTTACACTCTGACCTAAGTCACAAAAGTTTCCCTCTTCACACCTCTTGATTTTGGGGGAGGTAGAAGAAGGGAAAGTTTCCCTCTTAGAGAGCGTATATATATATATTTTAATTTTAAATATATATACGAAACTTTGACTTTTAGTGATTTATCATGATGGTTCTTTACTTTCAATGTTACAATTAGACCTCTAGGTAGAAGCTGAAGCCTACTTCTATTGACATGAAAAGGGAGTGACTGTACAAGGGCAATACACGCCACCTGCACTTATCACCTAGTGAAAGCATAACTTCTTGTTTAAAAAAAAAAAAAAAGAATCAACAACTTGTCAAAATGATTCCCTTATCTACATTCCAAATTACCCATCCTAGTCTTGCACAGAACACTAGCTAATATTGGAAGGAGTGATTATTTACAGAAGTCTGTTGGCTTGCTCCAAAGCCCACCAAAGTCATTGAGAATCTTTCCATGGATTTCTATGGGCTTTGGATCAGGCCCCGAAAGAGAAGAAGTATATCTTTCTTACCAAATAAAGAAATTTAGCAATCCATCCAAATGGCCACTGGCACTGCCCCTGCTTCCGTCCAACATTCCCTTTAGAGAGGGACTGACTCTCCTTACAGTGAGCCTTCTAATCACGTTAGGGGTCTTGCAACTTGTGACACCTTCAATTTCTGCTTTGTCTGTATTTTGAGGATGTGAGAAGGCCTTTCCCTCACCTTATCTGATCCAGTGCATATGGCAGAAGTACTACTAGAGATCATCTAATGATGTATGCCTTTTATTCTGCTATTTCATACTTGTTTTCTTGTCTTCTTTTTCACAAATGTCTGGCCTAACCTTGTGGCCCTTAAAAAGGCAAAACTTCCACTGAAGTCAAGATCTGAGTCCTATTCCTTCAAGAATTAGATCTTCTTATACTAGTAGTTCAGAGTTTACAGCCTCCGGCTCTGGGCTCTCAGGAGTTAAGAACAGTAGCTGATGTGTCACAAAGATCAGATATTTGAACCTAAAGTTTTCACTTTATTTTTAATGCACACAAGTGAGCAATGAAACCTACTATGAATGTAAGCTCTTCAGGGCAGAAACTGTGTCGTCTTGTCTGTCTGCACAGAGCCTAGGCCTGTAGTGCTGGATCTAACTCCTACTAAAGTCAATGGAAAGACTTCTGTTGATTTTAATGGGAGTTGTACTTGGCTTACAATTGTGCCTAGGGCCATCGGGCACTACCCCAATACAAGTAATAAATATAATAACAATTCAATTCAAAGTATTGAATATGCTGAAAATAGTTCATAGCCCCATTCCAGTTCTTAGAGACTATTAACTTTTCATCAATTATCTTCATAAATAATATGGATTTACTTTATATTTCCACATACAGTTGAAAATTAACCTTGATTGCCAATGAACCTGGTTTATGCTAGCCAGAACTTACCAATGCACTGTTCCCCTCGTTTCTGATAACCTGAGCGACACTGGCAGCTGAAAGATCCTCTTAAGTTGATGCATACTTGATCTGCCCTGCAGTTATGGGTTCCTGTTGCACATTCATCTATATCTTCACAAAACAGCAAACCCAACCAACATTAGTCATAAACTTAGGTTCAAGTTTAAAAAATTTTACCCACCTCCAAACCATGCTTTGAATGAAGATAGCAAGTTTCAAATCCATTCAAAAGATTTCATCCCACAGTTTATTTTATTTTAGTCTATTTTAT
The DNA here is from genome assembly GCA_007922155.1 of Mesoclemmys tuberculata. Classification (NCBI taxonomy): domain Eukaryota; kingdom Metazoa; phylum Chordata; order Testudines; family Chelidae; genus Mesoclemmys; species Mesoclemmys tuberculata. The sequence goes on along the minus strand of ML675614.1, from coordinate 21,690,072 downwards.
CTATTTCTTTTACAGAACCCACAACCCTATCTGATTCCTTTGGGTCACCAAAGCAAAGATTTCTAACAGGTCTTAAATCTGACTGATTGTATCTTAACATATTTCCAATATTAACCTTTTTCTCCATAGGAATTTATTATAGACAGGACTGGTTCTGCCACCTATTATTAATATTGCTGGACTCCCCATTATAAGACCTGTTTTCAGTTGCTTACATCTTTGCCAAATCTTAACTATTTGTGCTGAAACTGTCCCTGCTAGGTGTCTTTTGTAGGCTGAATATTTTGGAAAATTTCAACCAAAATGCTTCAGCTGTTTCCAATAATGAGACTAGTGAAAAATATGTTGTTTTGTGCAATAAACATTAAAAAAATTCTGGTGACCTTTCCTTTAAAAAGCTCTGGCACTCTCATGCTTTGGAGCAAGGACTTGAAACTTGGCAAGGTGGTAATCTTGGTGTCATTAATGTGTCTTTTGCCTTCCCTATGAATATTGCCCAAATCTGGCAAAGTTATAAACCTTTGAGAAATTGAAGTTCGTACATGCTCAGCAGATTGTTAGAAATTCAAAGCTAAACCCTCTGAAAACTCCATCCTCTCTGAGCTTTCTCCCCTCTGGGGCTGCAGAACTGAAAGCGGGGAAACTATCTTTCTCGTGCTCTCAATGATTCCCCTGCTGGGCCCAGGTAGTGTAAAGGATGCAGATGCCTGATTGAAAGGCAGAGGGGAAAAGAGAGGGACTTGGGTGTGATATAGGTGATTTGGACAAGAAGCTTGGGAGGGGTGATGACACACACCACTGGCACTGGAGGTTGGTGAGAGAGATGGAAACTGCAAGTTGGGGTGGGAGGAGACTGAAACTAGCCAGCCAAGGAGACTGGGAACAGAGGATGGAAATGGGGTGGGAAGGTAGGGCTGAGACTTGTAGCCAGTGGTAAGGTGGGGAAGTTTGAGATTGGATGAGCAGCTGGTGGGGAACACTAGTTCAAACTGGGCAAGGAGACTGAGTAGGGAAATCAGTAGGGTGGAAGGTGAAGGAGGTGGGAAAAAGAGAAGAAAAACCCCTGATAAGGAGCCAGGGTGTGGGGGGAGAATGAGGGCTGGCTGGTCAAAGACACTGGCACAAGGAGCTGGAGAGATGAGATTGGAATGGGAGCCAGTTGGGATGGGAATGTAGGGTGTGGGTGGTGACTGGAGGCTAGCATGAGTAGGGGAGAGACAGAGTAGACAAGGAGCAGGGAGGGGGGAATTGGGGCAGGTTGGGTAGGGAGACTAGGGCTATGTCTATATTGATGGCAGCAAATTTGCTGCCGTCAGATGGATGTCTCTGGATCGACTGACCAGTCTGTGTAGACCTGCTCAGTTGATCTAGAAATTGACGGAGGCGAACCACCTCCATAAGTGGTGTAGTGCTGCGTCAACAAGAATGCTGTTCCCATTGGCATGGCACAGTGTGGATGGTGCACGGAACAGACGCAGTGAAGTCGACGGGAGATATGCAACTGATTTACGTCACTTGCGTATCTCCTGTCAACTGCTGCCGAATCTGGAAGGTAAGTGTAGACCAGGCCTAGGAGTGTGGGGGGAAGACACATTAGAGAGGATGGGACAGAAGTACTCCAGGTTGTGGAGAGTGGGCAGAATAGTCTGCCAATTAGACACTATATTCCCCTCCAGACCTTGGCATGGACTCCATAAATTCAGAGTCTCACCATTGCTGTCAGCAAACATCTGTGAAATCTTGTGATTGGGTATGACTAGTCATTTGAGGCAACCTCTTGGAGGCCTCATGGCCCTACCACATGCCAACCCAGGAAAGGAGTAGTGAAGGTGGGTGCTCCAGACCTGCCTAGAAAGGCAAACACAGTGAAGCAGGCTCAGATAAAAGGAGCTGCAGGGGCCAAGCAGGTCAGTTGCTGGGTGGGACCAGAAGGATGAGGAAGGATTGGAAGGCTGTGAGACTCTCCAGGTGAGGAGGCCTAGGAGAGGCTCTGCTCATGCAGGGAACAGACAGAAAAACCTGATGTGAGGGTGAAGACGAAGGGCTCACATGGGAAACAGCCCAGGGAATAGCAGCAGCAATGAAGTTAAAGGAAGTACCCATGGCTGCTATTTGTAGGTACCCTGGGTTGGGACCCAGAGTAGTGGGCAAGACCGGGTCCTCCCACCATCCACTAACAGAGTGGCTCAAGTGCTTAGAAGGAGACAAGTTCCATTTAGAAGCCTAAGCACAGGGCTGGAGCTTCAAGAGATCTAGGACGGGGATGAAAGCCCTGCAAAGGGCCAACCATTTGTTGAACTTTATTACAGTGGGAAGGAGACTGAATTGAAGGAGTGACTCTACTGGAGAGTTGGGGACATCACAGGACCACTAAAGGTGAAGAGTCTTGAGGGAGAAAGCCCTGGGAGCACTACTCCATAGCAGGGCAGGGATGGACTTAAATCTAGTTTAGAAGGGGCTGAGAACTGAGCTCAGAGACAAGGCTGCAAATACCAGGCCCTCTTGGACTTCTATCACCCCAGAACGGGCTCATTTGTTCACATATTGACCATGTGAGCCGGCTAGAGGGCTGGGCCACTGAAGACCCACCCTAACAACTGATAGGGGGTGCTGGGAGAAAAAAGAGCAGGTTTGTGTCCAACTGAAAGAAGGCACTCACAAGAGGTGAGCGTCTCCTATCACAAATCCATTGGCAAAATGTCTCATCCTTCTGTAGTGCTGGTCCATGTACAGGATTAAACCAACTGCTACTATCAGTTACTCATTAGCTCATGGGGCAGAAGTCTGTGCAGCTCATCTAAAGACTCCAACTCTGCTGATGAACCATGTGGATGTCACTATAAAACCACAGGATGAAATTTCAGTTTTCTTAAACTTAGGAAATTACACACAGAGAATGATATTAAAAGAACATTATTAAGTTTGCAAAGTTAAAGCACTCCAAAGTTAGGAAAAGCTAGAATTAAGGTTGCCTGTGCCTGAATCTGCCCCCTTTCTGCATATGTGTAATGATGGTCTTTAGTTACACGATCACATTATTTTTTCATAAATAAATGGCCACATTTAGTACACAGATTGGATCTGCTCTGGGGATGATCAGGGTGGTGTCTGAAGAAGGATGTTGTCAAGAATCCCTGTCTCATTTCTTGCAGAAGCTGAAAAGTGTGTACTATCTGTACCACTGGGACAGGTGGGCTTAGGCCTGCCCTTCAGATAAGGGGGAGGGATACCAAAACCTCAGCTACAATTGAGTTCTTGGGACAACAAATGGGGGGAAAAATAGGAGTGGGAATGAGGTGAGAGGTTAAGAATGAGGGATCCAGGGTGGTACCCTAAGCAGAGAACCCCAGACAGTACTCACTGCTTCTCAAAGGCATCTGAGGAGTCAGTGGATGCTGCCCAGAGGAACTCTGCCTGGCGATGTGAGCAGACAAGGGACAGGAAACAGGCCCCACAGTTGCTGAGTGCTGTACAGCTTCCTCCTCTTGGAGCGATGGAAGGCCCTCTGGGCTAGTTCTAGGAGAACTCTGAAGAGGTCCTGCAACTTTGTGGGGTGATGGATGGGGTGTGCATGGTTCAGGAAGTGCAAGGATGGAAAATGTGCAGTGAATGAGAGGATTGCAGGAAGAAAGAGGAGGGCCTTATGGTTAAGGCAGCTGGATATTGCCCTGGAGATAGGGATTCTGGAAAAGAGTGCCTACATGATGCTACTCAAATCACTTAAACCAAACTTTTCACCGATGATCACTAATTGTATTTTCCTCATTTTCTGGCTGCCTGACTTGAGACCCTGGGGTCTGATCTGCAGAAGTACTGAGCACCCACAGCTGTAACTGAAGTCAATGGGAGCTGTGCTTTGAACATATAAAATGCTAAATAATGCTGAGTACTCTAATAAAACAGGTTATAGATATTTCAAATTGGGCACCCAAAATTAATAAATGGCTTTGACCTTATTTTCTGTGCCTCCGTTCCCAATCTGTAAAGCAGGAATAATAGTACTGTATGATACACACAAGGGGGCTGAATGAAGATTGCACAGGAAATGAAATTCTGGCATTTCCTAACTTTTAAATGCTTGACTTTGCAACCTTAACAAAGCTTTTAATGTAGTTTTTTGTGTATATAAATATATGTATACTTCAATGCAGTTTCTAACTCTGACTGAATTCAGAGATATAAAAGTATACAAAAGAGTATTGTTTTTTCTGACATTCTGATTTGTCTCCTTCATAATAACTTGAGACACTTAGTTATAATTAAGCTGTGTGTGTTGACAAGCGTTGTATAAAACTAAACTACAATTTGCTTTATCATTTGAACATCCAATTTGTTTCTTATTGTAACCTTACACAGAACAGTGAAAGGACTCTGTAATGTTGGCATTCTACACTAATTGTAGGCTGAATGAACAAATTCCTTACAACTCATGATCTCTAGTTTACAAATCGCAGCTGAACTCTCTATTTATATAGGCACTGGGGATGTTAGAACATCACCACTGGCAGATTCTGGGTGGTGCTTTTGAAAAAGTGATGGATTTTTTCACGTACCAAATGAAACTTTTGATCACAAGATTCAATGAAAAATAAACCATCAACCGTTTCAATTAATTCTCCGTGATCGCCCTTTTCTCAAATGTCCAAATACTTGATGCATACTTCCTCTCAATCTGACAGTTCAAATAAAGGTCGGACTCGTGTGCTATGCTTTGCATTTCTGCATGTTACTAGTTCTGAAGTCAGCATACTAGTGCAGAAATAGCTGGCTGATTGTACTATCTTGGAAAGACAGCCGTGAAGCTCATGCTCAGTTGCAGAGCAGGATTTTCAGGCACAAGACTAGGCAGTGTAGCCCAGAGCTGACATGCAATTAAGGGCTTGATCCAAAGTGCAGTGAAGTCCATGGGACTCTTGGGATTGACTTCAATGTGCTTTGTATGAGACCCCTAGTCTTTGCGTGTGCGTGCGTGCACACAAACACACACACACAAAAGAGAGTTGTTTATACTGCTCATATACTTTCACCTCTTAGATAAATATTCCTGAAACAAGGCATATTTAACTTCTGATTATATTTAAATGGGTACAGGTGTCACTGCTCCGGACAAACAGCTTTGCCAGAGAGACATAGGCTTCCAGATAATAGGTGCTCCAAAGGCATATTGCAATAAGCCAGAGGAAATAAATGTTAGTTTTATTTTTAATTTGTGAACTCATCAATCTGTCATGAGAAATTTGGTACAACCCATAGAATTATAGAATCTCAGAATATTAGGGTTGGAAGGGACCCCAGGAGGTCATCTAGTCCAACCCCCGGCTCAAAGCAGGACTGACTCTAACTAAATCAAACTATACCCGCTTTTGATAAAGGCTTTTACACATACCCCATTTCATCCTGGACTATTGTTGCTGTCTCAGAGTTCAGTCTTTAAATGACTGGTCACTTTAACATCCTCTCACTAATGGAGAATCAGGTTTGTCGTTAATGCTTTATAGGGTTGTGAAGTACAGCGCGGTCTCAGAAGTAGTGGTACTTTTGCTGGAAAAATTAGCTTCAGAGCTAAGAAGGAGGTCTGTGAGGGGATATGCATGCCCCACATGGATGAGAATGGGGCCAGAGAGGCCCAGCAGCAGGACTAGCACCAGCCCTCTAGTCCTGTCAATCATGCATGCATTAAAAGGGAGGGAAAAACAGCCAGGGAGGAGCGGGAGGGAAGGGAGGAGCAGGACTGCGCTAAGCGGTAGACTGCAGGAGTGACTTCTGAAGCTGTGGAGGAAATTCTTCCTCAGAGTCAGGTTGAAGGTTTCCTGCCTAGAATACAGCAGACTCCTAGGGCAGTGGTTCTCAAACTTACTTGATTGCGCCTCCCTTCTTTATGTCTGTAGTAGTTTATGCCTCCCATCCCGTCACACAATCACATATACCGATAAAAATAATCAACATGCAACTCTCACAAAATACTAAAAATAGTGAGGCAGTGATTCAAACAGAGCCAACGATCCATTGTAATAAGAGCAAAAGCAAAACTGCGCTTGTGGTCGATGCTTACAATTAAATGTGCACACTGCGCTGCAGAAGATGGATTAATGTACAGATAACAAGGACTTTATATAATGCTATGCAAGCTTAACAGAAATCTGTCAAAATTCACAGTGTCATCTGAGGACCTGATATGTCTGGAGGAATCAGCTTTGTAATTGCTAGTTATTCATTGCTGTGGGTAAAATATGCATAGTAAGGTTCTCCCTCCCACCCCCAAGCATCTCACGTCCTACCAGAATACATTCCCTGCCCCACAAACTGGCCCACCCCATATTTTGAGAACCTCTGTCCGAGGGTAAGATAGACAGGCTAAGCTTGTGTCAGATATCCATCCAGAGCAATTTCCCCAAATCCATTACTTTGGGGCTGGATCATGGGCAGCACTTTAGACTCCCCACTTCCCCACCCTATCCCCTTTTGCTGGTTTTTCAGGAAGGGAGTATCCCTGAATGCATGGGTTTGTGACTTTCATTTTGATCCCCCAGCTGGAGAGACTTCAGGAGGACCATACAGGGCAGAGCCCCCCTTGCAACTAGTAGGGAAGTGGGACTGTGTTGTAACCACCCAGTGTGGATAACTGGACATGGTCAGGTTCCTCCACCACCTGAGGGAGGACCCACTAAACTAAGGACTCTGTTACGAGGTCATTTTCTAGTCCATTGCTATTGCAAACATCATAATGTGGACTTCTCTATTGGTTTCTTACCCTCTGTGATAAACTTGATATGTGCATTTCCTAAGCTCTTAACTCAAAACAACTTGCCTGAACATCAATAATTCATTTATGTGTTAACAGCCCTCAAATATAGTGCCTTATGTCAATCTGATGATGCGCGTTGTTCTTCTGTATATAGTACAGGGATCCTCCTACTGCCAGCTGTCCTTTGGCTGGTGATGGCATTAGATCATACATCTCAATTCTACATATAGGCTATGTCTACACTGATGGCGGCAAAGTCGCTGCCGTCAGATCGACTTAGCTGGATTGACTGAGCAGTCAGTGAAGTCAACGTACTAAAACCACCTCAAGTGGCGTAGCACTGTGTCGATGGGAATGCGGTTCCCGTTGGCACAGTGCAGTGAAGATGGTGTACAGAAAAGAAGCACAGAGGTTGACGGGAGTTACGCAAGTTCTTCGCATACTTTGCGTAACTCCTGTCGACTGCCGCCGAATCACCGAGGTAAGTGTAGACAAAGCCATATCTAATATAAGCTATGAGTTTTCAATTCCCAGACTACTTCACTCATACTGGTTTGTACCATCTATCTTCTCTGATCACTATTTTTGTTTAAATTGAAAGCTTTTATTAAGATAAATGGTATAGAATATCCAGCTCAGAATCATACACAGAAACAAGAGCGTATGACCAAAGAGTCATTAAACCTGACCAGTCATGTTTCCAGTAATTTTTATTTCACTTCTGCGCCTTCACATTACGTGAACCACATCTCATTTAGTACCAGCTCACTCATCGTATATGTCTGCACTGAAGCTGGAGTTGCAACTTTCAGTGCAGATAGAGGCATATATGCTAGCTTGAGCTAGCATGCTAAAAAGAGCAGTTTATCCATGCTATTCCTTGGACCACACCTCTTCATTCCTCTTGATTTTTCAGGACAACCCTCCACAGTTAAATATGAATAGCAATGAGGCTATGGGGAATCCTTGCTTTTTGGCCTCTACCGAAAGCAGACACTTGTGACTGGAGGTTATTTGTCCCCGGTGAGGCTATGCAATTTGCAGGGTTTTCTTGGGTGCTGGCCCATGACTGTGGAATGAATTCCCACAGGAACTACAGATCATCACAAACCCTCTGCTCTAAGGGAAAGGCACGTTTCTTTGACCTTGCCTTCTCTAACATAAACATATAGCAAAGTGTGTGTACATTTGTGTTTATCAATAAATTGTATTTTCCAAAAGAAAACACCCCACTGCCCACTCGTTTCTCCCTGAGAAGAGGATGAGAGAACAAACACATGATGGATGTTAGCCACATTACTTAGTGTCTGAGCACTAGTAGTGCACTACGATGATGAGCGTGGTATAAGAACCTATCTAGAATAGAAAAGAATATACTTTTATGACCTCATTCTTTGGCATCTCTCTTCCCTCTGCATCCTCTTTTTTTTTTTTTTTTTTTTTTTCAAACTCAGTGTCATCGTCATACTAATGTTTGTTTCCTTGAATGTTTCAGTGAATGATGTCATAGAAGTAGCTGCTATTTTATATAAATTTCTTCTGGGAAATGACTACATCTATACCCACCACTTTCTTGGTGACTGTATTTTTCTATTCTTTTTCCACGTTACACATGCATTATATATACAGATAGCTATTCAGATTAGATCGGTAACCCATAGTTAACGCTGTCTTGTACTTTGCCAGTATCCTTTCTTTATTCCTTTATATTTTCTAATCTCACCTATCATTCTAACTCATCATGATGTATATAAATCAACAGCTATATGTCTGTACCAAATTGTTAAATAGCCTGTATCATGTTTGATAGTGGAAGCATGCAGCGTACATATTGTAGTTATTATTTTATAATTTACTAAGCCTATTGCAGTCTCACCAAGGCAAATCACTCACAAAACCAAAAAGAAGTTTAGGCAGTGATACTAACTTTGTGGCAACTAGCCACTCACCAGAAATGGTAGCAGAAAAGTGAGAACATATAAGACAATCCCATAGTCAAAACACATCCAGCAAAGGCTTGGCTGAATAGCCGAGCGCTGCATCATTCTCTGAAAGATGACAAATGCTGACAGATTGCCATAGGAAGTAAACTCTAGAGTAAGGGACCCTCCACTGAAATCACCCTGTCTCCAGTACTCAAGCATAAACATCTAGAGGCTGTCAGTGAAAGCACAGTGGCTAATATCAGCCATCATGAGAGTGCATGGCAGTATCTAATATATGCCTTTATTTACATTTTTATCTTTTTTTGTGATAGGGACTTCTCATGTATTTTTCCTTCCTATCCAAGGATGTGTTCCAAGGAGACACTCAGTTCCTCAAGGTGGTTAATTAGCCTATTCCAAGTAAAGTAGCCAGCAAGCTTTTTATCATGAGAACTCCAAATTCTGGGCCTCCATTTGTTATCTTGTTTTAAACCCAGTTCACTGCAACAATTACATTAACCCTAAAAAACTTCTTTTTGAATAGCTATGTTTTCCTCTAGCAGTAAATATACACTTATTTATTTTAAAATTCATTTTGAGTTAAGCCATTTTACTTATTTGCAATGTCTTAAAACATCAGTCATACTACCTGAAGAAGCTTGCCTGAGAGCTAGGTTTTGTTGCTACATTTATTTGTACTTGCTTTGCACAGTTATAAGTGTTTGGTAGTTTTATATTACTGTAACTTGTATTGGAATTGAGTAGTTTGGTTACCATTTACTGTTTATAGCTATTACACCACAAAAAATACCTTAAAAGAATGTTAAGGTTGCAAAGTCAAACACTCAGAAGTTAGGAAATGCAACACGTGCAGTCTTAATTCAGACCATTTGTGCATGTGCATTATGAACTACGTGATCACATACTATTTTTTCCACAGACTTGCACTCAGTCAAACCCCACCATTCCCAGGATGGGCTTGGGTGATAGGGCTTTCTCTATTCAAGTAGAACGTACCCAGACTCTAGATGCTACAAAAGATTAATGCTGTATAAAGTCCTTAGTTAGCTGTAATGGGTCAAAGTGATGGTGGGGGAAAAAAAGTAATTGGAATAATTACATTAAAATGTACAGTAATGGTCTCTGAGTAAAGTTGCATTTCAACATCTCTTTCAGAAACGTTTATGCAAAGCCCCATCTATATTATGGTATTGCTACCAGACCCCAGTGACTCGTAATATAAATACTGCCTTTTGCAGTAATCTCCAAGGCACTGAAAAATCTATTTTAGAAGACTTTCATATATGCAAATATCTATAGATTAAGAACGTGCTCACTGATTTGCATTGCTACTGTTTGAACTTTGCAGGGTGCTGCAAAAAAAAAAAAAGTGAGACCCATTAAGGGCAGCAGAGCTTGCCCCTTGCATTCTTGCAAAATATAAATCAACTTGCATTTCATAGTTTTAATTCCACAAGCCTTGCTAATAGCTATACCCAGTGATTCCCTCATTTTCCAAAAATGTACCCACGCTCCCTCTTGAAGTGATTTACACAATTATGTCCTTCCATTGCTGACTTTGGCAGCCTACTCCATATTTCAACTACTAGCTGTGTACAGAAATTTTGCCTGACCTGCTTTTAGCTATAATTTTAGCTATAGTTTCCCCTAAATCTAATCCATCGCTTCTTGTTAATTTTCAAAATCCCTACCATATCCATCCTGTAAGGCTCTTATCTGTAATCCACAAGATCCTTTCTTAGTGTCTCTCTTTCTAAATTACAATCTTGGCTCTATTCCTTCCATGCTGTGACTCATTCTTGCCAAGCCCCTGACTCATGCTGCTTGCTCATTTATGCAACATTTTAATCTCTGCCGTTTTCTTCTTATAACTTGAAATCAGAACTGCACACGATATTTCAGTGTATATTTCACCAGTACTTTACACTTCTGTGGAAAAATGAACTCCGTTCATAGCTATTCTGCACCCTCATCTAACCAATCAAAGCTCTTTTTACTCTTTTTTAACTGGTACCAAGTATGGAGTTTACAGTTAGAGAATAATATCCATATTCAACCCAAATATGTGCTACATTTAGGACAATGGTCCCTATGGTTACTTTTGATGACTGGTCTCTCTACTTTGCCGTTTACTGCAATGACTTCCATGGGCTACTTCTTTACACATATATTTATCAGTTCAAACCATACTGAATAATTTCAGGTTTTTTAGTCTATTTATAAATATTCAATACTTTTATTCATTTTTTAATCAGACGCTCCCCAAGTCAAAAAAATAGCCCTCAGAATGATGCTTGTGACATCCAGATTCTTCTCTTCCATCCCTGGAATAGTTACAGTGGGCCAGATACTGATTGCATTTACGTCATTATTAATCCAGAGTAACATCATTGATTTCAGCGAGGCACTGGTTACTGACTTTACTGGAGTTATTCTAGATTTGTAACAGATGTCAGTGATTGATTTACTTCATTTAAATCAGTGGATTACTCTGGGATTTATTCTGGTGTAAATGATATCACACTGTGATCCAGTCTGTTCTTGTGAAATAAATGCTTCCATTAACAGTGCTGCCTTATGATTAGACAATGTCACAGTGGCATCCTTACATTAATAGAGAGGATATCTAGGGAATACTGTGAATACTGAAGTAATCTTGTTTAGTTAAGGAGTTCCATGGCATCTTTAACTTTCTGTCGTTTTTTATGAAAGATAGATCCTGTCAAACTAACTTGGTATTTTTGATGAGTTTATATTTTGGTTGATAAAGGCACCAATGTTAAATTAATATACTCAGACTTCTGTGTAACATTTGACTTGGTACTACATGACATTTTGATGAGGAAACCAGAATGATACAAAATGAATATGGCACACATTAAATGGATTAAAAACTGGCTAACTGACAGGTTTCACAATGCAGCTGTAAACAGGGCATCATTTCCTGCCTGTTTTTTTTTTTTTTTTTTTTCTTGTGTGGTCTTACAGGATTGGTTCTTGTCCTTATGCTATGTAACATATATTTTATCAACAACCTGGAAGAAAACAGCCCACTACTAACAAAGTTTGCAGATGATACAGTTGGGGGGAATGGTAAATAATTAAGAAGACATGCCTCTGATACAGAGCAATCTGCATCACTTGGTAGCTGGGCGTAAGCAAACAATGAGCATTTTAATATGGTCGAATGTAATGTTATAAATCTAGGAACACAAAATGTAGGCCATACTTACAGGATGGGGCACTATATCCTGGGAAGCAGTGACTCTGAAAAAGAGCTGTGGTGGGTAATCAGCTGAGTGTGAGGTCCCACTGTGATGGTGTGGCCAAAAGGGCTAAAGTATCCCTGGATGCATGAACCAGGGAAAACTGAGTAGGGATATAAAATACTTTGTATTTGGCACTAGTATGACTGCTAGTGGAATACTGTGTCCAGTTCTGGTGTCCATGATTCAAGAAGGATGTTGATAAATTGGAGGAGTTTCTGAGAAGGGCCAAAAGAATGATGAAAGCATTGGAAAACATGCCTTATAGCTGGGCTTGGCAGAATTAGATATTATTTTTTAACAATTTTGGTGGATAATATCAATGTTTATTTTTAGGCAGTTTTTTTTGATGTTATCAATTTATAATTTTGCAACTGTGAAAATTTGGGGGGAGGGGTTGTCTATATCACATGTTAAAACATACAGAAGAAATACCCACAAATCAAACTCTAATGTCTGAAGCAGTTGTTTTCAAAATATTGTGAAACTTGCCAAAGGTTGTGGTGGATTCTCCATCACTGGTATTTTTTAAATCAAGACTAGGTATTTTTCTAAAGAGATGCTCTAGTTTAAATGGGAATTAATTCAGGGAAGCCTATGGCCTGCGTTATGCGGGAGGTCAGACTAGATGATCACAGTGGTCCCTTCTGGCCTTAAAATCTATGGAATTCTCCCTCTCTGTATGTTTGCTGGCTTTGGAAGTCAACCTTTTGTATTGTATCCCTTTGAAATAGCGATAAATTATATTTGTTTTGCCTACCAGCTTAGGGAAAAGTATTTAAAAAAAAAAAAAAAAAAGGAAATGTAATAACCATAACCTTTCCATTTATTTATGATTACTGTATTTTACCAAATTAAATATTCTATCCCTTATTTAAATTTCTCATGTCATTCTTACAACTGAAGTCGAGATCACTGCTATGTAGTTTTCTGGATCCTCCCTTGATCCTTTCTTACGCATACAACATTAGTAACCTTCCAAACTTTCTGGTTCCCTCCCCAGCCTCAGCAAGCTATCAAAAAATTCTGTCAAAAGCTTTTCTATTTCCCTTGCTACTTCCTGCAACATTTGGGATGTTATTCATCTGGGCTTGGTGCCCAGACAACTTTTAACTCATTGGTGTTGGAAGCCTGAATTCTCCAAGGCAAGGACCAATTGGAAAAACTGTTACATAACACCAGATAAATGGTACCAAAAGGGTTAATAGTTCTAGTTGCCTATCAGTTCTGGAATGATGGAGCCTATTAATATTTCAGTGCTGCTTTAGTGCATACAGCCTAAGCTAACAAATTCCCTTGCTTTTTTTGGCTTTTTATATTATGTTTATATCAGACTGACAGCCATAGCAGCTGAAGTTTTCAGATATTTAGGAGCAGACAGCTTGCACAAACATCTGTTTGCATGGGCAAGATACCTGCTTTTGTGTGAGCCAAAACCTGTATTTGTGCAAACACCTCAAATAATTGTGAGCAAATGGACACTCAAGTTTTCACCAGATTTTCATGCAGAAATGCAATTTTAATGCATAAATATATGAACTCTCAAATTTTGTGGGCACAGCTAAGGAGGGCCCTTGTAAATTTGTCTCAGTGCTACAGGCATTCCTAGCAGAGTACAAGTAACTCTTTCAGGATGACAGGCACATTAGAAGTGAACCATAACCACCAGACGAAATCCCTGTATACAGTCTCTGATAAAGTGAGCATATAATACAGAAAACTACCGCCTACAATGAATTTATGAAGAGGAAGACAGGGCAAATGTGTCCATTCGTAAAATAAAGGAGTGAACTGTAACAGTTAAGCCTGGTTTGCAGTACTTTTCACAATTATGTACTGTCTTTGGTATGTCCAAATTGAATTGAGTTATCACACAGCATAACTAAATAAAAGAGTGAGCCATAGCTTTCATCATTGGAACATCTACCACATGTTTGTTTGGGAGTGGTAGGCAGCTGAAAGGAAAGTACTGAATGAAGCTGTGAAGCAATGCATGACTTCCTTTCTGCTCTTCTCTGCCTGCATCTGTGGTACCATCTTTCTTCACTAAAAGAGTAGATAAAGTAAAGTGCTATTGATTCAGATACTATTTTCATTCGACCTAGTACAAGACTAATGCAAACCCTGTAAAACTGAACATGTACTACATGCTTCACTTCTCCCCTAGGCCCTGATTAAGGAAAATACTTAAATATGTGCTTAAATCCATGCACAGCAATTCAGAGCTGTCCTAAATAGAAATGTTTTCCTGAATTGGTGGCTCAGTGCACATGCTGCCTCTACAACTTCATTGCAGTTTATATTTTCTCACCTACCTAACTAACATCTTTTAAAAAATGTAAGTTTGAAACAATATTCCTTTTCTTTCTTCCTTTTACTTAACTGAGGATTTGTCTTCAGTAGGATTTAAAGTTATATTGTTTAGAAGGCTTTAGCTAAAATGCTCTGAACTCAACAGTAGACAAGTGCATTATATTTATTTTTAACAAATGCGAAGCTGATCATGTTGAATTCAAAGCTCCTTCCTAGGTTTCAATTCTACGAGCTTAGTGCTGGCTGCACTACTCTTGTATTAGTTAGAACTTGTTAGCTAAACACCTTCTAGCAACACCTGAAATTGAGACAAACCCTGGAATTAATCAGTCCTGGGATCTGCTATACCCTCCACGTGACTAGACTAGGAAGATAGGTGTTAGCTAAAGTGTTAAATAACCCATTTTAAAACACCATTTAGTCCCCAGCACAGACACAGACTGTGATATTTAACCCTTGGCTGATCCACCACTAGCTAACGTATTGTGGAACCTGGTTTCAACAAAATAATGCCAAACACAGGTTAAATCATAATTAGGTTTTACAGTGCAGATCAGACAGGATTTAACCATAGTCTTAAAATGTAAGTGTGCTGAAGCCCAGATGTGCTAAAACCTTAGAAATATAGTAAGATTGGAATAATTTTGTAACCATAGGAGGCACCAACATGTTACAGCTATGTCCCATAGTAGCTCTTCGGAGTATAACTGGGAAAGTTATAGTTAAAGTCTTACTGTCTACAGCCCATGTTACTAATACTACAGGAGGCTAGTTAAAAGCTTTTATTGCAATGTAATAGCATTTTACTTTTTAGCATGATGTTTTATACTTCAGCAGATCTCTAACAACACAGATCCATGATTCAGCGAAGTATACAAGCACATGCTTAACAATAAGCATATGATTGAATGCTTTAGAACTGGTGAAAATTTTGACCACTTACAAAGAATCCTGCCTGCAAAACATCACTGAAATAATAGACCATTTAAGCAACTGGCCATATGTATACATGCAATATATTAATCCAATATAGGGGAATAATTGTTCCATAAAAGCATTTCATACGAGTGTTTTCAATTTTAGGTTCTTTTCATTAAGATAATAGAAGAACTTAAGGTCCCATTCTTAAAATAAGCACATAGTTTTTACATTAAAAAAAGAAAAAGGGAAGAGTAGAGTTTCCCGTAACGTCAGAATAGTAAAATTAACTATTATCTTCATCACTATTCAACAAGACAAACATTCCACATTGTAAAATTGATCTACATTTCTTTAAGGGCTGTATTTTTGGCTTTCCTGGTTCTAGTGGGATTGTAAATTGGGATATATTTACTTTTACGTTATAATCTAACAGTTGAATGCAATATATCAGAGAGCTGCAAAAAGCCTAACTGACTGGTATGTTAATACTAGCTGTCAAAATAGTAAACTGACTGATTTACACTGTAATAGCTTATTTTTACATTCAGTGGAGTATTTCCTGCTGTTGCCGCCTTGTAATCTTACGGTAGAGGACTAACAACTTAGGCAGGCCCAAACTAAAAAGCACAAGCAAGGATCACCCACCCATGATGACCAATACAATTGGACTGTGTTCAAAAACAACAAGGGTGGATAAAAAATTCCATTATTGCAGATGAAAGAGTTTCCCCCTACATCTGGCATATCCTCTACAAAACTGATATGAAACATTTCCATAAATTCAGCTTACCATTGTTTTCACCAGTGTTTCAAAGTATTTTTTTAACATGAAGTAATAGCATACAAACTCAATTTCACATCTGAAAATTAAAGCTTCTATTTCTCATTCTCTAACTAAATCACACAGTTATGAAAAAAGATGACCACTTTCTTGAGGTATGATGCTTTTGTTTAGTTAAGTTAATGAAAAGCTAGTCAGTGTTTGATGTAAAGCTGTCACCCTAGCATGAAAGAAAACCAACTAGTTATTTATTATGAATATCTTCTAATAGTTTCCAGAATTATCTGAACTCTGTATTTTTTCTTAATGACATAGTTTTAAATTCCAAGTTCCCTATTCATTTTCATTTTGTTTATTTCTCTCCTTGGAAACCTTGTCAGCATCTTCTTTTACTAGGCTTGACTGGACAAAATATTGCTGTTACAACCTGCAATATTGGGAAGTAAAAGTGGGAATGCTTTTTGTGTATAACTAGGACATTGGAGAATCACATTAAATTCTTGATGGCTTCTTCACAACACTATGACTGCACAACCTGCCCCACAAAAGAGAGCCTACACAGTATACTTTTAAAACAAAAATCTGTACAATTTTTGGAAAAAAGTATAAAGAATTCCATAGGAAACTTTTTGGCATCTATCTCAGAATGCTATTTTAAATTGAAAATCCCCCCTGTATTTTATCAGTGCAGAACAATTTGGTTTGTATGAAACACTGTGAACATATTGTAAACAATGAGATTTCAAAAAAAACACTTGGAAGCACCACATTTCAGTGATCACTACTGTAAATCTTCATCAGTTGTATACTATGACAATGTAATATATAGTATAATTCCAGTTTTCTGAATTCCCTTTATCCAAAATCCCTAGTTTTCTGAATCCACAGTGTCTCCCATGTAGCCCTATGTTAGTTAACCACACACTAATAACTTCTCAATTAGCTGTTGAGTAAATCAATGGCTTTGTGTTTGTACAGTGGTTCTGAGTGGTTATCTGCCGTTTTTGAGACCTAATTCCATTTCAGCATCAACAGCAGCTTGCATGAGTGAAACTGAGCCCGAAATAGCACTTCCAAAACTTCTGGATCACCAGGCGTTCCGATAAATGGATGTCCCTAGGCCATTTGGATAAATGGGAGTGTACTGTACCTTCAACACCAGATAATAATGGAGGCCCTCTTAGTTCTCCCCACAAGTCAGATATGCTATGGGAATCTCTCTCTTCAGTGAATTGAGTCGCAACCTAGCATGCAGGACTGGTACGCCACTTGGTTTGAGGGCCTTCTCAAACAGGGGCCTCAGGGCAAACCATCCCCTCCCTCTCTCTCCCCCAGGCAGCCCTTTCAATTATTGCTGTCAAACACAATGTGCTCAGAGCTCTTCAGAACAAAGAGCAGACACCGGGCCCTCCTCCTGCAAGGTGCTTAGGCCAACAGTTTCCAACCTGGATGCTTAAAAATAGGCACCTACATAAAAGCAATTTGATTTTATTCAGAGATAATGAGCTCCCACTGGCTTCCACTAATTCCACATTGACTTCAAAGAGATCTGCAGGTGCTTGGCATTTCTCAGAATTAAATAACTCCTTTTAGGTGCCTGACTTTAGGCACTCAAGTTTTAAAATTTCATCTTTATTATTCTTTGTTTTACTGTAGTGCCTACGAGCCCTAGTCATGGACTAGTCAGGCACTATAGCAACACAGAACAAAAATATGTTCCCTGTCCCAAGGAGATTACAATCTAAGCATAATCTTCACAATTTATATCTCTAATTCTGAAAAATATTTAAACATGTGTTTAAACCCATCCTTATTCAAATTTAAGTCCATAGAACTTAAGCATTCACTTCTATTCAGAAAAGTATCCTTCCTCAAAAAGGGTGCTGAAAGATGTGTTTAACTTTAAGTACATGTTTAGACTTGCTGGGTGAAAAGAGATACTTTCTTCAATCAGAACTTAAAGCAGACAAACAAAACAATGCATTTATCATTGGGTAGTAAGAAGGTGTGGGAATAACAGGGCAGTGCAGAGAAATTTTTAAATAAAAACAACACTTTACTGAGTGGAATGTGGTTCAGAGGCTGGAAGGAAAAGTATGTTTTATGGAGGAAGAGGCATAATATAAGAGCCAATAGAGACATGAGTGCATTTGTACATAGAGGAAAATGAGGAAAAGGACATTGAATTTCATGAAAAAGTAGAGCGAGTCATTCTTGGAGAAAGCGAACAGGGCTTGTACACAGAGTGGCTATTTTGGATAGATTGAAGGGGTGAAGAAGGAAAGAGGGAGATTGAAGAAAAGGATTGAATTAATTGATGTAAGAGAAAAGAAATGTCAAGGCAGATAAAAGGATTTTACTGGTGGAAATGGAGAGAAAAGAATGGGATTTGGAGATACTATACAGGATTTGGGAACATTACCCAAATTGATGGAAGAGTGGTACTGAAAAGCACATTGAAGTTATCCTCAGGGAGGATAACAGAAATGGATATTATATTAGAATATTCTGTTAAGAAAACGTTACATGCATATGAAACATCAAGTGCTTAAAATTGTGAATTTATTATTATTTGTATTACAGTTGCATGTAAAGGATCCAATCTAGATTGGGATCCCATTGTGCTACTGTACAAACATATAGGGAAAAAAGCCCAGGCTCTGCAGAAATACAGTATAAATAGATGAAACGGACAAAGAATATTATCATCCGCATTTCACAGATGGGGAACTGTGGCAGAGAGATCAACTGACTTGCTGTGAGTCACACAGCCAGTCTACGGCAAAGCTGGGAATAGAATACAGATCTGTTAAGTCCCAGTCCATTGCATTAACTACAAGTTCATCCATCCATCCTTTCCTAGCCACTACATATAATTAATCTATAGATAACTGTCAGTTATTCTGTTCAACAATGAACATTCCAAAAGGACAAAAACAATTATTTAAAAAATTTAGTTTGCAGTGTTCTTACACAGTCATCCCCTTATTAGTTTACACATCTATTTGTAATGAAATCCAAGAAGTGGTCCCATGTAGTACTAAATCATCTCTTAATTTATATGCCAGATGTTCATTAACTGCACATTCAGTAACGATGGTCAGAAAATGGGCTGTTTTCCCACAGAAAATGTAAATTTTTGCCCCCCCCCAACAAAACAAAACAAAAAAACCTCCCCTAAAATTATTTGGTTGAAAACTGAAATATTTTGATTCAAAATGCTGTTGATGCCTCGTGGGACTTGTAGTTCAGTTGCCTCCTGGTCCCATTTTCCTCCGTGAGCTGGGCTCCCCAGTTGAACCAGTTTCCCATGATGCACAATGTGGTGCAGAGGAAGAATGTGCATCATGGTATCCCTGATGGTTATTTGGCTGGGGCCTAATCATACTTTTTTCGCTGAACCCCATACTCGCATGTTGATCATTGAAGGTCGTTCTAAAAGAACAATATTTAGTTAACACCACATGGGGTAGATGTGTTGAGAAAAAATAATTTAATATCTGAGCCTAGTCTGAATTACAGTGGCCTAATTTTTCTAGCAGTGATGTCTCAGACAAGGTACAACAATGGTCAGTGAGTTTCTTTCCTTTTATTAAATTGAGATGTTATATGTATGTACTGCTATAAGGACATCTCATGTTAATGAAGTTACTCATGTGCTTAAAATGAGGCAGGAAGATCCCTACAGTGCACAATCACTTAGTAATTTAAAAAAAGATAACTCATGTGTGAAGCAATTTAAAATGATGAGAAACATACACCACAGTATCCGAGGACTTTTCCCTCCCCTAAATTAACTCCCTTTGGTGAATGAGCTCTTTTAGAATCTGTACCTATAATTCCCTGGGAACGTTTAAGTTCAAGTTGAGTTCAGTAGCAATTATCAGAAGTAGAAGTCTTATCTAAAAGATGATATTGTTTTTTTTAGCACTAATCATCCTATCTATTGGCAGTACCAACATTCTAAATCTTTATAACTCCCTGTGTAAATAAGCAGATTCCTGATGCTGTTCCAGCTTCAAAAAATGCCTTTCAGCTAGCCATGAATTTTTTCTACATGCTTGTGTAATACTTTAATGTGCTTCTGTGTGTACAGAGGTATGTTGTTTTGTAAGAAATATTTCCAAAACACATTTACTTCTAAACTAAACTGGATTATTTGGAAAACACTGTCCCATTTCTGAATTTGTCTAACAGTTAAGATGGGATGAATAAAGTCTGATTCTTCTGCACTCTGCCAGTTATAAATAACCAAATAAAAAAGCCAAATTATGGAAATTATACTTTTTAAAAGAAAAAATGTCAGCAGATTTGGTCCAGAACACAGGCTTTGTGGGGGTGGGGGACAAAAGACAATGTTCAGTTTGCAAAGTTCAAGTAATAGGTTAGGAAATGCATAAATTAACGTTGTGATACAATATCATCATGTTCATTCATGTCTCATACACACAATATTATATGTTATCCATTTAACAAGCACAAGAGGAATATTACATACTCCTATATTGACAAAACAGTGTTGCTACAGGATCTGTACATTTGCATTACTTGACTTTTTAAAGGTGTATTGTATTATAAATGAACTTGAAGGTTCATTAACAAAGACCTTTTTATTTAATTTTCTTCGTTTTTAGCAAGAAAAAGGGGTTATAGCTAAGCTCTAAGAGTTCCTAATAGATAAAAAGTTTATAGAAAGTTTGCTTTATTAAATACTTCCATAGATTTTAAGGCAGCAGGGACTATTCTGATCATCTAGTCTGGCTTCCCACATAACATATGCCATAATGATGGCCTGGCTGATGCTTTGGATGTTCACATTTTGTCTGAAGGTT
The DNA here is from genome assembly GCA_007922155.1 of Mesoclemmys tuberculata. Classification (NCBI taxonomy): domain Eukaryota; kingdom Metazoa; phylum Chordata; order Testudines; family Chelidae; genus Mesoclemmys; species Mesoclemmys tuberculata. The sequence goes on along the minus strand of ML675614.1, from coordinate 21,669,268 downwards.
CATAGGTACTTGTCAAAATGTGAACAACATACTCCTCTTATTCAATATGTATATGAGGCTGTTCGTTAGGAGGAGTGGGCTGAAGTGTTGATAATATCCAGCTTTATATCTCCATCTTGTCTAGTCTGGAGAGTGCAGATGAAGGACATCTTCCAGTGTCTGTGCAAGACTGGGATGTGGATGAAAGCATGTTAGATAAGATGAAAGTGACTACACTGGGTTGGAAGGGGAGCAAGTGGAAGGATTGGCTGGAATTATATCAGCCCCTCTGACAGGGAGGTCACTCTACGTTTGTTACCAAAGTTCACACGTAGAGCCGACTGGGAATGTTTTCTGCTCCTCTGAATAATTTAATTGAAAATCCAAAACCTGATTGATATATTTCTTGTTTTTGAGAACTGACAGTAAAAACATTTTCACCAGAAACTGACATGTTCTGGATTCTAGCGTCTTTCTGTTTGGCAAGTGAAAAAATGTGGGACTTTGGCTTTTTGATGAAAACCAGAAATAATTCTCTGAAAATTTGTATTTTCCACAGACATTTCTGTTTTAATGAAAAAACTATTTTTCATCTGAAGATATTTTTAACTAAAAATTTGGCTGGCTCTTTTCGCTGGCTAAAGCTTTGGTTTAACTCCCTGATGCTTTTAGGGGCTCAAATAGCAGTAGTGTCCGTGATAACTTTTCTTCTGTAATTGTCTGGCCAGGAGGTTGCATCCTTTTCTCTCAGATGTCGACCTTGCTGCCACCAGGATCCAGTCCTTTGCCATCTTAATATTAGATTACTACAATGTACCCTACAGTGGGCTACAGCTTAAGCCCCCTTGGAGACTGAAGGTAGGGTAGAATGCAGTAGCCTGCATGCACTTGCTTTGTAAAATGTCATGCTGTGAGCATATGACATCAGTGCTTCATGATCTTTGCTGGCTGTCTGTTGGCTTCTGGTAGAGTTCAAAGTGTTAGCTCTGACATATAAAGCCCTATATGGCCTAGGACTATCCTAAGACACTGCCTCTCCACCAGTGTCACGTTGCTGCAGTTAAAATCAGCGGGACTAGAACTCCCTTGGTATATGTGAAAGGGATCTGCCGGTAGGGTTTTCTCTATAAGGGCCCCTCTGCTTTGAAATTCACTCCCCTGCATTTGGGCTGAAATAATCTGAATGTACTGACTTTCCAGCATGGTGCATAGTCCTCACAAATCCCATTGGCTTCAGCTGGATTGTGGGTGCCTATCACATATGAACATCTGGTCCTGTGTGTCTCAAATTGGAAATAAAAATGGAGGCACCCAAAATTAGTGGACATTTGAAAACTGGAGGCTAAATGACTTGCCCAAGGTTACAATCTATGACAGAGCTGTGGATAAATCCACATTCTCCTGGCTCCTAGTTTCTGAGTTAGCCTCTAAATCACCCTTTCCCTCAACTGATGATGCTGTTGATTTTAGGGAATCTTTATTAGCCTGTTCCAAGTTTAAAGTAAAACGAGTATCTATGATATTTATTTAGAAAATAAACAGAATAAAATCGATAGGGTAAATACGAGTAAAAATTCCAGTTTATGAAACATAAAAATGCAACATAACTGGACTGAAGGGATGAGATGCAGTAGGTGGTGCTACACATTTAGGCTGTGACTTCAAGTCAGGACAAGTAATCTCTGATTCACTTGCCAGTAGCAACTGCAATTCTATTTCTGTATTTCTGTGTTCTACATTTGCTTTTAAGCTTGAAGGATTTTGTTTCGTAAGATCCTTGTTTACTTCCCTGTATTTACACAGCATTTAAACAAGCATGTACATTCATTCAGAACCTAACTAGGAGGTAAATGTTCCCTTTCCTTTGAATTTTCTTCAGGAGGAGGAAAAAGTGCTCAGAAAACCAGGAGGGAGTGGGATTTTCAAGGGGGAGGAGGGCTTTTAGGTTTAGGCCATGTCTGTGGGTGCTACACAGCACAACTGGAGCACAGCAGCTATGCCACTGTAGCACCATAGTGTAGATGCTTCCAACAGTGATGGAAGGGGGTTTTTGGTCAATACATGTAATCTACCTCCCCAAACAGCAGTAACTAGCTTAAAAGAAGAATTCTTCTGTTGATATAGCTGCATCTACATCAGAGGGTTCAGCTGGCTTAACCATGTCACTCTGAGATGTTAATTTTCAGACCCCTGAGCAGCACAGATAAGTCCATCTAAATTTTAAGTGTAGACCAGGCTTTAGTGGCGAGGCCAGGAAAGACAGAGTTGAAATCCTGCTCTTCAGAAAACTCCACAGCCTTTGGGCATCAGGGAAGAGAGCCACCATGTGCCCCATGGGAAATCTGCCAAATCCCCAGCGTAGCCTGCTGTGGAAAGCAACTGCAGTACAGCTCCATGTCTGTGTCAGCCACAAGTTCAAGGATCAACACCTGCAGTGTTTTAACGTGGAGTTACGTTGGTAGGCTCATTAAGAAGGACCAGGAAGAAGGTGCTATGGTTCTGATGCTTCCCTGGTTTTGTGACTTTTCAGCTCACATTTGGGGGACCTCTTTGACCCCCTTCCACAATAAAGAACAGCAGGGAGCATAGAAAATAGCATGTTTGCTTGCAAAATATTTAAACATACTAAATAAGAAGCTTCTGAAGTTCTATACGCTTGTCAATGGGAGCAAAGCATGGACACCCTATTAATTATATTTATGAATCATAGCTAACTGAATTTTTCTCATAGCCCAAAAGTGGCTGTTTGCCCAGAGGCGGCACCAGCTGTATTTTCTATGTCTAAGATATATTTTAATTTACATCAGAGGCTGAGGGAAAGACTTCTGCTTGATATCACTTCTGCCAAGTGAAACCCAGAAGAGGTTGTAGCCAAAGAAATTCTGTGAAAAAGTTGTCCAGGATCTGTAATCTTGTTCAAGTGGGTGCATGGTAAAATAAAGTAGCTGCCAACAAAAATAAACTAAAATAGATATAGCACAGTGCCAGTCTCAAAATGATCTTAAAACCCATGGGACACAGGTAACTGAGAACTTACTTTGGCAAAATGCAGTTCTGTGAGGAAGTGAGCCCAGCAAGATGGCCAGGAAAGGATAGGAAGTTTCTCTGACAGTCTATTTCAATCTGCACCAGTTAATGAAATCCCAGAAAAAGAAGTTTACAAGTGATTTAGAGAAAATTGTTGTTTTTGAAAATATTTATGGATGTGACAGAAACTGTAGGTACTCAAGAGAGCATACTAACGTTAAATACGTAGCATGCCAGGGAAGAGTTAGGACTTAACCCTTTGAGTACTAGAAGGGGTCACTGGTATTGGGAGCTCCTATTGGTAATGCCACAAGATTAGTAAACTCCCTTGTGCAAATAGGGAAGAGGACAGCTCCTGACTGACCTATTGGGCAAGATTTTTTTTTAAATTGTGTGGCCAGGGATGCTTTTCCCACTCCTGATTCCAAGGGATGGTGCTACATAGAGATGATCTGTTCACATCAACGAGGAGTTTGGCTAGTGGTGATGTCCTTTTCCCCCATTGAACTTTTTTTGGAAGGAGTCTGGTTTTTTGTTTGGTCTGTTAAGTCCTCATCTTCCAGAAGCAACACTTCTGGGCCATACACAACCACCCTAAAAATTCTTCTCTGGCTAACTGTATATACTTAGCCAGGGACAAATCTGTCTACAAAGTAGTACTTTTGAGGGATCCACTGAGAATGCTCAGTACATCCCCCAGCATAACTGCTCCTGCATCGAGTTGCCATAGAAGCCACAGCCACTAGCTTTTGGGGACCATCAGAAATGGATGTTCTAACCTGGCCACCATCTGATAACCACTGAGGTGAACTAGCCCCTCTGAAAAAAGGAGTCACAAGGAGGCTGTGTTCTGCTGGATACAGACCAGAGCTGGCTGGTTTAATTTTGTTTCTGATGTAAAAATGCATTCACTGAGGAGGAGGGATATTTTCACCCAATTTAAGGTTTACAAAACTATTGGAAAAGGCTGTCAGAGTCACTTAATTTTTTTTCCATAAAGTGCTATCTTCTTCAAATGCTTTCCAGATGGATTTAGTCCCAAGGTGAATGACTATCCAGCTGAAGAGCCTACATCATGTTGATTCCAATGCTTGATGGCAAAAAATGTCAAAAGGATTTTTCTTAATTAAAGTGGTATTTTCCAGTAAGTGATGAGGGAAGAGAAGAATGAAGAGGAGAGACTGCTTATGTTCAAGTAACATATCCAAAAGAGAACAGGAAATAATTTAAATGAAGAGGAAGGAGAGATGTCTAAACAGAAGTGGTGTGTGCTTTATAAATGACTGATAGAGGAAAGGAAAACCAAGTACCTTCTGTACAACTCCTATTAGTAGTATATCAACTTTATTTACAAATAACAAAATAATAGCAGAATTGCATAAAAAGAGACAAGTTTAAACTTGCCAAATTTATTAATAATGCCCAATATTATTATTTTAGTATTGTCAACTCATGAATAATCAGATTTACTCTTCACTACACTCTTTGCTTTCTGAATCCTTCTCAGGAAGGATAATGAAAACAGACCAGTCAGTGTCATGTTTCTTATCAATTTCACTTTCAGATTCCCATAGTTGAACAAAATGGTGCAGTACTTTGATTGCAAACATTGCAGGAATACAGAAATGGGAAACCTTTCCTATGGAATTAAAAAAATTTACCAAAAGAGATAAGGAAAGTAAATACAAGCTAGATACAATGTTGAACCTGTAAAAATGAGACAGGAGAAAGAGTTTGGATAAGGACAATGCACTAGTCAGGTGAATGTTAGCTCTTGTTGAACTTGTAGATATCAATGAGAGAAGATGGCTGAAGTAATATATTTTATCGGACCAACTTCTGCTGGTGAAAGAGACAAGCTTTTGAGATCCATACTCTTCTTCCAGGTCAATATCAGGTAGATATCAATGGCAGTTAAAGAAAGTGTATTGGCAATTGTTTCTATAGCTGTAAGAAGGCTGGAACATTGATTAAGGGACTTGTTTTAATTACTGAGATATTAGCTCAGTCAATAACTGCAAATCACAGGTGAGATAGAAGTTGCAAGATTGAGTTCCATTAATTTGTTGAACATCCTACACTCTGAGCGCCTAATCTTATCAAAGAACCCAACTGATGAGAGCAACTACGATGTACAATAAACATCATTATTTACTTTGAAACCCTCATGAGAAAGTACCAGAGGAAGCAACAGATGAGCTAGACTTAATATTGATTTTATGGGAATGTAAACCACCTAAGAACTTCTGAATGGATTTCTAGGTTTCAAATATTCTTCAGAACAATGGAACCTAAGGCCCCATCATGAGAGGTCCTGAGTGTCCTTCAGTTCCATGGATTTCAGTGGCAGTGGAAAATGCTCGGTGTCTTTCTGGCCAAAGTCCATATTTAAGTGACTTCTAATGCAACAACAAGTAGTATGATCTAGTTGATTTCTATGAGGGGAAAAATAAAAAAAGAGGCTAACGTGTAACAGATGAGTTGGAACTAAACAAATAGAATAAGAAATAAGTAGAAGGCTCTTGGGGGGAATGGGTGGAATCTGATAATGGGCAAACCACAAAAAAATTTAGGATTTTGGATGATTATCGGAACCTCCTGGGCCTGAATCTCCACTCATTTTCACCTTGTGAATTCACTAACCCCCGTAGTTAGAATAGTAAGACTTCACTCCTATTCTGAACACGCATAAAGTCTACCCAAGGTGCCAAGCAGTGGAGAATCAGGTCTGTTGAGTCTGAAAAATTAGTCTGAAAAGATCAAGAAAACAACTCTCTTGTGAGTTTCCTGGTACTCACACTTCCATTCCTTACCAGGAGTGATGCCTTCAATATTCTGTCATTAGTTCTGGCTAGTAACTGGTAGTGAAAAGAACTTATTTGATTGTATCAAGTCATGACTAGATTTCACTTCTAAAAATGGGTGAAGATTCAGGGATGGAGTAGTAGGGAGGTGGTTATTTTCCGAATCTGACTGAACGCAATTCCAATGGGCCCTATTTTTGAAAGTATTTTTAGGTGTCTAAAAATGCAGATAGGTGTTTAGGGGATTTTCAAAAGTGCCTAGATACCTGCTTTATATTATTGACATAACACTCTTGTGAGACTGAGAAATTTAGACTTATTGGTCCAAATGGTCTTTTCCTCTTCAGGTTTCTTTTGTCCATTATTGTAACTGAATAATGAATGGCATGCATGTCCTCATCTATGTAATGGAATATATAGAATCTTTCATGTGCTTGGCTAAATCCAAAATCCAGATTTCTTATAGAAATAATGTTGTGTATGCAATATTTGATACTAGTGAGGTTTCTGCAATAACAAATATATGAAGACAGAGTCAGAAATATAGTCCTTATGGATATGAAGCACTAAACTAAAGAAGATCAGGACAGCTCTGAAACTGAGGCCAGAAAAAATCGTAAAGAAACAATAAGCTCACCATTATGCTAAATAGTATTGAGCTAAGGGTCAGGCATTTAAAATCTTATACACAGGACTGCTAATGAAGGAAGGGGAAAAGGGTTACACAGATTAGGCAAAGAAGCACAGAGGACTTGAGAGTTATGAAGTGTGTGAAAGGTGAAAAGGGAAGAGTGCTGGTGGAAGACAATGAAATCACTTGCAGGGTGGCAGTGGTTTTATGAAATATTGCCCAATGAAGAGAATGCAATGAAACTGTTGAGGGAAGTATGTGCAAGCAACAACCTCAAAACCTATCACCATGGTGGAGCCTCAGATCGCACTAATGATGATGAAACATGGGAAAGCAGTGGGATCGGATGTTGTACCAGCTGAGGCATTAAAAACATTAGGCCATGAGGGAGTGATGATGGGGACAAACTTTTTCAACTTAATTCTCTGTACTGGAAAAATGCCTGACGAGTGGAGGAAGAGCACATTGGTCTCTACCTTCAAGTATAAAGGAGAAGTGCAAGAATGTAGTAATTACCAACCTATTAAGTTAATGGAAAGAATTATCAAGAAAAGATTAGGAGAACCTGGAGCATCAAGAAGTGACAACCAATTCAGATTTATGCTAAGATCAACAATGGATGCAGTGTTTTCAGCCTGAATATTGCAGGAGAATGACAGGGAGAAATGCAAGGAACAACACTTAGTGTTTGTTGATTTAGAAAAGGCTTATGACAAAGTTCCTAAAGAACTTTTACTGTGGTTTCTGCAGTCATACCATCTGCAAGAGACCTACGTTCAGACCATTGTGGACATGTATGAGGGTAGCACAACAATACTGCTGCTACAGTGAGTCCTTCATTGAGATGGTAGGTCTACATCAAGAATCAGTCTTAAGCCCATTCCTATTTGATTGTAAAGAACACCTTGAGGGGAGATTAGAAGAGAGGCTCCATGGAGCATTCTTTTCACTGATGACACTATGTTGTGATGTGAAGATAAATCCGAACTGGAAAGGGACTTAGACTATGGTCACTGGGTGGCAGTTTGGAACTTACTGGCGCCTAACAGCCCTGTGGTCTCTGACATGTTGAGAAGGACAAGAAGAATCCAGTAAAGCTAGATGGTATATAGTTAAAATCTGTATAAGAATCTGAATACCTTAGTTCAGTATTCAGCCATGATGGCGATGTGGATGTTAGAAGCTACATGAAGAGTGCTTGGTGTAAATGGAGGATGGTGACAGGAATTCTCTGTGATAAGAATATGCCAAGTAAACTAAAGAGCAGCGTGTATAAGGTCATGATTAGGCCAGCCATGACCTATATGGTCTGTAACGCTGGCCAATGAGGAAGAGATACAAACAACTATTTCACACTGCTGAAATGAGAATGATCAGGAGGATGCTGGGTCAGACAAGAACTGAACAATGAAACAATACAAGTCATGCTGCAGGTAGCTCCCATCACAGAAAAGCTGAGGGAATGCCAACTGAGATGGGTGGGTCATGTGACATAACAAGATGTGGGATTTATTGGCCAAAGAGTACCAGAGCTAGTAGCTGTGGGATGAACACCTTTTCCAAGGTGGTTCAAAATGTATCGTGATGTCAGCTTGGAAGACACACACTGACAAGAATGCTTGGCAGTGAAAAGCAAGACCTGTCAACTCCAGTTAATGGGACAAGAATCATAGTTAATGTCAATAACTGAACATAGAGATTTTGTTTTATAAATTAATATAAATGCTGGTAGGCTCACACATCACAAAGGCAAGCAGTAATTTTCAATTGCAGATTATCTGGATATCCTAGAATCAAAATCAGGCATCACTATTTCCTTCAACTTCTTTGGTAAATGACGTTTAATATAAACTATAAAGCCTATGCAGGAAATACCACAGATGAAACTGGAACATTTAAAAATGTGTTAACAAGTCTAGTTTACTCTTAACATGTTCTGAAAGCAGAGTGACAGAGGCATGGACAAAACTGCCTATTTTCACTTCAGATTCTAAGGGCCATCTATCTCTCCATCCTCATGGTCCTGAGGATAACAACACCATCTTGAATCTGAAATTGTAAAGTAAAGGAGGTTCAGCATGTAACAGGAGCGTATTTTTATTTAGTGTGTTAAGTAAGGTTCTGAATAGGGCAGCCTGTAACAGATCCAGTGCCCAGCGCTGTTCAGCTTGGAACGTTAGGGATAAAACCTCCTCTCTAGTGCCATTTTTCTTATTTTCAGGGAATGAAGATATATTTTTCGCCCTGGCTGAACCCCCAGATTGGAGTATTTGGCCTGGGAAAACCCCAGATGGTTTGTACCTTCCTGGGTACATTTGAGCGAGTAGCCATGGGTGTCAGGTGGGACCAAGCAACCTGGGCCCTACGGCTGGCACCTTACCTGGTTGGAAAAGCCCAAGCAGACTAAATGGCTTTGGGTGAGGAGCAGGCCAGAGACTATGAGGTGGTAAGGGCAGCCATCCTTGATTAGGTCGGCTTGTCTATGGAAAAATATTGCCAGAAGTTTCAGGCAGCCTGGTAGACAGGAGGAGTGTGGCCCTGAGCATTTGCTCAAAGGTTAATGGACTGGGGCACACACTGGCTGAGACTGGACACCTACACCATAGGCAAAATAATGGACATACCAGTCCTTGAGCAGTTTTTGCACAGCCTCCCTGAAAATGTGCAAGTATGGTCACAAGGCATCAGTCGAGTATGGTAGATGCAGCACTGAAGTTAACCGAAGAATATGTTGAGGCAGACTTCCCTTGGAGGGAAGGTCAATCCTCCAAGGGACTGGAGTGGGGAAAGAAACTCCAGGAATCAACCCCCAGGAAGGGCCCAGAGAGGAGGAAGGAGGAACCCTGAGGAGCCTCCTGTTGAACCAGACCTATGGTCTGCTGGTAGTGCGGATGGCCAGGACATAAAAAGGGTGACTGCCCCTGGATGGAGTGTGGCTTGGCTGAATTTTGTGGCTGGACTCAAGCCAGGGGTTGAGAAAAGGGGTTGAGGTTGTCCACCATCACCATGAGGGTGGAGAGGAGAGCCCAGACAGGCCTGGTGGATATGGCCTCAGCCTACTCGCTCATCCATGGGGGGCTGGTAAAGCCACACTGGGTAATCCCAATGGGGAGGATGAGCCTGAAGTGTATCCATGGGGATCAGAAGCCTAGCCGGATGGCCCAAGTACCCCTGGAAGTCCAGGGCAGACTTGAGTGGAAATGGGTTGGAGTCGTAGAGAGGCTACCATACCCACTGGTGTTGGGCACTGACTGGGACTCTGTCCCAAGAAGGAAAGGACATAGTGGACAGGAGCCTGGCAGGAGAAGGGAAACAGTGTGAGGTCCCCCAAGGGAATGGGTGGAGCCTCCAGCACTAAGGAACGCCAGTAGTGGGGAGACCCCCAAACAATGGAGCTTAGACTGGGAGAAGGGTGACAGGGGAGACCCCTGACCCCAATGCCCAAAAGGGGAAGAGGAGGAGAGAGACCCTAAACAACAGAGTCCTGAAAAAACCAAAGGCAAACAGGAAGAGAGGCAGGAAGGGATGGGGGTGACAGCTAACCCAGGCCCCCTCAAAAAGGGAAAGAGGAACCCCAAGAGGGGATGGCCTGGGCCATGTTTGATGGGTCCAAGGAACAGGAGACCCTGGCAGTCCTGGGTAAGGTCAGGGTGGACCCTAAACCCCCTGCCTAAAGACAAGGCACAGAAGGAAGGGGGACAACCCCAAGGGTGCAAATGGTGTGAGGGCCTGTGGGTGGCAGCCAAACTGTGGGGCTATCCATCCCTCCATGTAGTGCACTATCTGTGGCTGGAGAAGTGAATGAGCCTCATGTTACCCCATTGAAAGGATGATACTGCCCTGTTCAGACCCTTCCCGTAGGGGTAAGAGGGGGAGAGCGAACCTAGCGGTTCATAAGCAGGGAGGTGCTGGGTGAAAACAGCCTGAGTCAGCCCTCTGCCCATGGAACCCTAATTAAGAGGGAATGGGATCCAGCTGAGGGAGCCTGCAGTGACTGGGTTAATGGGGAGCAGCTGCAGTGCTCGTTAGCTGGGCATTATAAAGGACACCAGGAAGGAACTGAAAAGGGGGAGAAGCTACAGTAGAAGGGTGAGCTTCTTTGGTTTGTGGCTAAGACTATGGGGGCCCTGAAGACTGTGAACTGGACCCAATGTAAATAACTGGTGGTGGGTGGCATGCTGAAAGTAAAGAGCACAGGTATGAGCACAAAGCAGAGGTCTCTGAGTGGTGTTTTATTGCAGAGGTGGAGCAGTAGGGGGAACTCTGTGTGAAACTGCTACAAGATACTAATTAAAATGTAAAGAATTCTAGCTAATGAAAGGTGATTGAGGAAATATAGACTGAAGCAACCATTTCATAAACATGGTTTTTATTAAGTTAAACAGTTTGTGGCCTTCAATTGATGTAAAATGTTAGTATTCCTGGTATTTAATGGTTACAGTTGCCTTTTAAAAAAAACTGTTCTGCCCATGGACCAAATTTATGAACACCTTCTCTGGATACTGTGGATTACAGCTGAATTACTAAAGCAATGGAGGATAATATTGTTGAAGAGGGAGGGCCACATTCATGAATATATGTAGCCTTTGAAAAAGAGGGAGCCATCAGGGGGATGCTTATAACTTCTTAATTGCTACCCTGTCCTGAGCATAGATGAAAGAAGCCTGGGTGCTGTTCTAATACGTATGAGTGGCCAATGGCCTCCAAGGGATGATCTGCTAGCAGGGGATTTGCTGCAGTGCATCATGCTCTGGCCACTTTTCCTTCCCACTCCCACCAGGCCCTCCCCACTAGGAACTCTGGGGAGGAAGGTGTAGGTGCTGGTTCCTCAGCAGAGGTCTTGCAGCCAATCTCTACTCTTGGTGCTGCATGAGTGTGCAAAGAATGTGAAGTGGGGCAGAAAAAACTGCTTCTGAGTCTCCACATCAACCCAGGGAGGGCTGGGCAAGATTTGGGCCCAAGAATTATTCAGGCAACATCACTATACATGTCCCAAGGATGCCCTTATCTCTGGGGAAATGGTAGAAATGTGATTTTCTTGCCTCCTCAGAAAAGTGAGTCAATGTTCTGGGCTCTGCACCCTCTAAGGAAAAAGGACAGTGACACATTTTCTCTTCTCAATTTTCTATACTCCTGAAAATTAGTGAAGAGATTAAGACCCATACAGCTTTCAGAAGTTGTATCTTCAGAAGGACTGGATGATCTACCCTGTTGTCTATCTCTTCCTCATGTAACTGTACACAAGTTGCAACGGGGTCCACTGCAAAATCATTGTTTGTGATTTTAACAAGCTCCAAATGTGACAGCAGAGCAAAAGGTTAAGCCTATATGTTTGTTGCTTTAGATGGCTTGCCTACACCTTCCCCAAGTCTTCACTGAGAACTTGCTCTGGATAAAGTTGCTAAGACCAGTTTTGGGAAGGAGCTGGAAATATGGTTAAAATATTGTGAAAGTACAAATAAAAACCTAGCAATGAAGGTCCTAAATAATCAAATATTTTCAAAGCAGTGGTGAGTTAAGTATTTACAATAATATATTGGATTTTAAGATACTTGGTGAAAATAAATACTTATCAATTTTTTAAATGAGGAGGGTAAAATGTGCGAAGATATGGTAGCTTTATCATCCTACTTGCTCTTTTCAGGCAGTTAAACACAGGAAGATATTGTATCAAAGGACTTGCAATTTACTTTTTACCAATACAGTCTATTCTGATTGCTTCTTTGTTGCATCCAGGGGTGCAAATTGCCCCCAAAGGCCGTGTTTAGACTAGAAAAAAGGTGCCTTTTTCCCATCAAGTTAGCTCACTTGAGCTAGCTTAACTCAATTGAGAGCCCCGCTTAACACTGTCCACTCACTCTGCCTCCTTTTCCCTTCTTGTGTCTTTTCCTAAATGTTGGTTTATTTGGCAACCTCTATTAAAACAGTACACAAGATAGGTTTTTTAAAAAACCTATCAACTTTCCCATTCCCAGGTTGAACTGCTGCTGTCAGTATAGACCTTAGGCTGACTCCCTAATGACTCTACTGCATTTTAATTGTTAGTGGTATGGAATCTGCAGCAATTAGCTGATCATTCTGCTGTTTGTTTTCTTGGCATTGTGCCTTCCATTTCTCCCCTCCATTTTTGTTAGACTCCTGTAAGTCTTCTAATTTTGAACTATTGGGCTGGAGCCTGCAAATGGGGCTGAAATGCTCTTTATATTAACACCAGTTGTTCTGCAGCAGTGTTACCATCAATCTTATTGAACGTTTGTGTATGTGAATCTGATTTATAGCTGCCTAATAGGCAAAAGAAATACGCAAATTAAATTTAAATATGAATTGCATCACTGTGAGGGACTAATTTGTTTATTCAAATATAACACAGATGGCTCAGTTCCTGTTTTTGAGAGGTGGCAACTTGCTGACTACTTTTGAAAATGCAGACCAAAGACTTTGATTACAGACTATAGTGCACATTCCCGAGATCATCCAAGCTCATGACCTTCACTTCAGGATACTCCTCACTGCTGCTTCTATCCACTGAAACTTGACTGAGCACATTAACAGTTAACTAGTTTTAACAGGAATTCTCCTCTGACCCATTTACGCACATGCACCCACACTAAAAACCTTGAACAATCTCAATCTGTATTGAGGATACTGCAGACAGTATCTGTTCGGACACTGGATAACAACATCAAGTGTAGTGTCAGACATGGTAAAATCATACATTACCACGTCATGAATTAGACATGAAATTCACTCCACTAAAGAAGGCCCATCCAAGGTCCTCTGCACTTCAGACCTATATTATGTGAGTCTTAAGTGGTGCAAAAGGCTTAGGTGGACTCAAATGAAATTCAGCCTTTCCAGTGTCCAGGGAGCTTTCTGCTATAATACAGATAACTTTGGGAAGCCCTGAAATGCAAAGCAATTCTTATGTTTCTCATCTAAAAGGCATACACTTCTTACTCCCACATTTAATTCCCATTATTAATAAGAATTCTCTGTGTACTGAGGGCAGTCTATGGTCACACTGTCATTCTTGGGCAAACAAGTACTGGATGTCCCTTCCAAAAACCCTCTATAGATTTGAAAATGAGGAAAAGTAAATGTAAAAGAAGGAAATGCTAAAGAGCAAATTTCCAACCACAAAACTGAATTATCATACCATATTTCCAAGTACTGGTAGTTTGCTGAATATGATATTTTCCTATAGTGGTAAGGTTACTTATTCAAAACAGCAATATGTACAGCTCTAGTGAAGTTTTAGTATGAAAAAAATGCAATTAAAAGATCCTTGGAATGTATTATGCCAGGAAAGGCCTAATTCTCATGTATGTCTCAAGAATCTTTTTTTTTGTTACTTTATAAAATAAATCTAACACGTGTTTGCTTAGTTTTTGTTTTTCAGCTTCAAAGCTGCACATTTTACTATATAATTATACATGACAAAAATTAGACACTTCCCCACTAAGCTTTACAACGGAACCAACTTTTAACATGATTTAAGATCAACAGTATGGCAAAAAAAAAAACCCCTAAAAATATAAAACTGTAAATGAGTATGAAAGCTATTTTATAATAACTACAGGTATACTTAACTATTTTATATCTCTGTAATTTGCAAATCCTTCCTGTATTTTTAGTTAGGTTAAAACATCAATTAAAGCTACAAAAAAGGCATGCAACATATTTGCTCAGGTTGCCATTTATTACCAAATTATGGCAAATATTTTTTTGTTTTCTTTCCGAAACAATGATTTTCTGGTTAATAGGGAAAGAAAATATATAACAAATAATAGAGGAGCTCAGAGTGACTATGGGACCGTCACTTGACAACATAAACTTCATTAATGTTCATCCTAGTGTTTATATGTGGGCTATATATTGCTGCCCCAAATTCAGGCTACCTATTTCATGTACATGTACATGGTGGGAAGGGGAAAGAAAGATGTCTTCGAGTGAGGCACAAATGTTGCACCCTTCTGTGGATTCTCTCAGGTCTGCACAGTTCCTGATCTGCAGGTTTTCCATTAATCTAATTTTAAATTGGCACATATAATGACGGGCAGACAGTCTCTTAGGAAACCTGCTGCTAGGAGACAGCTACTCTTCACCCCAGTAATGGATTGCTACAAACTCCTGTACTTTTGTTTTGCTTATTTTTAATCATGAATTTGACAGAATAAACAGTTTGAGGAACTGAAAGCGTTTCTGAAGGGACTTTACTTTGTGTTGTCTCCAAAACAAAAAAAAAACCAGAGTGTTTTTTTCTTTACCAAAATGCATCTTCCTTTGTTGGTTGGAAGGACTTTAGAACTGAGCTCGACCACAGTCAGTTCTTCTTAAAATATGGGCCACTTGGTCCCATTTCCGAAGTTACCCCATTTCTTGCAAGATTATTCCTGCCCTTAGCAGAAGTACAGTTAAGGTTGGTAACCTTTCCAATGAAGAGGTCAATATGAATGCTTTATTCATGTAACAAAGTTCAAATGTTAGTCTTTAATAACTTGATAGTGTTACTTTAATAAATAATAAAATTTAATAAATGGTGTCTAATATAGGAAATAATAAAGCAGTGCTATGGCCAACTAAACAGGCAAGGGATGAGCATGATTAAGACCTAGTCTATACTGCCCGTGAAATTCGGTGGCAGCCAATGGGAGTTACTCAAGCTACGCAGAGTACCTTGTGTAACTCCCATCGACTTCGTAACTTCCATTTGGCATGCCATCTCCACTGCACAGCGCTGACAGGAAATGAATACCCATTGATGCAGCGCTTCGCTTTTTTTGGAGGTGGTTTTAATAGATCGACTTCTGGATTGATTGAGTGGGTCTTCACTTCCGCTTAGTTGATCTGGATAGATTGATCTGACGGCAGCGAATTTGCCATCGTCAGTGTAGACGTACCCAAAGACTGAGGTAATGTTGGTCAGCACAGGTGCCCCAGGGAAACTGGATGTAGAGATTAATGGAGCATGATTACATCAAACTGACCGGTTTAAGTATGCCGGTTAAGGTAATAAGCTGCTGAGCACGGTCTTTTTACTCATAGACTTTAAGGTCAAAAGGGACCATTATAATCATCTAGTCTGATCTCTTGTACAACGCAGGAGGCAATGAACCTAATAACTTATGGAAGCAGCGAACCTAGATGGGTTTGGGGGTAATTCAGAACTGGGAGGGTGTTCGGGTCACCCTGCAAAAGAGTAACTGAACAGTGGAAGCCAAGATGCGACCCGGATGTTTATATTTGGCTAGCGGTGGCAGGATTGTAACCCACAAGAGCACAGCATTTACGGCACCCCAAGTAGGAGGGTAGGCAGTGACACAACCCCTTACTGGTCTCCCTTGAACACCAAATGATCACAAAGGGGTCTTAACATAGGCCTTAATTCAGTGAAGCACTGAAACACATACTTTAAGTTCCACTGAAGTCAAAGCTAAGCAACTGCTTAAGTGCTTTGCTGAGTCAGGACCATAATGTGTAATTAATATGCATTATGTAAACTAATCCCTGTGTGGGGAAAAAGCAACAAACAAATTGGTTCAGGGATCATCAACTTTTCCTTTATGCAGCTTTTTGTGGTGAGGGTTGTGGTAGCAGCACAGAGAGTAGGGAGGACCAGACCTCCCATTCCTTCACAACAGGTTCCAGCTCCTGTTGGGGGATTCTCAGGCCAGCCAGGAGATATAATCCCTCCAGCATGTCCTGGGTCAGCCTCAGAGAATCCTTCCATGGGGAGGTCCAGGGATTGTGAAATTAATTAGCACTAATTTGACTTCTCTAGGTAAATACCTGAATTGAATGTGGTAGATAATTGTGCAGGCAGTTACCAGGGGAAAAAAAAAAACCAAAAAAAACCAATAGGCTATGCAGGGAATAGAACAGGGGTTTTCAAACTGTCAGTTGGGCCGCAGGGGGCGGGGGAAGGGGAGATGTGGAAAAACATTGGGGGTGTGTGGCAGGGCCTGGGCCAACCTTCATGAGGGGTGGGAGAGAGAGCATTGTCCAAAGCTTTGCTTTGGCCCTGGCTTCAGCTCTCAGCCATGGTTCCCTGGGTTGGCCCCTGGCCCTCCTCGCTGCCACAGCCTGGTGCCCCAGCCTCTGCCTTGGCACCTGGCTGTGGCCTTGGTGCCTGGCTGCTGTTCCCAACTCAGACCACAGCAGCTGTGGCTCCACTCCCAACCACAGTCCCCAGCCCGGGCCGTGGCCCCACTCCCAGCCCCAGCTGGGGGGTGGAGAGATGCGGGGCCATGGACAGGGGTAAGGGGGGGGCGTACCTTAAAAAGGTAGGGGACCACTGGAATAGAAGCTAGCCTTATCAGTTAAAAATCCCATCACAAACTCAAATACAAGACCTATTATATACGAGGCTGAAAATAATGATGGAACACATAAAATACTTGCATATTGTAGATCAGTGGTTCCCGACCTGTGGGCCAAAGTGGCCCGCAGCTCCCCTCCCGCTGGCTACAGAAAGGAGTCACTGCCTAAATACCCAGGCAGAGTGCATTGCCAGTGCAGGCTCCTTGCTGCAGCCAAGAGGATGGGAGATCAGCGCTTCCCTCCCCTTGGCTGTAGCAGGGAGCACAGCGAAGTGCTCTGCTTGGGTCCTTAGGCTGTGACGTCCCTGCTAGAGTCAGAGGGAGGGGAGCCTGATCTCCCGTCCCCCTGGTTGCAGAAGGGAGCCACTGCCTAGGGACCCAGGTAGAGCACACGGTTTCCCTAACAGCTGGCTGAACGGGAGATCAGTGCTCCCCTGGCTCCAGCAGAGAGCAAAGCGCTCTGCCTGTGTCTCTAGGTGCTGGAGCCAGAGGAAGGAAAGCACTGATCTCCCATTTCCCTGTCTGCAGAAGGGAGCCGCTGCCTGGGGACCCAGGTGGATCACACAGTTTCCCTGCTGCAGCCAGGGGCATGGGAGATCCTCCTCACTGAATTCCTTCTCTGGCTGCAGTGGGGGGATGGGAGGGGCTGCTGGCGGAGACTGGTGGCCCTTCAGGGTTGTAAAAATTATATTTGTGGCCCTTGAGCCAAAAAGGTGGGGAACTGCTGTTGTAGATGCTACCGTTAGTGATGAAATATAATTATTTGGAAAACACACACGGTACTCTTTCATGTTATCAGGCATTGTTCCACACTACTACAGAGACACGTTTTGCATGTAATACCAAAGGTTACTGTTACAGGCAGGGGTTTAGCTGGAGAGCAAAATAACAGTGTGTTTACTGTGCTACTTGTGGAGCTTTCATGATAGGATGGTACAAAATGTATTTTTCCTTCTCAAACTTAGCAATTTTTGGTGCATTAAGATTTATTTTAACTGTCATGCCATTCCAGCCAAAGCTAGTAGTTACATATAGGCTAGATACTTCACCATCCAAGTCATTTGGGAGTTTGCCATTGACTTCAATGGGATCAGACCTTTAGTGATCTGAACAACATAGTACAAATAAAATATGTATACTCCTTGCATACAGTATGGATGAAATCTTGGTCCCACTGAAGTTAATGGCAAAACTCCCATTGACGTCAATGGGAAATCTTTGCTCCCCCATATTGTAAATAAATGTCCATGGCCATTAGTTAACTCAAAGTTTATTTAAAAATGTATTTTCTCTGCTATTTCTGTTCAGTAATCTTGCTGCTTCTTCCCTCTTCAGGTGATGCTGTCCCACTAACCCTAACATTTACTAGTGTGAGAAGAGTTGAGCAGTTTAGAAGCTAGTCAGCGTGCTAAATAAAGTCGTGTCTTTCTTAGCTCAGCAGTTCAGTAACACTTTGAATGCAACAAGGGGATCTGTGTTTAGAAGTATTGTGAGCTCAATTTTGTCAGTGGAAGAGGTCTACCTGAATCAGATAAAATGAAGCAAATTGAGGGCATATTTTAAACCTAACTGATTTTTTTAAACTCTGAATTTTGAGTTTTTTTTAATTTTAAATCAAACAATTTTACTCTATGCATTTTTATATAAAGGTCTTTGCTTTATAATATATGATTTAAGGCAAAAGACTACAGTTTCCTATCATGTAAATATATACGCATGCTATTTTCCAATTGTGTATTATGTATCTGATGTAGCATATGTTATGAACCGAGATGTTGGTTTTGAGAGAAATATATATATGGTAGATTTTATGTTGCAAAAGCCTTCTGAGAAGTACTTACTTTACCATATATGGACAGTAGATACTAATCAAAGTTAAATTGCTTAATAATTTTCACATTTTCTTTCTAATAACAAAAATGGCTCAAATATTATGGATGAATAGCTACATTTTTCTTTTTTTGCAAGTCACATTAGTCACAGTGTTGTCGGAAGTTCACAGTATACAGTATCCACTGAAGTCAATGAAACTTTTGTCATTCATGTCAATAGAAGCAGAATCTGGGCCCATTGTATATCTTTAAACTCTACCCATTGACTAAATTTGGTTGAAGATTGAAATAACTTGAATGCAAATGTGACTATCTTTAGATACTCATTTAATCCAAGTTTATAGCCCAAAGTGAATGTGTTTGGATTATCATACTATAGCTATGCAATATTAATACAAATGTCCACTCCCTTTTTTAAACAGAAGGCCCTTCATACTCCAACACAATGTCAGTAAAATAGCTCCTCAAAGCATACCATAGTTTTAAGCAGAGATCCTCAAACTTTCACATTGGTTATAAAATATTATTTAGTGTTGCTAGACTGGAAGGAAGATGCCATATATCTGCAAAAATTAGAAGGACCTGGTTTATTTTTTTGATTAATTAAACAATAAAACAACCATAAGTGTGACTGTCAGTGGCAAAGCTCTTTATAGGGGTGCTATTTGTAGAAAACTCTAACAGGTTGTACTCTAACTGCCCCATGTAGATCCTTCTGGTGTGCTCTAAAAGGTACCTTGTTAATGTTCTACCCAGTGGAGCACTTTGCCATGCTGTGTAGACAAGCCCAGTATGTATAGAAGTCACATTCCCTGGGTACTTCCTGTGATTGTCATATGAAACAATAACTTTTACCAACAATTAAGTAAATCTTCAGTGGGGCCACAGGTTAACAAGAATATAATTTATAAGATCTTTTCAGCACTACAGTGCATGAAGATATCCAAGTTGTGTGTGTATTTTAAATCCTCCAAAAGTCTTAACTTTTCTTTCAAACATAGTGACCATTACCCATTTTGCAACCAGGATTCATTCAGTATAACTATTACTGATGTTGATGGAGCCAAGATGTCACTCTTTGTCTAAACATTTTGGAGAAGCAGAATGTATGAACTAAGTTAAGATTTTAACCAAAGTTAATTAATTATGGTTATAATTAACCAAAACCTTCACAAAACTGATTTTATCTTTAATTGGAAAGCTTTCTGGAAGCCAAAGAAAAGAGAAAATTATAAATACCACAACCACCCTTCCTCTCAAAAAACGCTGGTATAAGAAATTAGAATGCTTTGTTCAACCCTAGGGAATTAATCCTTCATTATCCAATTAATTTTCTTAATTCATATGAAAATTCAGAACACAGTAAGGCATTAATACTACATAAAATTAAGCACTTGCATACTAGCACTTTAAATCATTGTAAATATAAAAATAACATAGCAGGAAACACACTTCTATTTAGAACATTTTAAAGTTACTTATGAACACCCTAATATATATTAAATAATCCATTACATTGAAATAACTTATTTTAAATTCAACAAAATGAATATTAATAAATGTTAAATTAAGTTCAGTTCCATGTACCATAATTCTCAAATTAAAGACATAAAATACACTGGTCAGGCAGACGAAGCATCTTTGTTGAAATTCTGATTTATGGTAGTAACTAAAAATTGTTTCCATTACAATAACTACTCTCCTACTTACTTGTAAGTAAATGATGTTGGTTCTGTATATATGAATACTAAGAAGAAAGGAACTACAGCTGTGTAACACAGCTTGCCCTAATTTTAGCCACTTTACTACTATTTTATATGATTATATTAATTTTGAAGCCAGAAGATGGAAAAAATGAACAGCCTAAGTGTCAATGGGCACTTTGATTTCTACAAAAGTTTCCTATTGACTTGCTTGAGAGCCATGCTTATGAATCAAGGATAGAATCTGGCCCAACATCTTTTCTTTCATAAAAATATACTCACTAAAAGTAACAGATGTTCAAGTAAACTATTTACACAAATAACAAATGAGAAACTGTTTGTTATAATAATGTTGCAAGTCTGATTCCTGAAGGCATACAATTAACATTGCTAATACTCTGAGAATTGTAGCACTGTGCATGGTATATGTGCTCTCAGGTGTTCACTGCCATAGTACCACAGACTAGCTAACCTTCATATTAAAAGTAAGTTGGGCAGGCCCTCAGCAGATCTACTCCTCTACAATCAGAAGAGCACAAGTTATTCAGATGTTTGCTTCCTAGCCTTTCAGATAGAAACTGTATACAAATGTGATTTAAATATATGAAACATGCAGTCAGATTTTACTTAGGAAAAATATATAATTTAAGGAAATCTCTGAAGTTGGAAGAATACCCCTTGCTTTCTCAGGTATTATATTCCCTACTTTCTTCAAAGCACTGTATCTCAGACACATTTAATGTAACCCAAAATGCTTAAACACAATTGAATTTGCTTATCGAAGTGTGACATGAAGTTGTACAGACATTAGGACTGATTCTGCTCATTCCCCTCAATGGGAGAAGGATCAGGCCCAGAGTTGGTAAAGCTGCAGGAAATTGCAAATATTGTTACCTTGACCTATGACAGGGAAATATATAAATGGCAAATTTTAAAGTACATCCTAAGGAAATGTATGTGTAATATACTAGGATGCAGCAAAGCAATTGCTGGCAAGGATAAAACTCCCTTGCTGTCATTATGTGTATATATGATTTTTTATCATTCACTTTTGAGCATAAATGTAAAAGTTAACAGAAGGCAGTTGCTTACCTTGGCACACATTTTGCTCGCTTTGCTCATATCCAGTTGCACACTGTATTTGGTGAGTTGGATTTGGAGGTGGTCGATGAGGATCAACAGGTGTTCGTCGAATGACATTGTTTCGTCCACCAGTGGATTCAGCAGCTGTGTCTTCTCGCCCATTATTTACAATAATTTGAGCTGTTCTAGGTAGACAGAGGTATCCTCCATAATGGTTAACACATTTCATCCCACCTTTGCATGCATCTGGGACAATTTCACATTCATCAATATCTGTGGTTAGCAACAACACAAGTCATGCTTTAAAATGGGACCTCTCATAACAGACATTAACACAAGTAATGTAACAAGGCATGCAAGCACACTTGTATTGTCCAAAAAAAAATCAAAACAGGGATGTAGAATATAACTCAAGAGAAAGGATTAAATATACTATTAACCATATCTTTCACTTATAAAGATTTACTATACCTTTGCACCGCTGCCTGACAGGATCCCATTCATAGCCATCTGTACATTGCTGTATAGAAAAGAGATTCAGAAAAATGACTGCTCAATTAATATTTTTAATACTGCATCAGTAACTAGGTTGGTTACATATTTTTGATATCAGGGAAGTAAGTCTCAGTACAATTCTGCTGTGTAACAAATTAAGCAGTAGTTTATACTGGAAATGAATAATCCTTTCCTGGATGTTGGTCTACCTTCTATTAAAAATGGGCAAATTAAGGGCCTGATTTTGCTAGGTGGTCAGTGCCTCCAGAGAGATGAGCATCCTTTGTTCCCAGGGAAGTCAATGGGAGCAGAAAGCTCTCGACCTCATAGGACCAAAACCCTAATCTCTTTGACTCATACAGGTGTAGATGACACTCCAGTTCAAGATCCTGCCAAATCGTACTCACATGAGTAGTCCTGTTGATGTCAATGTGACTACAGTATTGTCAGCTTAAATATAACGAGTCAGGCTCTAAATCATGAGACTTTAAAAAACAATAAATTGTGGATTCTTTTTTATTTGCCTTCTTGATTTTAAGCCATTAAGGTTCATGTTCTTAAGCTTTTCTCTGCAGCCAGAAAGGCTAGAAACTTACTTTCTTCTAAATTGTGAGACTCATGTTAAAACTGTGAGTTGCAACACTCATGTGAGTAAGACTTTGTAGGATCCCAATGAGACTGTAGTCCATGTACCTATTCACACTGGTATGGACTACAAATCATAGGTGTGCACATGGGATGTGCCCAGGCACACCCTAATGCAGGGGTACTTTTTTGGTCTGGCCTATGGCTGAAAGCGCATGCTGCTGCGAGACCTTGCAGCACTGTCTGCTGCTGCTGGAGAACAGGACTCGTGGCAGACAGTAAAATTCTGCAAGATCTCGCATCAGCACACAGGAACGCGAGATCTCACGGCGGAGAGTAAAAGGCCTGTTACTTTCCGCTGCGAGTCCCACTCTCCTGCTCTGCCACCGAATTTCACTTTGCCAGGAGATTTCATGGCAGAGAGTAAAAGGCCCAAGTTTGTATTTTTTAAGTAAAGTTTAGCTGTTAGTTTAAAAAAAAAATCAAGTTTAGTTAAGTTCAATAAACGTTTGCTTTTAAAAAAAAATTCCCTGGGAGCACACTCTAATGAAATGCGCACACCCCAATGAAATGTGCTGCGCATGCCTATGCTACCAATGTGAGAAATGTTTGAGGGATAAGGCCCCAGACTTTTTAGAAGAGCAGACTGCATCTTCTCTCTGCCCAAAAGTATTCATTTTCTAGAACACAAGATCTAATTTTTGTGAGGCTTAATTATCACCTCAAATGACAATTAGTGGAAATTGACTAAGCACCATAATGCTGTTGAAGTGCATGAGGATACAGAAATAAAACATCAGTAGATTAACTAAGATGTAGTATGTGTTTCTGTCTTGCTTGATATATTATTTCTCATAGTATTGCAGAAAAGGAGCTGGACTCAATAAATCAGCTAGTCACAGTGAGCCAAATTAATTGTTGCTGTAACTCCTTGACCCAGAGTGTTGATATCCATGTTGCTCAATGTATTATGCTGAAGTTGTTTTGAGAAACTTGTTACTAATAGAGATTGAATCAGCAATAGAAACAACAACATTTTGTTTATTCACAGGTGACACTAGTGATCTGCCAAATGTAGCACTGAGCTGGAGGAAAAAGCCTGTAGTGTTAGGAGGGGGTAGTAAAAGGACAGCTAATTGTATTATAATTCTAGCTCTCTAAAGGAATGACTACATGCTGAGTTGACACCACAAAAGTTACTGTAGCTATGAAAACCCAAGCCCAAAGGAAAACAGCAAATTCATATATTTACTGAATCACCCAATTCCCTGCTAATGCACAACAGAAGTAATGTGTACTTAATACTAATGAGCCAAATCCACTCCCATCAAAGTCAATGGGAGTTTTGCCATTGACTTCAGGGGAATCTTGATTTGGCTCTAAATGCATATAGCACATGGATCAAAAATAGTGTAATAAGGGTACAATTTTCAAAAGCAACTAAATCTCATTTTTTAAAGTGACAAGCATTTATAAACCTAAATCCCCCTGGCTTTCTATGAGGTTTGAGCTTCTAAGTGGTAAGGTCACTTTGAAAAATGGGACTTAGCAGCTATGTCATTTAGGGACTTTAAATTTTTTTATGGTGGGTCTAAATGAAACTAGGCAAATTTACCAGAAGAATGCTAGGTTTTTTTAAGGGAATACATAATAAAAAAATTGAAAAACAGCCTGTGTACTAGGTATAACCTCACTTTTAAGGCTCTATGTTAAAACATTTTATAAATTGCTTTTTGCTGTAACCTAAATAATTATAACACAGAGACTGACTCTGCAGCACTTACTCTCATGAGCAGTCCCACTCGCATCAGTGAAACTACTTGGGTGAGCAACAACTGCATGATCTCAGGCCCTTTGGTGACAATGATACAACTTGTTCCCCACGGACAGAAAATGTCTCTGCTCACGTGGAACCTGCACGGATTTCAGTGTGAGCTCTGTGCAAGTACAGCAATCCACCTCCATGAAACAAGTTTCAGGATCAGGGCCTCTGTTCGTAATAGGGATCAAATATAAAAGTGTGGGGACATTTCATGATCCAAGCCAAAGTAAATGTTACTCTCCCAGTGATCTTCATTACAAAAGTCAATGAGCAGACATAGATGGAAAAGCAACTTACGTGAAGGAGACAGCCCTGCCCCTCTATTCTTATCACATCCATTTTAGGGTGTGAGTTTCCAATATTCTATTAGCAGCTGGTCATAGCCACACAAATAACTGTTCAGAACTATTCCTGACACTGATGATATGCCGGCTAGAAAATTGCATAATTTACACACTTCATTACATTTTAAGACTACAATTACAAACTATTTACTTTGTTAAACACCTGGAAATCTCCTAACAGAAATGGAGCAAAACAGTTGATTAATATCTAACATATATGAAATTTCATGTATTTTAATTAATGTAATAAGTTTGTTTTGAATAAATCATATACAGTATTTTTGTAATCTTGAACAAGCTTGGGGTTCTTATTTCACAGAACTTGGGATTGTGTATCACAACATGTCATGTCCTTTTCTGTTCTGGATGACATTTATTTTGTACATTTATAATTTTCCAGTCTATTTTGTGCATCCATAAAACAAAACAGCTTCCAGAGGATTCAAATCTTTCTGAAAGGTAGAAAAAAAGCCTCATTTTATAATTTTGTTCAGTTAATCTAATTCAGTACCTACATGAACCTTTCAAAACAGAAGGTATCGCCAACAATTTCAAAATCTGAAAGTTGGTTTCACTATAGAAACACCTTCGTCTAAGATTAAAATACAAAGTCAAAGAACTTTGAACTGAACACTGTATATTGGCAAAGAACTGTGGTTTCTCTGTAGAGAGTTATTTAGGAAAGAATCCCTGCTAAGCAATAATTATCTCAAACTGTATTAAACCTTACCGTGTATGTTATAGTTTCTTCAGTTTCCTGTGAATTTACTGTAGTAAGAGTGAAAGCAGCCAAGAACATAACTGTCAACATCATGAATCTTAAAAGAGAAACAAAACAAAACAAAATGTTTTTAACACTTTTTACTGTTAAAAAGCTCAGAGTAACCAGCTATGGGGGCAAACTCTGCATTCTTTACTAGGGTAAGGTTTCCACTGAAGAATTAGGAGGGCAAGATGGAGCCCTTGTTAGATTATGAGGAAGTGGCTGAGGTTTAGCAACCTCTTAAATCTCTTATCTTTCTCCAGCTGCAGTAACAGATTTTTAAATAATTAAACAATGCATCACACTTCAAGCTTCTGTTCTCTAAAACAACATAACTCAAGTACCATATGTATTTACAACATCCTGGCAATTACCTGGTTTGCTTTTAAAATTAATTTTCAAATGACTTCATGTCCTACTAGAAAGTGTGTGTGATAGTTCTAATAATTAGGTAAAAGGAACAAGGTAAAAAAAGATGATCTACCTGGATCCTGCTCGTTTTTGTAAACAACCCCCATAAAGTACTATCAAAATAAAGCTGGGCTTACTCTCTATCTAGGGCACCAAAAAATCACAGACCCTAATGAAACAGCATTGCAAAATATCAGATCTAGCACCTGCATCCCGCCAATTTTTGGCCCCAAACTGCACCACCTCACTAGACAACATGTTTAGCTGCTCCTTCTGCAACTTAAAAATCCAGACCCTCATGTACCTTAGTGCAACAGTCTCACAAAAACTCTGATCTGAAGTCTAGATGCTGCTGTGTCTTGCCCAATTTCTCCAGAAACTGTACCACCTTCCACTATGCCACAAAAACCATCTGGACCTTCAGGTACCCAGGTAGAAGGAAACTGCCAACAATTCTAATGTGGCATCTGTACTCTGCTGGATCTGGCTAACTGCTGGCTGCCTACTCTCCAATTTACCGTCTAAATTTAGCACATAGGCAACTTTTCTTAGTCCAATCATCAGGATCCCAGCGTATCATAGTGCACCAGTGCTGCACAAATATGTATCCAGTGACTGAATCTGGCTGCGTTTCGGCCGTGAACGTCCCAATCACACTATTCCGATCCAACTGCCTTTGACCCTTCGTTTACAGGCATTCATTGATGTGGACCAACATATTGTGGCCACGACATTGTTTTTTTGGGGTGCTGCGGCTGCTGCAGTGGGGTGCACCAGGGTCAGGATTTTTAAAGTAGAAAGGAGCCGCTCAACCTGGTCTCGGTGTGAGTGTTAAGATTGGGGGAAAGGGCGCAGGATCTAGACTGGGGACCCAGGGTTGATGATGCTGTTGTGCCAAGATGTGCCTGGGGCCGCAATCAGGCAGGACGCAGCTCTCCCCCAGCCCGGGCAGAACTGCTTTCCGAACGGTGGGGCCAGTTCCCATTTATTCCACGCGCAGGGAGGTTTTGGCTTTCTTTCTCCAGATAAGCCCGTGGAGCCGACTCCCGCTCGGGTTCCTCCCGATTTCCAATGGTCAAAGCCGGTCCCGGCTCCCCCCTGGCCCGGCTCACGCGGCCGGCGCTGGACCGCTCCCCGGCGAAGCAGGTAGATTGGAGCCGCCCCCATCCGCTGCGCCCCGGACCCAGCGAGCGCCCTGCCGGGACCCGCTCCCGGCGCGACGAGCGACGCGCCCCCGCAGGACGGCGCCTGCCCCGCCGCTCGCGGCTTACCTGCGCGCGGAGCCGGGCTCCTCTCGGGGCGGCGCCGCGGGGCACGAGAGCGAGTCTCCGCAGCGCGGCTGGCCGGGGGTGGCGCTCGCTCGGCGGCCTGGCGTTCACTGACACGGGCCCGCTCCGGTCGGTGGCTTCTATTGGACGCCCCCTCGCGGCCCCGCGCTCAGCGCAGTCACCCCGTCTGCGGAGGCGCCCGCTGCGGCGGGGGAGCGGGGCCCCCCTCGGGGCCCCCCCGGGGGGAGCGCGTCACCGCTGTCAGAAAACAAGCCCGGCCGCTGCCCCTGCCCTGCGCGCCGGGCTGCTCCGAGGCGAAGCGAGAATAGCGTGAACGTGCCTTAGGGCTGTGGGGTGGGGGCTGGCCCCTGCCAGAGAAAATGGGGAGGGCCCGATCCGGCAGAGACTGCAGCCCTCAGTGGGCCAATGCCCTGGCAGGGGGGCCGCTCGTGCCACGCACATTGAGCAGGTGCGGAGTGTTTCCAGGAATCAGGCCCCTGTGTGGAAGGTTCCTGGCTAGTTCGAGTGCTGGAAGGATTTGGGGGCTGTAAAAGGCAGGAGCCTGCCCCCAGAGAGTTTGCTACTGGAAGTCACACGGATCGGCCATTAGCTGCTGTGGTCAAAAGGACACAACATGCAGAAGGAGAGAGCCTATATAGTATAATGCCATTACACAAATAAATGGGGCAGCCTCCTCCGGAATACTGTGTGCCCTACTGCTTATCTTAGCTCACAGAAGAAATTGCAGACATAGAGGGAATGAAGACAAGGGTGGTGAGAGTGATGAAGGGCCTGGGAAAACTCATATGAAGGCTGAAAAGAGATTAGGGTTATTTACCTTCGAAAGTAGAGAAAATTATATAACATGATGAATGGTCTAGAGAAGGTAGATTAGGAGCTTCCATGCTCTCTGTCTCAGAACCCAAGAAAAAGAGGACAGTGAATGAACTGAAAGGTAGCAAATTCAAGACCAATAAAAATATATTTTTTTCACATAATGCAAAAATTAAACAGTGGAACTCATTGCCACAAGATGTTGTTGAGGCCAAAAATTTAGCAAGATTCAACACCAGATTGGATACTGATATGGCTAAGGAAAACAACAAGAGTTGTTATAGTGAATGCTAATATACATTTTGGGACATGTAATAAACCTTCTGATTCAGGGTTTAAGATAAACTCTAATTATTAGGGAATAGGAGGAGACTGAGGCTTTTTGCACTCTCCTTTGAAGCATCTAATGTTGACCACTGTCAGAAGCAGGGTACTGGTCTAGAAGGATCATGGGTCTTAGCCAATATGGCAATTTCTGTATTTCCTATGTGAATACCTTAATCATGCACTGAAATCAATGGAACTACTATGTGAAGATTTGTGGAATTGGATCTGGTCCTGCAATGAGTTCAGCATGGGTGGATCCTTGCAACTGACTTCAGCAGGGAACTGCCCCGCCACCAGGATCCATTCATGCCTATCCTACTGCAACATTGGGGTCCAAATTAATGGAAAAACATATGTTTCCCTTCCTGAACAAATACAAAAAAAGAGATGATGAGATTTTCCTCAGCCTTGTTTTTTAAAATACATCACTGAACTGAGGCCAAGCATGGAAAGGCGATTTTTGGATAGCTGTGAATGAAGACAGGATTAGAATGAGATGCCTTGCAACCTTCACTATGGTTTATGCTATCATAGAAGATGTAGCCCCTCAACATATCCATGTCCTAACCCTGCATGTTTCATGCTGAAGCTTAAGGTGAAACAGGTTGGTGACAAGCAGGGTTATGTGCCTCAGAGGACCTTGCTAAATATGTACGACAGAACTGGTACAGATGAAAGCAAGTAACAGGAATATTTAGAAATAAGAAAAAATAAACCCTTCCCTGCATTCACAGTTTCATCAGGGCAGGCATTCAACATCATGAAGTACAGCTAGGAAATCCAGGGCCTGCCCTTGCAGTCTCTTATACTGGGGTAGAGCTTACTACTGGGTATAGTCCCGTTAGTGACGTTATTGGGGCTACACGTGCACTAATATGCACTATGCCTGAACTCAGTGGGATTTGAGTATTATTCGGTACCTCACAAGAGGTGTTCAGAGCCTTGCAGGATGGGGCATTATATGACTTTATATTTTATAGACATGAAATAGGGACAAGGGCCTTGATCCCACAAGCACAGCTTTGTACTGGTATCTCTATTCTGGTTAGGACTCTTATTATATTTTTAACCAAATATTTTTATTGATATAATTCCTAGTGTGGATGTAGTTCAACTGGTATAAAGGTGCTTTATACCCCCAGAACTGCTTATTCCCCTTCCAATACAGGAACAGCTACACCAGTCTAAAGCACCTTTATACAGGTATAATTTTGTCAACTCTGTGGGGCTGTACTGTTTTAAATATACTGCGATAGGTAAAATGGTACCATTTTTTTTTGTAGATAAGTGCTTGTACATGTGCTTGACCTTATACACCTGAGATGTTCCATTGGGACTACTCACATGTATAGAGCTAAGCACAAGTTTACGTGTTTGCAGGATCAGGGCCTAGTTTTATCATGTCAAAAAAAATTGCTAAAAAGAGAGATGTATTTAAAGTCTTCTCATTACTTGTGTAATGTAAACTGTGTTTGAGTAAGTGTTTTTACTATGTCCATCCCTTGTTTTTGTGGGGTATTGTGCAATCTGTTTTTTGGAAAATGTTTTGGGTAAAACAAGCAAAAGTATATTCAAACAAAATAAATTAGTTAACTTTTGAAAACTTAATCCAGCCTAAGACTCTTCAAGTATTGAGTAGTTTTCTTTACAGCCAATCCATTTTGAATTTGAAAAAGCAGGAGTCAGTTGGGTAACAACAATCATAAATCAGTAAACAAGAAGAAAGTGAAGCAACATATCAGACCTCCAGCTAGAGCGCCTGCCAGAAGACCAAGATTATTATTAGTAGTTGTAAATGTTTGTATTATCATAAACACTCAGAAGGCCCTAGTTGTGATGGGAGTCCAATTGTGAAGAGTGCTGTACAAAGATATAAGAGCAATGAGGGCCCTGGAGCGCTTACAGTCTGAAAGCAACAAAAGAAATGGAGGACAGGGGGCTTTCCTGAGGGCCAGCCCAAGATTGTGGAATGTACTCCCACAGGAACTAAGGATCGTCATACACCTCACCATGCTCTGCTTTAAATGCAAGAGGCATTTCTTTGACTTCTCTAATAGAAACCCATAGGAAGGGTGTGTATATATATTTTTATATATAAATATAAAACTTTCCAAACAAAACATTCCACTGCACATGTGACAGATGCAAGTCACATTGCTTGATACACAACCCAAAAGTGCTCAGATAACATGGTGATGAGCTCAGTGTAAGAAGAGAAGAGGATAGTGGTTGGGGGATATAATGTTACAAGTCAATGAATATGGTGAAGAACTGGCAGAGCTTTGCTAGTGACCTTTTGTTGGTGGTTTTGTTTTGTGTTTTAATATGTTTAATTGGGGGTGCTGTTTTGGAGAAAAATGGAGCAGTCAATAAGAGTTAGGGCATGAGAAAGGGAAGGAAAGTGAAGAAGGATGCTACATCTTAGAACCTATCAGCCATGATCAGCAACAATCATGGCAGAGGAGAGTCTTACAAAGGGATTTTAAGGAGGATAAGGGAGAAGTTTATATGGATTTTATCATTCATTAGAGGCAGCATGAGAAAAAGCACAGAGGTGTTTATGGAAGAAGCTGACTGTTGGGCAGTAAAGGTTGCGAACATTAGAGTGAAGACGGGGTGATGTTGCAACACCTTACTAGATCAGATGGCTAAAGCGGAGCTTAATTGTAAAGGGTCTTAGAGGTAAAGTAAAGGGGGGATTTTCAAAATGGCCCAGGGGATTTAGGAGCACAAGTCCCACTGAAACTTGTGGTTGATGCAGAGCTGAAGGGGGAGACAGTGGGTGGACTCAAAGAGGGGAACGATATAGTCCAAGTGATGAGCCTGGAAGATGATTTTAGCAGCAGCACTTTGAACAGACTTGAAGGGAGCAAGATTGAAGTGGTTTAAGTCAGAGAGGAAGATGTTACAGTTAAGACACAGAGGCCCTTCCTCTCCTTGGAAGACTGTTAATGGGAAGGCTCAAAAGACTCCTTCAGTGCCAGGTAAACCCAGGAATCATTAGTTTATGATGTTTGGTGTGTGAGGTGTTAGGTCTCCAGAGGCTTTTGGGCATGGGGCACCTGTACCTGAGAATGCATTGCTGCTCTGCCTTTAGACAGTAGGAAGTCTCTTAGGGGTTTCTGGGAGATATAGAAACTCTCATAGGTTGCATGGTTCCCATGAGAGGAGAGAGGAATAGGTTCAACATACAGGACTCCGTTGCACTCTGTCTGTGGAGGTGCAAGATGGTGTGGGAGGACCAGTGTGTTCTCTCATCCTCCTCCTTTGCATCCCTGCGCAGGGGCTGGGCACATTGATAATCCAACTGCTTCTCTGAATTTAAGGACCATTCAAAATGTAATGGTGCTCTGCTCCCTGGGATCCTCCAGGCTGTTCTTAGGGGTAGATATATGGAAAAGATAATACTATCCTGACTGGTATTATTGTTTCTGGGGAATCCTCCTAGTGCAGACATGGGGACAGTGTGCATCATCCCTTTTTCTGGCCATTTCTTCTCCCATCTTCCTGCTTTCCACTCCCTCCCCTCATGCAGCCAGTGAGAATCCTCTGTGGACCTTGGAGGGTGGTGGAAGGCGGAGGAAGTGGTTGAGTATCCTGTCCATTAGGAGGAGGAGATACATATGCAAAAGGACTCCTTTACATATAGATGATATGGGCCAATGGATAGCTTAACATATGTGCTCCTGCAGGTATTGTGCCTGCCTGAGGCATAAAGCCACCAGGGCCTCCTGCTGGGATAGTGCAGTTCTTCATGGCTCCGCTCCACAGCTGACTCCACAGAGAGTTGTGGAAGCAGGTACTTCATTAACAAGAGCTTTCATCCCCTTCAGCAGTTTATAAATCCCTACCACAGATCAGAGAGGGCTGGGATTTTTTGTCCTTCTATGACACGCTGATCTTTCCAGGTGAGCTTGAAGAGACCTTCAGAAGCTGCATGGCCCAGTAGGCAACAAATACTTTGCTGCAGCTGGCCAAGAGCATGACTTTTTACACAATCTACTAAATCCCCAGCTTTAAAACATGCCTAGACTTATTTCAAACTTTAACTCTTTGTTTGACCTCCATATACTGCACTAATTCTTATTAAGTCAGTGAACCAAGTTTGCTTTAGGAAGAGCCTTGTTAGCAGCTTTCAGAGCAGTTTTGGAAGTACAATATATTGTCTTGTTTCTTTCCCACTGCAGTTTCTATGGTTACAGGTAAGTGAGGCTCCCTCTAAAAATTCAGGGTTTGCAGTCCAGACAGTTCATTGATAATTAAAGCACAGCAGTGGCAACGAAGTGTGGTCCAGGAAATGTATGTGCAACCCAACTTTTTAAGGGCATTTGGCACTTATCTTCATCAGACTGGCAATTTAACAAGCCTCTGACAAAAGCCGTTTCTTTTCCTCAAAGTGTATATAAAGCTGCTAGAAATAAAAGTTCAAAGTGTTGCATAGGTTTTAACTGCATGACTCCTATTAATGTCAATTGGATTCATGTGGGTAATATCCCACACAGTGCTTTGGAAATTTACTGCTTAGTACTTATATCCTGCAGCATAGGCATTAGGAGAACGTCATCCTTGCCTCAGGAAAAGTCTTCCTAATAGTCTGACTGATGCAAAATAGTAATATATAGGATTCAGATGTAATAAAAGCAAGGCAGAAGGAATTCTGAATGTAAACGTCTTTCATCTAAGGAGATCCGGATTCAAATTGTCAAAAAGAAAAAAACAGTTTGGGCTTAACCTAGCATGCAGGGAAAATGTTATCTGTAGCAGAAAACTGCCTCAGAGAGTCCTTGATCTGGAAAAGCCCAAACAGAGAACAACAAAAACATTACAGTGTGGGAATGAGGAACACAGGCAGAGCATGTACCCTAGACCAGGCTGCAGACAGTCATGCTATACATTCACCTCCACAATATCTCAAGAAATATTCTTATCCCTTTTATATTAATAACAATAATATTTTTTTAACATAGAGATAATAGGTCCAGGCCGTGGTCCTGTAGTCTGGACGTTTCCACTAACTTCAGTGGGACTTTGCCTAAGTGAGGACAGCAGGATCCAGATCCTTGGCAATTTAAAGAACTATTTGAGAAGGCAGAGTAAAAGTGTTGGTTGCCAGTGGAATACCTGTTATTTTAGAAATATGAATTAAAGTTACATTGCATGTTTGAATACGTCAATTAAAAGGTTGGTTAAACCATCTATTTTACTATAGTCTTTTATTCCCTACTGTACCATTTTGAATCCCTCAGGCCAGATCCTGCCAACATTTGCTACTGGCATAGTGCTTCATGAGTAGTCCCATGAGGTTGGTCCCTAATTCATAACTCCACAATATATTTATTTTTTATCCCACTTCTCTGATATCAACGGACTTGATTGCTCTTCACTTCAACTAACTGATTTCCACAACTCCATTCTTTTAAAAACATGGTTTTCATATATTTTGATCTAAAGTGTAAATTTATTTATCACTTATATTTCCCCTTTTTACATATCACTTATATTTCCACATTAGAGCTCTCAGTACTGATTCTATGGTCACTTGCACCCTTGCTCAATCTTCACTGACTTAAGTGAAGACACTCTCGTTACATCAGTGTGGGTAAAATGTGAAGTATGGGGATCCTCTGTGCTTGCCTTGCTAATGTGCTTTACTAATGCTTTACAGTGCTTGCTACCGGTACTTGCTTTACTAATGCGTGAAACAATCAAATGCAGCTTCCTGCTTTAGATCTCAGTGACCTCATCATCTATTGTACAGAACCTTGAACATTGGTCTTGTTAGGTCCAAAGGTAGTTTACCTTTAAAATATTTTAAAGAAAACTTTCTAGATCGCCTTTAAATGAGGATGGCTGTATGGTCAGAACAACTAATAAGATTACATTTTAAAATCTGAGGATTTGATCTTGCAAGATGCTGAGCACTCAGATCTCACTGACATCAACATATAGGATAAAACTAAATCAAAGGCAGTGAAAAGCAACCAGCACCCCAGAGATCAGGCTGGTAGATAGCAGAGATGAATCTGAACAAACTCTAAATGTTGAGGCTCAACTCTGGATGCTGTAGCAGTGGCATAGTTATGGGTGGGCCTGGGTGGTCCGAGACCCATCCAGGGCCCACCCACTTTAAAATCAGGCCCACCAAATCAGATTTTAAACAATTCATCCCACATTTTTATCAGCTTCTGTTTTGCTTGTGACACAAGGCTTGTGCCCACCCATTTCAACCACAGGCCCTGATAAAAATTCAGTTCTGGCTACACCTCTGGCTCAGGCCCGTCTCTTATAGGAGACCTTAAGGAGTCGGATTCTACATTGTGTTATGGTCCCTTTATACTGCTCTTGTGATTCAAAGAGGCATTAAATAAGGTGGATCTAGCCATTGGCAAATTCTGCTGGCATGGCGGGATCCATGAGTGGTGTAGACCTAGCATATTCTATTTTGTTCTCTGTAGGTTCTTATACCACCCTCACAATTGTAATATTTGAATGCTTTCCAGTAATGCATTAAACAAAATGGCTAACCATTATGGCATGTAGTTAGTTCTGTTTTTTATTCTGTCCACAGGGGGGAGAATTGTACGTGCAGTGCAGTATTTTGTTTTGGTAAGTTTTTTGTTTTATTTTGTTTGAGGAGGGGGAGGAGTAATTTATTTATTTTTAAAATCTACATGCTGTTAATAGCTCTATGACATCCTCCCTCACGACCTTGGCAGGTAGGGGGTGGGAACGGCTGAGGAGGAATTATCCCTTGGGGCAACAGGCAGCCAGACATAACGTAGTGTAGCCCTGATTCTGGTTCTAAAAGTTGGCCAAAGAATAAGAAAAATATGATAGTGGTTTAATCTCCTCTGTGTCCTGCTTCCTATTCCCCTTTTCTGGGCCAAATATAGCTCACCTGAACAGAAAATGAAGCACACAATGAATATAAGTAACTTGTATATGTTATCTCCAAGGGCTCTCAGTATTGATTTAGGATGATTTCTTTTCCTGGGCATGTCTCAGGTAACATTAGTGTTGTCTATACTAAGTGCTGGAATAGAGGTGTTATTTTCATGTTGGATTCACAGGAATTTTAGAATATAAATTATTTTGATAACAAGGCATGCTGCTTGTCTGCTGTAATACATGGGAATCTTAAAATTTTCCCACATTTCTACTTGGAATTTACAGAATGTTGGTGAAGGGTACATTGTGGGGAATTGCATTTCTGATTTTATTGCTGATTAAATATAACAAATGTTTAATGTTTTTTTCGGGTTACAGATTACAAGTTTATCTTGAAGAGAGGTATTGTGAGTGTATTGCATACAATGTGAGGATTACAGATTACTTGCTTTATTTCAAATCTCCATTTAAAAAAGAAGAATTGTAATGGCAAATCACTCTTGATTTCAGTAGCAAGCCAGGGAATGGTAAAATGGAAGAATTTGTTTAGAAAATTTCTGATAATTGATGCCAGGATTATAAATAAGTCAAATGAGGATCAGGAAGTTGATAGTGGGGAACATAGGGGGATATGCTCCCTTTCTCCTTTCGGCCTTATGTTGAAATACATTGCATATTTTTACTGTTGTTGATATGTATTCATTAGTGTTGCAGAAGTGACTAGGGGTGAGGTAAGAATAAATTCATAAATACATGGGAATACTCAGATATCTGTGATTTTCGTAGGCATCTAAGAAAGATAGATGTCCAAGTCCCATTCAAAGTCAGTGGAATTTAGATAGTTCATTCCCTTAAGCTTATTTGAAAATCTGTGTATGAGGATAGGGCCCATGTAAATTCCTAGAGACAGCAAAGAGTTTTGCCATTAATTTCACTGAAAGCAGGATCAAGGCCATTCTGGTGTGTTGCCTTATTAAAATGACTTAATTTCTATTTATACACTTGCTTGGAATCTCCTTCCTGTTTTTGACTTTTTTTCTGGTTTTCCCATATTCCCAGTTGTGAATTCCAGGCCATTTCCTATGTTGTTTCCTTATGGTGAAATTCTCTCATTAAACAGCAGTTTCATTTGATCAGATTTAAGACTTGGATCGTTAAAACCAACTTTCTTTTTTAATTTATTTGTCTGTTGTTTTTATTTATTGTATTGTTTCACGATACTTTTGTACAATGTTCTATACTGTGCACTGTTGTTTTCCAAAAATGTTTAGGATGAGCTCTTCAAAAACATGTAATTCTGGTTGTTAAAGATAGGTCAACGCTGAATGCTTTTAAGAATCCCCCTTATTAAATAATAATAAAATGAACAATGGTTGAGTTTTAAAATCAGATAAGCGGATATTTCTTTATAAGAAGATAAAATTTAAGAAACCCATGGTGTTGATACTTGAAATTGAAGAAATGTGATGTTTGAAACAGGCATTGCCAAATAAGATGCTGTTGCTAGCAAAAGGAACCTAAAAGTTCTGTTTTTCTAGTACTCCTTAGTTTTACCAGATGTTAGTAAATACATTGACATAGAAGATGACACTGGAGAACTGTGACATGTAAGAGAGAATAAAATTTTAAAAAGGAAAAAAAATCTTTTATGTTTTGCTAAGTATTAACTCAAAGGAAACCTGTAGACCATCTTTATTTCAATCTATGTACTTTAATAGTAAATAACATTTGATGTACAATATACATTCCTTTTTTATAGCTGAATTAGAACTTTTCATTATGTTCAATGTAGGCATTCTTCTTAAACAATTTAATGTCTCTTTCATGAAAGCCTGAAGCCACATAGAATTCAGTTCTGGGTCACCCCAGAAAATAGTTAGCACATGTTAAGGGCCATTAAAGCTTTAGAAAAATGATTGCTACACCAAAAAATATAAAGGCCCAAAATAAACTGATGGCTTCAAAGAAAAACAAACAACCCCCAGCCATGAGCAGCCTAGCATAGTTCAGTTAAATTGCTGATGTCACTCCAAAAGACCCAGAGCTCTGTTCTGCCAATAATAGTCTCAGTGTGTGCTGGACTGTGGGCCTCTTTTGGCCCCACAGCTGCAGATCATAAATACAGTTCAGGAGATTAAAATATTAAAATGTCCCTTTTTGGTGGCTGCAGAACAGCACATGAGGGATTCCATCCCGACTGCAAGGCAATCTGGTAATTCCCAATGTCAGGTGACCACGTGGAGCATACTCAAAGACGTTTTAACATGAGGATTAGTTCTTCCCTCACTGATATGTCTGCCATTTCTTATGTCAGCCAGGGAGTGTTTTATATGCTGGAGTTGTGCTTTCTTCTTCCCTAAAAGTCACCATCAAGCCAGTAGAGCAGTTTGTCTGTTGTACATGAACACAATCCATATAAGTAAAAGAGAGTCATTTGTCTTTGAAAATATAAACCCTTTTATACAGAACGGGTTATAATTGGGTCACTAAACCCTCCATGCAGCCCTGATCCTAAAGCTATGTCCTTTTCCCTGGATCTATAAGGAAATAACAGAAAGCCAGACAATTGCATGTTGTGGTCCAAAAGGAGGAGTGTGATTTGTTTACAAGGGTCCCACTTGCCTCTGAACCTTTTTATTGCTTACTTTCTTGTGTAAAGAATATTTACTTTTACAACTCCTTTTTGCCCCCCTTCTCCAAAACATATCTTATTTTATAGCATTTTAAATTTGTGTATTCAGCAGGAAATTCGACTTTGAGAAGCAATAATCTGACATGTCAGATTTTGAAGACTTGGCCATCTAGGGTCACGTTAATCAATCATTGTTCAAAGGCAGATCTGTAAGAAAGAACAGACCTCAGCATATAAATTCAACCTCTGAATGAGAACACAAGAGCCAGAGAGGCATTACTGATTTGGATTGGCTGTTCTCTCTTCAAATGTAAAGAAATATCCTGGCTCAACTTTTTGCAAGCAAGTAGTGGCTCAGTTATTAATTATTTGACAGGAAATTATGAAATTTCTTTGGGAAAGCATTTAATGTGCAAGTCTCTAAAGTACACTACTTGAGCTCTTGAGTGGAGCCTGTGTGCACTCAGTATGAAACATGTCATCTTGGATATTAAGAATGTTAATTGCTAGATTGCTTGATAGTAAAATGGGTTACTTTGGTTTTTCTGGGCCTGAGGGTCAAATTCTCCTCCCCATCCTCCCAAGTTGCAGGGCAACCCAGACACACTGACACTTGTGTGCAAAATGGGCTAAATGAGTCTGAGAGCTTCTTGGGTAAGTGTACATAGGGGCTTTTGAGGGTAGGGCTGGTGGACCTCTGCTGAATGATCCACTAGTCACTGCCTATTAAAGAGTAGGGCACAAAGGCCATGGAAGTTACTCCAGTCTTGAGACCAGAGTCTGCTCCAGCCTGGAGTCAGAGCTCTGCAGCCTTTGGGGAAGTATTCCTCCTCACAGATATCCTAAAGGCATTGCTGGTGCTGAGGGTTTGCCCAAAGTGAATAGCTGACTGTTGAGTTACACTACAGTTTAGTAGAATAATTTATAAATAATATTTTTAAGAAAGTGCTAAGATTCCTGAACTTGACACTTGGCAAGGATTATTCTCATGCTTTCTTGATTAGCTGTGGAAATAGGACATATTAGGTTTTGTGTGCACGTGTGTGTGTGAGAGGGAGAAAATTTAGAGCCACATCTGTAAACAGAAGACCTTTATTTTTTCACCAAGCAGCTACAGCATGGACAATGTCAGTGTTAAGTACAAAATAGTACCCTGTTAATGTGTCCTAGCCCTAACCTAGCCTTCAGGAACTCCCCTAGAGGTGACAGGATAGTTTAATTTCCATGCTCAATCTGGCCTCTCTACTGAGATGGCCAACAAAGGTGGCAATTAGTGCCAGTTGTGGCAATAGTTTTGAGATGATGGCACCTAAATATTAGGAAATAGAACTACAGAAAATGATGATTTTTGAAATAAAAGGGAGAGACCATGCAAACAGTTGTTATGAAAAGAAGCAAAACACTCCAAGGTGTGTGTTTTCTAGGCATGACCTTTAAATAATGCCACTTATCCAGCGGCTACATATAAATCTTTCTAGTTCTTTCTTTGCCATCTTGCATTATACATTGATAACACCGAAACTGTAAAGACAGAAAAACATATTCAGCTTTCTAGCATAAAACTGATTAATCTCATGTTATTAAAATGTTTAGTGACCTCATAAGGTTTGGAGGTGTGCTTGAGACAATCCTTCCACTGTCTCAGCTTTTTGTCTGGTGGCTGGCAGGAAAAACATCAGTTTGTGGAACCTGCACCAATGCAGTTGTCTGGCTTAGGTGACAGCAAGGAGCTGTGAAGTTAATGCAGCCATTAGTCTTTCTGTCCTTTTCCCTAGAAAACCACAGGTGTCAGCAAGCACAGGAGTTTGAATCTTATGCAGAGTTTGGGGTATAGCCCGTTTGATTACAGAATAAACTGGCTCAAACTTTGCACTGAGCTCTAACCTAACAGAATACAAACCATTTTGTTGACATTGCAAAAAAGTCTGCTTGAATTTCAGACAATCCAAGGACCCGGATTCACACACCTGAAACATTACACTCAGGTTTATGGTCCCAATTCATCAAAGCATTTAAGCACATTTAAGCTTAAATCCCTATTCAGCAAAACATTTCATCATGTGCTGAAGTTAATGGGAGTTAAACGGTCTTAAAATTAAGCATATGCTCATAAGGCTTTGTTGAATGGGGTGGATAGCTGATTGGGGCATAAGTGTTCTTGTTCAAATTTGGGTCCTACTTTAGGGCCAGCTTCTGTATTCTTATACATGTTGAGTACTAGTAGTCATGCCTCAATAGTTCTGTTGAAATCAATCTGACTAGTGATGTGAAATCAATGTGAGGTACTATTAAACATGAGTCAAGATTACAGAATTTCACCCTTAAGGAGGTGTATAATTACCACAAGAGTACATCACAGGACAATGCCTGACTGGCTTTTCCAAGGCATATCATTCACCATGTGACATTTTGGAAGGTATTTAAATATTCCATTCGCAATTCTTCCACAACCTATTGTAGAAAGCATTTGTTTGAATCTTGCCTTTCTATTCACCTTCCAAATGCAGCATTATCCTCACTTGTTTTAGACACAGCTTATTCTCTAACCCATCAGTTCTGTTCCCACAGGGTGAAATTCAGTTCCACCCATAAAAAGCCCAAGTGGCTGAACTCTATGTGCGGAAGGTGAAGACACTTCCGCCTCAATCTAGGCTCAGGGTATGGGCTGCTGTGGGCCCCGATCATAACTGTACCACAAGCCCCATGGCATAGAAGAATCAGAGCAATTGCAGCCAGTCCTTTCATATCAATTGCACAGGCACCAGGGCTACTGCATCCACATAGACATGGATTATCAGCCTACCGCTGGCCCGAAGTTAAATGGACATTCCTCTCTGGCCCTACATAGAGCAGCCATAGACCAATTTCTCAGTGAGAATGGGGATACATAGGTGTCACAATATGAGGCCCTGTTATCATATACAGTAACATTTGGGAACATAAATAAACATAAATACAATTATTTCCCTAAAGTTGCCTGTTTACATTTTTTTCCCTTCCCTATTTTCAGCTCCTCTTTCTTTTTCTCTTTGAACTTCTTGCTTTTGTTCTCCATGTCTGTGGGTGTAGCCTTTTGTCTGATTCAAAAGAAAGACAGAGGCTTGCTACTATCGATCCCATATACTTTATTTTTCACAGACATGCCCAGTTTCCTGCTAAGGATTCTGGATAGTGTAATCCAGAAGGGGTCTTCTGTTGTGAGCACTGCTGTAACTAGAAAGACCACTAGAGGGCTTTCACAACACCGCCCAGGGACACATTACTACACTAGGTATTCCAGTCTCTCTTTTCTGCTGGCAACAGTTCTCTCTCCATTTTATTATATTCTTTGCCCTGTTTATTATTCTCTGTCTTTTTCCCCTGTGTTTCTCCCCATTCTTGCCCCTCTCTGCAGGGTTTCTCTTT
The DNA here is from genome assembly GCA_007922155.1 of Mesoclemmys tuberculata. Lineage (NCBI taxonomy): Eukaryota > Metazoa > Chordata > Testudines > Chelidae > Mesoclemmys > Mesoclemmys tuberculata. The sequence goes on along the minus strand of ML675614.1, from coordinate 21,628,116 downwards.
TTCATGTGTCCAGATAAGCCCCTTGAAACCTCCTCAGGTACCTTTCAACAAGGTTGTTCCATAGGCCTCTCCCCTGGCAGAAGCTGTCTTTGGGATGGTAGTGAGTGTAAGACTTCAGAGCCTTATTTCCACATCTCAGAAACAGCCTCCTGGCCAGAGCCTACCAGGTCACTTCTGTAAGGAAAATGTTTTCCAGACAGTGGAAGGTTAATCCAATCCAATCCCCCTACCTGGAATGACGGCCAACAATCTTGATGGGTATTGGACTCCTCTTCAAAGGAGCTCAGCTGGTAATACCCCCTCCCCCATAGGCACCAAGGGGCTACACTTCCTGAACCCCAGATTTCTTTGTTAGAACCTGGGTCAGGAGCCAGACTAGAGAAGTAATCTGCGTGGTTGAACATGTCTGTTAGCATGTATACACAGGCATGCTCACCTCAGTGAGACCACATCCTCTGTTTGGGCTACTGTAGCCCCAAATTATGTTCTCTGTTTTTTCTTAAATTATTAGAAATTTTAACAAGAAAACACGTAAATCTATCCCTCTGAGACTACAGTTTAGGGAAGGGAAATGGACCTCTGAGGGGATGTCACACAAGACCTGGAAGGGTTAAGATGGTTAATTAGCTGCCCAGGCTGCACCTGGAGAAGGATACAGGGAGCAGGCTCAGCTGGGGAGGAAGAGGCAGGGCCTATATAAGCCAGGAAGCTGGTGACAAAAGAGGTGGAGGGAAGGTGTTTTTCAGTCACTCCCTGGGAGAAGTGGCTGGGGGCTACAGGGAAGTAGGCTGCAGTTCCTCTCTGTGAGGAGGGAGGCTGGTGAACCCAAAGGGGGAGAGGACCAGGAAAGTAGGAGAAGGGTCAGGGGAAAGCTGCAAGGTAGGACAGTGCAGGCCTTGGCTGCCGACCAGATGTCCCCTGAGCTGGAACTGGAGTAGAGGGCGGGCATGGGTTCCCCCAACAGCCACTGGGGGTGTGGCACAGGGTAGCAGACTGCCTGGGGGTCTTGGAGACTTTGTTGTACCTACCATGGAAAAGGGGAACAGGTATGGTGACCCGGCCGGAGGGCTGAGTCACGAAGAGGAGGCTGCAGTTCCTGGAGTGAGAGGGGTCTGCAGGGCAAAAGGATGATAGGAGAGACACCAACAGAGGATGCAATGCCTGGCCAGAGCTAATACCCAGGATGGTGAAGATGAGGCACCACTAGCGGTGAGTGAACCTCATGACAGGGCCTGAGTAATTTTAAAATATTCCTTTGAGCTGACAGTGATGGAAGTTATAAACAGAATGCCATAGCATTTGTTTTAAAATGTACATTTGTAAATATCAAATCATTTATGTACTATTTCTCATGGCTCAGGTAAATGTTGGTGCCCTTAGACAAATTCTTTTTCCTCCAAAAAATGCAGATTTGGGTCAATTGAACCATTTCATGAATTCATGTCAAATTTTTTCAGTCAAAACAAAAGAACATTTTAAAATATCAAAAATGTTTTATTTCAACATTTTAGAAATGAAACATTTCAATTCTTGATTTATAGCAACATTTTGTTTTGGATTTTGCTTTTTTGGGGGGAGGTTTAAAAAAAAAAGTTCCCTCTTGAAAATGAAACAAGGTTTTGTTTGACCTGAAACAGTTTATTTTTTAAAAAAACTTTTGGTACTTCAAAAAATTGTTCTGTTTGACTCAAAATGATTTTTTTTTCCCCTCAGTTTTTCCTCAGTTTTGGTTTGACCAGCAAATAAAAAAAATCAGTTATTTTCATTGCTCTAGTCCCAGTGCATAGTGGTTTTGTGGTGCTTAAAAGTTATCCCAAAAGATTGGATTTAATTCATTAATCACATTTTATTTGTGGCATAAAACACATTTTGAACAGAATAATGCAGCGAGTTAAGACTAGTGCATTATTCGCTCCCTGGTAAAACAACAATTAATTATGTTAATTTAATAATTAAATAAACTACATTCAGTTGTTAACTTCAGGAGATAATTTTTGGTGTCTGACTCTTCTAGCTGAGTAGGTACCACAACAACATTTTATCTCCGAGTCAGGAGAATCTTCTTTCACTGACATTAAGAAATTGTTATGCCAAGGCAGTAATGAAGTCAAGGAAAATAATGAGGGCATGGAAGAGTATAAACTAGATTTATTTGAAATAACTTTTACTAGAAGAAAGCTGCTGACTTTTTTCAGAAAGAAATGAAGATCAAACACTCATTTCTTTCATTGAAATGTAGTTTTATTTCCCATATGAACATGTTAAAAACCTGAATGAAGTATTTATTGACAGTTGTTAATATGTGACACAGTGCATCTTGTGTTTCAGAGCATTTGGAGGGTTACAAATCTTATAAATTTCCCAATAGCAATTTTCTAAAAAAAGTTCATCCCTGGACTATTAGCTATCTTCAGTAATTCCAATCATTCTAGTGCTGTGATTGAACTTACAGCTAATATCAAATCTAGCTGTTTACTCACAGGTAACTTGGAAGTTTCAAGCTATCAGTTGTTTACTGAACTGGACCAATGAAGTGCTTAAAAGCTAAATTCTATGACACGTTAAACATTAATGAAAGATATGAGGAAAGAAACTGCTTTTCTTGCCAACACTGTGGTCAACTGTAATGCCCTGACCCGATTACTTAAGATGATGTTTTTCCTAAATCTGACATGAATCAGTAATTATCTAGTTTTGCAATACTCAGTGATTCTCTTGTGAATAGCAAAAAGATGTGTTATTGTAGGTTGGTATTTTCTACAAAGAAGCATTTAGGCTTTTGTATATTCAAACTCTATACAGTAGATTTTGCTTTTTTGCCACAAACTGGAATGCTGCACAGAATTCTCTGAAGACCTTCACCAAATATGAGGAAAATTTAATCTGGAAGTGACCTGATTGATGTCTTTTAAAATAAATTTTTGTGTCATTTTGTTTTTCAGTTCATCACTGGAAGATATCCAGATAAAGTATGAACAGTCTGACTTGTAAGGGGTTCTAGTGAATGAAGGAACCTGTGCAACCTAGTGTTATTAGCAGCGATCTGCTGCTAATGTTTTAACAAGGTATTCCCACAAAATTTTCTCCTTTAATCTCTGAGAAACTGAGGGGGCAGGGAGTGTGGAGGAACGGGGTGAGGAATTGGGGGTCTCTGTAAGAGGCAGAAAAACCATTCCAAACTTGCCTTCAGTTTGGTGGCATAATATGAATGCCTGGCTCCTGGGAGCCTGGAGTGATCTGTATGGCACAGCACTGAGTTTGTTGTACTGATGTTTGTGTGATCTGGGTCACTGTGATCACTCTGGTCTCTGACAAAAGATTATTCTCCAAGAAAAAAAATCAAGGACTAAAAAATCAAACTTAGGAGGAGCGTCTCAGTTAAAGGGAACTACAGACCCAGTAATACAGCGGGCTATCTATCAGATCAGCTAACAAAAATAGAATTCCTTTGAATTCACAGAACCCCCCTGGGGATTACTTAACCTGGCTCTCTTGAAGGATGTGCTTTTGATTTATGTCCTCAAAGTTCTGTGGCTAGAGCCCAGTGGAACTCTGACTTTGCCTTAACACCCACAACTGCCGGGGAGCCTGCCATACCCCTATGCTTATATAAAAAATGCAGCTGACAATGATGTCAGTGGGACTGCACTCAGCATGTGGGAGAGCTCTTGCAAGCTGATTGACAGCAATCATCTGTTGGCTCAGCATGGTAGAGCCTTAGAGAAGGAAATACACAAACAAACAAACAAATCTAAATGAAAACACTGATTGAGGGCATGGTCTGCTGCTGGAGATGTACTCAAATGGCAGGGGACTTGATAGCAAAAAATAGCAACAGCATAAGTTTTAACCAGCCAGTTTCTTTCTGGTGAACACTAGCTAAAATAATCTATGGTTTTAAATGTAAGGGCATATTTAAGGTATGCTGGTCTTTAAAAGCCCTTAGTATATTGTAATAATTCTCAATTCAGAAATCTTGAACAAACAGCAAAAATGCCATAAGGATGAGGGTGAAGAGGAAGATGCATGTTTAAATGAAAATAAAGAGAATCCTTGAAAAAATAGTGATTTCCCCCATCCCTCATTGTTCAGTGGTTGCCATTAAAAAGTCACACATTATTGTTACTTCCCAGTTCTTTGGATAGGGATGTTACTAGTGTCCTGGAGAGCATGGCCTCGTAACTGTTGACTTTTAATGGCAACCACTGCAGTTTAACAATGAAGGGCATTTTGGAATACTGACCTTAAAACACATGTTGCAGGATCATTAGTTAGGGATTACATCAAACATTCTCCTTTGAATTAACAGGATACAGAAATATGACAGCTTCCTCCTAGTGGCAAAATAGAGATTACTGTCTGCCTTTGTATCTGAGAATGCTGTCTGGAAAACAGAAAATTTGCTGTAAAGCCAATTAAAATGTGCAGTAACTTTAAGAAGAATTAAATAGTAATAACTGAAGTCTCAAAGTGACAATCCAAAGGTGGAAAAATTAAACACAGAGCACAAGCCAATTATTCTAGGGAAGTGTTGTATTACACAATTCTCATGACGTGATAAATAGAGTTCTACAGCCGTTCTCTCAATAGAAATAAAGTTAACCGAACATTTTCTGAGAGTCACACTCCAGGATGAAAAAACTGGGATAAAATGAAGTAAGGAAGTTTTTTCGTGGATACCAAGGCACCTTCCTGACAATGAACTGTTAGATAAAGGTGGGTCCAAACTGAAATCTTTGGATCCAGATCCACATCCAACATTCCCAGCTGTTGGATCTGAGTTTTTGATTCAATCCATTTTAGACCATAGGGCCTATCTTTGAGATTTGGATATGGTTTCACCTCTGAACTTTCCCAAACTTTGGAAATGTTCAGACTGATGGCTTTGTTTTATTTAGTTTGGTCTCTGTGCTGTGTGGAGCAATCCTTTCTTGACAATGGAATAGTGTAGATGAACTATTAAGTCTTTTTCATCCCTAATTTTTGAGATTCTCTGAAAAATATTTTAGATGCTGGAGAAAGGAGACTTCATGGATTACATGAGCCAGAAGTGATGGGTTCAGCTAGATAGGGCAAAGGAAGACTGTCTTATAGGCAGTGGATGCCTAACATAACATAACGCATACACTGGGCCTCATTTTCCTCTCGCTTAAACTTGTGTAAATCAACGATGACACCATTTAAGTCAATTTACCAGTGTAAAATTGGCATAAATAAAAAAGGAATCAGTCTCAATGATTTGGGGAGATATAAATGAGCTACTCTATATAAAACATTATAGGAGATTTGCTTTCTGAGGCTTCATTCATTACTTTATGACCCCTCCTCTTGTTATGCTGAGAGCAGCGCCCCCACATGGGGGGTATACTTTATCAGGGCCTGGAGGCCCTGGAGAGCCTGGCCCAGGCTGCAAACCCCATTACCCCGTTCACAGGAGGGGGCCTGTATTAAAAGTTTGTACTGGGCCCAAAAAAATTATGCTTGGGCGCTGGCTGAGAGGTACTGGTGACTACATGGGTAACAAACCTCCCTGAGATTGGGTGTGAACATACTCTTCAGTTAACATAATTGTCAGGAAAAGTTAATCACAAGTCTTCCACCTAAGATAACAAGGGGTTGTAAATCCACCCAGGAGTTTTGGAGTGAGTGGGTGGGCAGGCAGGCGGGGGGGCGGGGGGAGGGGAGAGAGAGAGAGAGTGGACTTCCGGATTGATTGAGCGGGTCTCCACTTCTGCTCAATCGATCCTGCCGACCGTGCTGCCTGAGTGAAGAAATACTTTGAGAGAGACTCTGGGCCAGAGCAAGAAAGACAAGCAGCAGCCTGTAAAGAAGGTTGTGACCTTGGGGAAGCCTAGGAAGAGGTCTGAGTTTCCAGTGCTGGCTGACCAAAGCTAGGGCCTGTTAGCTAAGAGACTGCTCCTTTTGGATTTGGTCCCTCCAGTGTTCAGAAAAGCAGGAATTTGTACATTGCTTGTACATAAACAAAACGGCATCAAATACAAAAACAGACTACATTGTCAATTTCTACTTTCACCTGGGACATCCCCGGGGCTCTGAACTTGACTAGATAGTCAGGTCAAAAGGGGTAACATTATAATGTGACAGTTACTCAGAAATGTATGTGCACTTTCTATGATCTGAATGAAAACTATCATTCCATACTGTGTTAGGGAAAGCTCTGGTGGGGCTACTTAGTAAAGCTGAAGTTTTCCTGGGTTGGTATTTTCTGAAGTTGCTGCACTACATACGTGTCTTGCGCTAAATGTGATTATTTTTTGTTGCAGAGTTTTCTTAAACAGAAGGCAGGGTAGGATGAATCGTTCTGGAAAAAAATCTGGATCCTTGCCAACTTGGCAGGGGCAGGAGCCCTGAGTCCAAAGATTTGTCTTAAGGTTTAGGTTCTGGGAATAACAATATTTCAGGATCACTAAGGGTACACCATGAGGGAATTTGGGAGTGGCTCAATTGCTCAGTGTATTTTTGAGATGACAAGAGGTGTGTGTATGGGGGGAATCTTTTAGAAAAAATAACTATTTTCCATTTCTTGTGTGTGTTTTTACAAGATATTTTGTCTTGTAATATTAGTGCTCATTTAAAAACTAATGGGCAAAATAAATCTGGAAATTTAAATAAATCTGGACATTTATATTCTCCTTCACAAACCCAGGCAAGAATATAACTTGCATGAAATTCCCAGCACTGTAACCTCTGCAGTGGCCCTCACTATAGTTCCAGCATTTAAAAGCTGTAAATGTCATGAACTGTGATTAGTTTTTCAAAGGACTTGGCAAATTTCCTTGAACACTAGGTATTTGTCTAACTGAATTTACACATTCCTGCCCTGGGGAGCTTGTAAATTCCTTCCTAGCTTCTGATCTCATGGAAGTCATAAGAGGTGACTGTTCCATCAACAGTGTTGAAGTTCCAAGAATGCTAGATATTGGATTCACAAAAATTACAAGCTGTCCCTACCACACTAGTTGAACCGGTGACGTTTGTGAGTTTTATGAGCCCTAGCTTTTTCTTCATGGAATTCACACGCTTCAACTGTGAATCTGATAAAGGACTTGGAGACAAACAATTATGGTTCGTGGCAAATATATGTGGAACTCATGAGTTACATATGCTTCTGGTTTTCCCAGCAGAGCTTGTAACCTGTGTGAGCTTAGAGGTTAAACATTTTCAGTGAATGCAAAGCTTTTTGGCGTATTAGAGGAGATACTATGCTACATGAGCCCTGAAATTCAGGGACAATGTACATTTAGCTACATTGCTAAAAGTTCTACATTTCATGGACTGTGAAATTAATCATTAATAAAGATTATAAATTAAGCCCATTTCCTAGCAGAACTGGAAAATCCATAAATCCTGAAATGAAGGAAAACTGGAAATTGCGAAGTCCAACTCTTCATGGAGGGGATTGTGAACTCTGTGAGTCCTGAACAGAAAGATTTAGGGCTAGTCTATACTTAAAATTTACAGCAGCAGAGCTATACCGATACAGCTTGTGTAGCATGTTATGTCAACATGCCGACATAATAAAACCATCTAAACAAGCAAGAGCATCTCCCGTCAACATAGCACTGTCCACACAAATGCTTATGCTAGCAAAATTTATGTCACTTAGGGAGTGTTTTTTCATCTCCCCTCTCCCGAGTGACAAAATGTTTTCAGGAATAAGTGCTACTGTAGACAAGGCCTTAGATGACAAAATCTGTCAATTGGCCAGTGATTCTAGGAAGTTCCATGAGCCCTAAATGAAATTGCTAATAAATGTCACTATTTCCCTCTACTTTCCTGCAGAACATCTAAATCTGTGTCCTGAAACAAAAGGCTAATTCAGTATTCTAATTTGGATCAGAGGTGTTGCCTTCTGGTTCTCTCAAGGCTTTCAGGCATAGACAGGGCATTGCAAGATCTGAGGTCTTAGTCCTGACAAGAGAAATCTGTAATGATCAGAAAGAATTACAGTATTCATCTTGTTAAATTCTGTAGGCAATGCTTCTGGATTGTGTGACCAAACTTGGAAATTCTGAGTCAGTAGGCAGAGAATTCAGAAAGCCCACAGGCTAGTCCTGCAAAATTTCTATAGGACAGGCTGTACCTGCAGACTATTAAACTCCATAGTGGCAGTCTTGGAAACTACATAAAGGACATATTAATCTTGCATGCTTTATGAACTCTGTAATAAATGTGGATTTTGAATATTTCGTTGCAGCAAATTGCTACAGTATTTCAATACAATCTATTTGGCTTCCCTACTTTTGCTAGTTGTATCTGCAAACCTTCCATGGTCTTTGAACCAATCTATTTAGAATATGGCATTTACAATCTTGGTAGATTTTTCCTTCAGCTTTAATCTCCATTATCTAAAGCTCTTTATTTTATAGTAGAGATGAGCTTGAACTGATACCGGTATTTCAAACATCCACAAGCTTTGTAGGGGCTGAGGCTCAGAATCCAAAACTGGATCTATGTATAAATTTCATTGCTGTCCCCTCTCTCTCTGACAGATGGAATTAAGGCAATGATCCCAACACCTCTGAATTCTGGGGGTTTGAATCCAAATTTTGTAGTTTGGGACCACCTCTACATAATGGAGTTTGCAGACACAGCAGAATTTGTAGAGTTTATAAACATTACAAGTTCAGTCAAGAAGTTTATAAACTCCACAGGGAACTCATGAAGTTCTTGGAGATTTGAATATTCAAAGTGAATAACTCCAAAATTACCCAGCATCTTTCAGTAAAATAATAAAATGCAGTCCTAAGCACTATGTCACTGGAGTTTCTAGAAAAAATTTGAGAGCTGATGTTCCAAAGAATGCTAGAAGAGTGTTCTTAAACCTCTTCTCCTCCAAACTCTTATATGTCAAAAAGCCTTCTCACATTTCCCCAGAAAACTCTCCTCTGCCAAGAAACCACATATGCTGGATTTCAGATGGAAAGGGTTTTTTTTTTAGTTTTAGAAAGTTAGAAGTGGGTAAAAATTGGATGTATAGTGGAAACTTTCAGTTTTATCTTAGTGTTTTCTCTCACAGATCTTAGAAATTCAGCAAATATACTCTGATATCATGTGCAATATTAAAAAAAAAAATCAAACACAAATCTTACAGTTCCACTATCATACCTGACACTGAAGAATCCCATGCAACTGGGTGGCAAAAGATACTGCCCCTCTCCCATGAGCAGCCTTTTCTAAGTATTACAATGGGGTCTGAGATCAGAAACTGCTCCCAAAATCCTATATCTGCCTTCTTTACAAGACCAGGGAGAGGAGGTTGGCGGGGGGATGCTCAGTGACTGTGGGGCCTACTTCCCTTGTGAACTCATGCATCCAGGCAGAGTTCCTCTGGGCGGCACCCGCTGGCTCCCTCAACACCTGGGAACAGTGGGTACTGTCTGGGGTTCTCTGCTCGGTGTCCCATTCTGGTTCTTTTTGTTTGACCCTGTGACCCCCACTCTCCTTCCTGTTTTTTCATTAGTTGTCCCCTGTACTCAGTTGTATCCTGGCCTTAGGCTGGGGGAGGGGCCTTGAGTGTGCCCGCCCACCTCCTGGTTTACAAATAGATTTCCCTCTATGTCCCATAGGGGCAACAAAGAGCAGAAACAAAACACAACAAGAAAGAATGGTTTTTATCAAAAGTGCGTAGCAAGCATAAAACTACAATTCAGGCATTTCCTGACTTTTGAGTGCTTGACTTTGCAACCTTAGCATTCGTTTAACATAGCTTTGTATACATGTTCACATATAACATACATCAATACGAAATAAGAGCATATATAACAAAAGTATATCTTCTAACATAGTATAACACTGACAGATCCTGGTTGTCAGTAAATGGGATCAAACCTGGGACTTCTGAAGCTTAGTGTATGAACCTCTTCAGTGTGAACTAAAAGTCACGGACCCCTTAACTAAGGCTGTAGCAGACTCTTCAGTCTCTAGCTGGGTTAGATGCCACTAGAGGGGGACAAAGCACCACACCAAGCAGGCATGGGTAACAATAGCACAGAAAATGACAGGAATAAAAATAACAGGGACTCAGGAGTAGGAGATGGTTATAGGAAGAATAAGGAAATTCTTACAGGGACCCTGTTTCATGTCTGAAAGACTCACCGTCAGTCTTTTTCTGAAGTTCAGAAAACCATTAAGGACCTCCCCTGATGCAGATATTTTAAAAAATGCTGGGGGAAAAAAATTCTCTTTTCTGCCTCCCTCCCCTATTACTCTATGAAGAAAATGTGTCTCATATTTACTTGTAAGTGCATCATTTATTACTGAGGGTTATAAGGGAAATAATAATAAAAAAATAAAAAATGTAGCTACAGGTAAGTTACATAAAGCTGTCAATGAACAAATCTTCCCTTTCTGTGGACACATTTCTACTTAGAAATCAGCAAAACCTTAGTGCGTGTTGCGTGCGATAATAATCATGTATTAGCTTAGTCTAACTTCCCAGTTCAGGAAATAATAATCTAGCCATATAAATAGTGTACAGAATGGTGTACAAGTAATACCAGTGGGCTAGACTGTGCCATCAGACAGAGCCTTGAGCTGCATGACTCAGAAATATCCTTGCAAGATACAGTGACTCTGAGATGCCCTTCAGAGACAAAACTCACTCTAGCTTTGAGTGTGTTAGCTCACACAGATGAATAAGGGGGGCATTATATGGAGATTGCTTCATGGTGTGGGCATGTAGATCAAGACGCCAACCCATAGTGTGTGTGCAGACTGCTGCACCTCTTGCCAGCCCCACTGAAGTTGACATGGCTGCAGCAGTCTGCCTGCACACTCTCCATTGGAGCATTTGGGGCCTAAATCATGAGCTAGCCAATATCTAGATAAACTTTTCTCTAGCTAGCCAACAGTCAGTTAAGTTTGAAAAACAGCTTTAATTACGATCCATTGTTTTCATTCACTCATAACTTTCTCAGATGAAAAAGTCTGACACATTTTCCATGGTTGGAAATTTCACAGGAGAAATTTTCTGGAAATTTGGAGCAAAATCTATTGTGCCATTTTTTAATCGTGTGTGTGAAAAACTATTTCCCCTATGGTAAAAAATGGCCCTTCTTTCCCTTCTCTCCAAAACCTGGTGTCTCAAAAAGGCAGAATTTTGCAATTTGGAACTTGTGCACATAGACCTCGATGAGGAATGTGTCTATTGGTAGGTTAGAAAATGTTGGTTGAAAATGAACTCTGTTTTGAATATTGGAAAATTGTATATGATGAATGGAGAATGCAAAATGGCGCGAACTCTGACAAGCCACACTTCTAGAAAGGTGCACTGCATATGCATGCACTTCTAAAAGGCGTGTGCTTTTCAGGGCATGACAAAGGCACAAGTTATCCTTATAAATGTAAACTAATTTTAAATGCTTATGTCACTTAAGGACTTAAACTAATTTAAGTCCTTATATCAAGTCCAGGCCTTGAAGCAGTTTATGTGATTATTCCACCTTAAGGCAGCTTAAACACTGGTTTCTGTTCGGTTTGTGAATCAACTTTTTCACACTAGTTTGCTTTTCTTTTTATAAAAAAAATGTAGGAACCTAATAAAACCCTGTGCAAATGTAATTTTTACCTTGCACGATTAGACTAAATAAGTCAAGAAATTGAAAGTTTTCATTTTTAGGAGCAGCTTTAAGTAACTCAGCTGCATTGTGTGTGTGTGTGTATACATAAACTTATATGTGTGTATATATGTAATTACTTTCTCCTCCTGCTTGTCGGTTAAGGTCCTGATCTTGCATCTGATCTGTGGGGGTACAAGAGGCTACTTGTGGAAATCTAGTTGAAGAACTAGAACCTAAATATGTTGCTTTGTGTTATATTATAAGTGTATTTTATGTGTTTGAACAATGGTTTTTCAATTATGCAAATATAATGTTGCAGTAACACTATTTATGTACTTATGTGTGTGCATGTTTGTGTTATACATACTTATATGGATGCATACATGTATGTTTTACACACATAAATACAACATTACATAAAATTGTTTCTATCTCTGATAAAAAGCAGAGGTTAAAGAAAAATTGAGAATGATGTTGTCACCCTTGGTTAGAAGCACAAGGAGAAGGAAGAATTTGTTTCTTCAGCTTCTAATTTAGGCCTGGCTTACACTACAAAATTATGTTGAAATAAGCCAACTGGCTTCAGCCTAGTTGTGTATTTGTCTATACTTAAATTTGTCTCCCACTGATATAAGTTCCCCATTACAGTGATGCAGTCACACTACGTCCCTGACTGGCATTGAGCAATGGTCCATGTACTGAGGTCAACTCAGTGTGAGTGCAGACACTGTGTTACTTACGCCAACCTTAACAATCCTCCAGCAGCTGTTCTACAATGCCCAACACTGACTGCTCTGGTCACAATTGTCAACTCCACTGTCCAGGGCTCATAGAGACTAGAAGGCCTCTCTTTTCTTTAAAGCCCTGAGAACTTTTGAAATTACTTTTCCTGATTGTCCAGCTTGGCAAGCACATCTAGCAGCTCTCCATTGTTGTGTGCAACTGCCCAGTTGACCATGCTAGCTATGTGTTCTAGACTCGCTCTGGCCTGGAGTAGACAGGAAATATTGGATCTCCTGGGCTAGTGGGAGAAGACGTGCAAGCACAGCTACAGACCAGACATAGAAACATGGACATCTATGAACAGATTTCACAGGGGATGCAGGAGAAGGGACCAGCCATACTGCATAAAAGTGAAGGAACTGGATTTAACTATCCAAGCTCACCTCCCATTGCAGTCTATGCAGAAATCCATTACAGCAGCTCCCTATATTCCACACCCGACATTCTACATGGTGTCAGGGCTGCATCCTTACCCATACCACTCCACACTGGGGGACATTAAGGACAAATCAGAAGGCCAAAGAGGCGAAGAGTCTGTCTAGCGCCGAGCCATAGGCGTGCTGCTTTTACAAAAAGCTGCATGCCGTACTTGGTGGAGACCCCTCAACTACCTCAAAAACCACTGTGGATACCTCCAAGAAGCCAAACCACGGGCCCCTTGTATGAACAATGAGTATGAGGATGAAGTGAAGGAGGGAGAGGATGAGGATGGGAGACATGCTACTGGGGTGTCCAAGCATGCCACAAGCCAGGACCTATTTGAGATTCCACTACAAGTCCAGTCAGTCCCAGCAGTCAAGCATGAGCGAGCCCGAGAAAGGGGAAGGAACCTCAGGCAAGTGTGTAAATGGTATTTCCCATTACACTGACGGTGCCCCCAATTTAACAGAACACAGCAGGCAACTTCCAGGTGCCAGCAGCTGCTGTGTTCTCTGTATATACCTCGGTGTTTCATCTGCAGCTGCTGCTGTTGCAGCCTTAAGGGCTTCCTGCTCCACACCTGTGGAATGTCTGAGTCAAATAAGGAGAAGAAAGAAGAGGACTTGGGATGGCTTGTTCAATAAGATCTTGCAAACCAATGCTGCATCAGACTGTGAGCAAAGGGCCTGGAAGGCATGGGTGGCTTGTGAACTGACCATTTGGGGACGCTAGCCCCCAGCCCTGCCCCTTCCTCCCGAAGCCTTGCCCCTTCTGCCTCCTCTCCTGTCAGAGCCCCACCCTGGGGAGCCCGAGCACCAGCCAAGCCAGCTGAGTGGCTCAAATGCGGGGGGAGAAGGGGCAAGCAATCCCAGAGCCCGGGCCCCAGAGTTGCCCTGCCCCTACACATCTTGTGCCCCAGTGTGCCTCCCCCACACTGCCGGAGTGCTAGCACAGCCTGCCCGAGCACCAGTGCAGATCCAACCTGGCCCCAGGCTGGCTGGTCCACCTCAGCCCCTGGAGTGCAGCACTGACCCACTCTGGCCCTGGCCAATGGCTGGCCTGCCCCAGACGCCGGAGTGACGCTGGCCCAAGCACTCCCAGCCACCAAGAGCTGGCCCACCTCGCCCTGCCCTGCCCCAGCCCTTGGGGTGGCTGGTCTGCCCCTTCTGTTGGAGTGACTGCCGCCCTGGCCTGCCCTAGTGCCGCCTCGGGCCCCGGGCGGGTCGGTCCACCTCAGATGGGTGGTTGCCTGCACCCCCGCCACTGCCTGCTTCAGCAGAAAGGCTGGCTAAGACTGCTGTCGCTGCCAAGCCCATGCAACACAGCAGGACGGGGCGGAGTGTGGGCGGGGCCATGGCTGGTTGTCGGGGAAGGCCAAGACTTCCTTGGCCTTATATACCTGGCACCCATGCTGGTGGGTGAACACTGCAGACAGCTGGGAGAAGAAAATAATGGGTCCAGGAGTCCCAGCAGAAAAAGGAGAGGGAGATGTACCATCACATAATGGGCCTTTTCTGGCAGGAAAGACAGATGCTGTAGATTCTTGTGAACCTATAGATTTAACTATCCAAGCTCACCTCCCATTGCAGTCTATGCAGAAATCCATTACAGCAGCTCCCTATATTCCACACCCGACATTCTACATGGTGTCAGGGCTGCATCCTTACCCATACCACTCCACACTGGGGGACATTAAGGACAACCACAGCTTCACATACACTGACCCGTGAAAGCCACCTGTAGGTAAAATAGAATATATGTTCTTTCCCCTTTTTAACGTATTTGCTTATAAATTGCACAGATTTTTTCTTAGCACTTGTTTTGTTACTGAATAAAATTCTATTATTTGGAAAACCATCTTTATTAGTTCATAACATACGCCGCAGAGTGCCTAGCAGCTCTGAAAACACTCATTTACTTGTAACTCTACACTCTGACACAACTCATAGGATCAGTGACAAACAATGTAATAATCATAAAGATACAGCAAGCTGCACTGCAAAATTAATAGGTGAATTGAGAGCGTTACATTCATAGTTGTACACCAAACACCCATACAATTCCTAACAGGCCCCAAAACAGGAAGGCCAGCAGAGGACACTACACCACAGTGCATTACTGTGGCTCACTGGTAAAGTGCTCTTTCAAAGTCTTCCTGAACTGTATACTTCCACACTGAGCTCTTCTAATAGCGCTTGTGTCTGGCTGTTGAAACTCGGCATACAGCTGCTCCACCTTTGCCCAGCACCCTGTGGCAACTTTCCCCCATTTACTTCACAGATATTATGCAGGACACAGCAGGCAGCAATGTGATATTTTTGGGATATTGATATGTGGTAACCAATGGGATATTTTCCTTGCTGAGGTCCAACCTTATGAGTAAACAATGCCAGTGCGCCTTTGATCTAGCAAAAGCACATTCAATTGTCATTCTGCACCTCCTGAGCCATAGTTGAATCTTTCCTTGGTGCTGTTGAGGTATACGGCTTTCAGAGCTGGGGAGCAAGGGATCGACTGGGTCCTCCAGGATCACTATTGGCATTTCAGTGTCGCCACTGGCAATCTGCTGGTCAGGAAAGGAAGTCCCTGCTTGTAAACTTCTGAACAGTCCTGTTTTCTTAAAGACCTGAGAGTCATGCACCTTGCCTGAACAACCAACACTGATGTTGACGTCTCCCTGTGATCCACCAAAGCTTGCATGACCACAGGAAGAGTAGCTCTTTCTGCTGATGTAATCTTTGACCAGGTGGTCAGGTGCCAAAAAAAGGAGACACTGGCCATCTATTGCTCCACCACATTGCAGGAACCCATTGCTGCAAACCCATCCACCATATCCTGCACAGACAGAGAGTCTCAGTGCTGTGTAGCAGGAGATGATCAATGGCCCTCACACTTGCATAGCAACGGCCCCTGCAGTGGCTTTTTCCAACTCCAAAATGATTTTCTACAGACTGGTAGCAATTTGACATTGCAAGTTTCCACAGTGCAATCCCACTCACTTCTCCACTGTCAGTGTGGCTCTCAGTTTGGTGTACCTGTCCTGGAGAGCTGAAGTAGTCTCAGCGCCCAGATTCAGGAATGTGGCCTTGCACATCCAGAAGTTCTGCAGCTGCTGTTTATCATCCCAAGCCTGCATTCTGATGCAATTCCAGCAGTCAGTGCTTGTTTTGCTGGCCCAGAAGTGGCACTCCACCCTCTGCAGCTGCTCCATGAATGCCACCAATAACCTTGAATTGGTTCTTGCTATGTCCCGCAGCAATCTGCTCTTCAAGAAATTGTCATGTTCTCCACTGATCTGGTTCTTCTTGTGGATCTGCAAATACCAGAGGATTGTACGTTCTGAGCTTGAAATGCTCATGACAATAGTGCAGATCTATGCAGGGTCTGTGCTTCTGGATAGGTGGACAGGGAGAAAGGCCGTGCAGCTTTGTGAGACTATTTTTTAAAATGTGTGAAAATTATGGGCTACAGGTGACATTATGGGATAGAGACAGTTGCACACTGGGAAACTGACCTCTTGCTGCACTTACCTCTGTGTGATTTGTTTCTGCCGCACCATGCATTGCCAAAACTTTCCAAAAGACAGTGTGTTGAATGGAGGTAGGTTGCACCCTGGGATATCTACCCATGGTGCACTTCACTGTGCATCGATACAAACACTGCTGGTGAGTAAATGCAGCAGTGGTGCAAGGAGGCAAGTATGCATGTGCACAAAGGACATACTAACTATGGAGGCTTTATGTTGATGTAAATTACATTGGTCAAAGTTTGTGGTGTAGACATGGCCTTAGCCACTGACTGCTAACTAGCTGGTTCTGTATGTTCATTCCCATTCTTTGGGTTCTTTTTTAAACAATAGGGTATTGTTACTGTGGAGGGGTTGGAGGATAGCGGGGGGTGGGGTGGTGGTGATGGTAAAGAAAATGATCCTGGATATGAAAAATCCTGGCAGTGCTTCTCAACAACAGATCTGTCCTTTACTGGCTGACACATGGGCTATTAATCTTTCTCTTTCTCTGGTAGAGAGAATGTGGTAATATATCTTTTTTGTCAGAGCAGCTTTTTGTGTCAATAGCCCCTCTCTTTCTGTGTGCATTAGATTAGTTTAATTGTGTGCCAATTATGTCTTCTGTGGCCATCCTCTCTTCTGATGTAACTCTCTCCTCCAAATGCTGTGGGCAGTCTTCTCCTGGGTGGCTACTTTGCACATGTTTTTCTCATTACATTAATAGTAAAGTCAGCTGGCAGTTGTGAATCTTCTTTTCTGGTTGGCAACTCTCTCTCTCTTTCACAATTAGAGATTGCATGGAATTTGCTGGAAGGAGGGAGAGGGCTGATCTCCTGTGAATTGAAAATTGGACTTGATGTGCATGACACTAAAGTTAATTTTGTCAAAGCTATTGATGAATAAAACTTTCCCCCTATTTTCACTTTTTTGATTAAACTCCTACTTTACAAGCTTATTAGTCATCTTGTGTATTTCTCAGCTAAAATGGTTGCAATGATGAGGACGTTAATTAAACTTCAAAGCTATGTGTATTTAAAGGTTCAACTAGAACACACAAAAGCAAACAGCTGTCAGTTAAAGCTATAAAAAATCCATCCTCACTTTACCCATAGTGCCTGGGGATTATGCATCACATTAAAACCATTTGTCATTAAGAAGACCCCTGCAATATCTAGACATAACAGAAGGCTCAAGACATGGAATCTGACTGAAGGTTCTAGGTTTGGGATTAAAATATTCTGTTTATTTCTTTTAATATACATTGATTCTCTTTAAAGGTATATAGCTAAAATATATTATAGATAAGCAAGAGACTGTCATCCAGGATTTTGCCTTGACAGGCTTATGTAAAAATGCTAGCTGATGTTTCATTCCAAAATAATGAACAAAGGGATTGATTCTGTTTTTAGATCTGTGCATGTGAATCATCAAAAAATGCATTAATCTCTATGTGTGTGTGTGGGGGTTAACTGTGGCTACGCACCAAATTGTTGCTCCCTCAGGATTGTACTGTCATCCAAAAGAGTATTAGGACAGCTACGTGGGTCTTCTCTCTCTGTGGTCTTGGAGACGGCCCAAGTGGGTGATGGATTGATCAAAACTGGGGAGGTTGTAGACCTACATGGTAGTTACTCATATCTAACTGTCTGAAATGGCACCTCAGGAGCAAATTTCTTGGGTGTAACTTATTTCATACACTTGATGGAATAAATGTTGCATGCAAACATCCTCAGATATGCAGTCAGTAGGGAGGCTGCCTGTGATTTAATACATCTTTTAACTAGCTAAGATACACAGAGGCAGAAATACAGCAGAATTGTGATATTCTGTAGAAGACATCTTTGGGTTCATAAACTAGGAATTGTCATCTTTTCTTGATGGATCCCCCTTAGGATGGAATGGCAAGTTTCACCACTGGTCCCTGGCACCATCTCTGACAATCACATTTTCCCCTCCTGGTCATTCAGTCCCATTTTCTTCTTTTCTGACTCTCCCTTCTACTCTTTCTTTTCTTGTGTGTGTGTTTTGTTGTTGCTTGTTTTTAAACATTTACTCTTTATTCTTGCTTTGGAGCATCTGCACCCTGTTCCCTGCTCTCAGAAAACCATATGCTGCTTGAGATATGTGGTGGGGAATCCATTCATGCCTGCTCTATGGAGGTGTCAACTATGCACTAAAATTTCCTTCATTAATTACCACTGGTTCACCTTCACTGGCAGGAGCACCACGTTATCTAACTCTGCTGGGAGCACGTCTGTGTGACACACTATGGTGACTGTGAGAACCCTTGGTTGGGGAAGGGTGGAAGCTTGGTAGAAAAGTTATTACAACCTGCATATGAATTATCTTTTCTGTGTCAGTTTCAGGGAACTGAAGAGGGAACAATGCACATCTTCCCCTCCTCAACCCTGGCCTGACCTGACTCTTCCTCACACAAGTTCCAGGAAGGTGTGTGGGGTGGGGAGTGGGGTGTAGGACAGTACCACAGAGGTGTGTGAGCCCTGTTTGGCACAGAGAAGAGACCAATGTGTAGGGGACTCTCTCATACAGATCTGCACAAGATGGGGGATGGTCTGGCCTTGTATTTGGGAGTCAAAATAAGGTTCATTGCAAGAAAACACTGTATGGTATGGATGTGTTAACTGTTCCTCTCAGCAACAACTGTCGAGAGGGATCCATATCCCATAAGGGGCCACAGCTGACAAGTTTACCTGCTATGTGTGGCCATGCATAGTGATGTCAACAGCCTTCCTCTTCAAGACTCTTTCACACAAGGTGGATCTGGGCCATAAAGGATGCTTCACTAACCTGTGGTATATTATTAATATTTTTCATGTGTATAAATCCCTGGAAAATTACAGACAGGAGTTTTTTGCCTATCAAGAGCTGTAAGAGCAAAGTAGGGGATTTGAGTCCCTAATATTTAATTAGAGAGAAATCAATAATTTCTCCTTTCTCCACCCAAATCTTTTGCTATAAGCTGAGCAGGGGCTCCCTGACTGATAAACATTGAGAGTTACATCCTATATTTGTGCTGTCTTCTCAGGCAAATGTTGGGTGTGAGGGTTGGCCCAGAGAATGGCAGGGAAGGCATGGGTTGTGGATTAATTGCTGATGTGTTGACCCCCAGTGTAGGGACTGTCTTGATTGTGTTTTGCACAGTACAGAGTTTCCTGTTGGCACTTAACAAAAAATCAATGTTCTCTATGGACCAGGCATTGCCCTTACCAATTTTGAGATGTGGAACCAGGAGAGCAAAAACCAAATCAGAGAGAAAAAACAAGTAGAAAAATAAAGGGCCTCATTTGGCACTCCTTAATTGAGTACTGTTCCCATTGCTTTCAATGGGGACCACTGAATTTGGCCTACACTTTCAGCAGGGAGGAGAGGTTAAAAAACAAAGCCAGATGAACCCTTAGCTGCCTAAAGGGGGCAGAAACCAGAGACAAGAGCTTTGTGTCCTTTCTGCCCTGCATTTTCAGAGGAAGCTCCATGTTCAAAGACTGGGTCTTTCATTCTAAATACTGGTGTGCTTTGATTCAAAAGAAGGCCCAGATTTACACCCACCCAATCCACCAGATTGCATGGACTTTCCTGAGGTATTGTGGAGCGCAATGGGCTGGTGTTACTTTAACTGAGTCCGCTGAGCACCTCTTTCCTCACTCCCCCAGCCAGCTTGGATTTTTATGGAGAAGTTAGGATGCTTCCTCCACCCCCACTCAGGCTGTCTGATGTCTTTGGGCTGAAGATGTTCTTTGGCTGGTGCTGTTTGCCCCAACAGCAGCAGCAGCAGCAGCCATGGCTACTCTGTTCTGCAGCAAGTGTTGCCTCTGGATGCTGCATCCCCTGATGTATCATAAGTGGGTTGGAGGATCTTTTTTCCTAGAAACAGAAATAAAGGAAGAGGATTAGATGGGAAGTCTTGAAACAATTTAGAATTATATTAAAACGTGAAGTCAACTATGTCAATTCCCTTCAGCCTTTATACCCACTTGCTCACTGGCAACATTTCTATCTGAGCTGCAAGACATATGGAAAATGATACTTTTATCTATGATACCATATTATTTCCTTGGCAGCTGACTGGGCCCAAACCAAGAGCCCAGATCTCCTTGTCTTACTCCTGGTTAAGTTCCCAACTTGGTGACGTTTACAGTGTATATCCAGATTTGAACTGCACAGATGACTTCATCTCTATAACAGGCCAAAGCTAATGCAAACATCCCTGAATTTTAAGGAAGCTCAGATCTGGAATCAAGGGGCTTTGTTAGCTTTAAATCTGGTCAGTTCTCTCTTGCTGCATGAAAGACCCACAGAAGTAGGGGAAACTCACTAAATATACAACGGAAAGAGTGAAACTGACTACATAAAAAAGGCTGTCATATGCACATCAACAAACAATAAAAGCTTATATTTTTAACTCAGTGCTTTGCTATCAAAATCTCAAATTCTGATTCTGCTGGGTGTGGGTGCAGGGGTGAACCTCACAGTCAATTGCAGGACTTAGGTCCTCAGGGAGAATTGTGACTTTTAAGTTCTGTTTTCATGAAAGTGTCACATAATTTTTTAAAAAATTACTTCATTAAATAAAAGGGAAAGGCTAATTTCTTCCACTGATGGAAAAAACAAACAAACACACAAATTTTTAACCTCCCCCTTCCACAATAATCATATATCACAGTGATGTAGAAACAGTATTAAAACATTTCAAATTAAAAAAACAGAACCAAAATGGAGCTACCCAACATACATAACTAACCAAAGCAGCCATATCTTGCTATTGCTATAATAATCACTGGGCAGATTTACCTCTGTTGGCACTAGTGCATGGACAGAAGGAAGATAATTTGTATCTTCTCTGTTTGGAAGCTGCCTGGGGCTGGTGCAATGGTTGGCATGGAGATTTGCACAAACACTGGATTATCCCAGCCATGCTTCTTTCTGTCTTCTCCATCTTCTGACTCACCGATGTCCTGCTAGCAGCTTGTCTTCTGAGCCCAGGGCTTCTGCGGAGCTGGCACAGAGCTGATGGAGCCAGCTAGCATGATGAATGGGGCCTGCTGTTCCTCTACCTCTTGTCCCTTTCTGTTGTCATCATTCATCACATTTTGTCGATGCTCAGATTGGAAACACCTTAAGATGAGGGCTATTCTTTTGACCTACCTGCAGAGTGCTATGCACATTTGTGGCACTGAATGGATGATAAAAAAACAATAAGGATGTCTGGATTTCCACTCTAACACAAATGTTTTCAAACCATAGCAAATAGGGTTGGAAAAATTAGCAAGACAAGTAACAGATCAGTGTTTTAATTGTGGAAAGATTTTACCAAAGTGAAAATAATTTGTTAACGTTTTGGGGCTAAATTTTGCTCTCCAGTGGAAATACACTGTGAGGGGAATAGTTGGGTCAGGAAACAACATGACAGGAGGTTCCTTCAAATTGTCCCCCCAAGAGTAGTAACATCATGTGGGAGGCAGTGGATGTCTCCTTCTCTGCCACAGGAATCTGGAGGTCTGCAGAGAAGGGGACCCTCAATCCTATGGGAGAGCCCAGCCATTTACATTGCTTCTCGGATCAGCCTTACCTCCTGACATCTATAGGAGCTGTGCTGTCATCAGGCTACAGGCAGAGTGTAGTTGCTGTTTAATTCAGGTGTGGATACTCACCAACATAGGAGGGGAAAATCCTTTATAGACTAGCTTCTTTAAAACAACAGCCTTTCCATGGATTTCTTCTCAGAAATTGTCAAGTGTCTATGCATGTTATTGCTGCATATTTTTAACATTTTTTGCTTGGCCAGTTTTGTACATTTTGAGCACTAGAAGGGATTGGCCTGGACCAAAATCCTGGATCTCATTACCCTTAAATTTTGGTGGGTTGCAGAAACTGAACCTGGATCCAGTTCTGTGGCTGTTCCCTACCTAGGTAATGAGTGGAAACAAAACTCCTGATCCAAAGACCCCTGAACTTTGTGGGACGAGGTGACTTCACAATCTATATCCCAATCCAGGTTTTGCAGCCAGACTGATCTCTGGACATTAGTGAGCACCTAATAGGAATACAACTAGGAAGTATTATTTACAGTTTTTGATCTTCAGAATTGAATAATAGTAATGACTCAAAGAAATGTCAAATAACTATATTACATTGTAATTAAGTTCAGAGTAGTCTGGTTTCTGTTCACATTCATAGTTGTGGATAATGCATTTTTGCTGTCCAAAGGTTCTTTGTGCTCACAGATCTTTTGTGAAAAGGAATTTATTGTTGAGGATTCCACCTTGGGCAAGAAGATGACAAAAGAGCATCCTCCAAACAATTTCCCACTGTTCCCATATCATGCTAATGCAGTGACAGACAGGCATCCCACTGAACAACACTCTGTCCTATGGAATTCACTCTACAAGTCACTGGACAACAAAGATTTTTTCCTCCTGAATTCTTTTGGGTGTATCATATGGAGTTTTGGCTGCTGATTACGAAAATCACCATGAAATTTCCCTATCACATAACATTTTTTTGAAATTGCCTGTATTTGTTATTTCAATTCATAATTTAAGTCTATTAAAATTTTGCCCACAATGTAAGTTTAAAAGCTTTCTATCTTGTGTCCAAGCATGCCTGGGCATGCAGTGACACTGCACCTAGTGCAGGCCACACAACATGCAGTGGGAATGCTAAGGCTTAGGCAGGGTGGATGCTGGCAGGATAGGTTTTAGAAAGGCTATAAAAGCATTTCGCACACACCGTTCTATGCATTGCGTTTATATCAGTTTGCATTCATGTTGATGCGCATGCTCTATGCACATAGCATATTGTGTGTACTCACAATAATAAAACAACTGTATTTTCAGGAGGATTCGTGATAGCAAAATGTTTCGCCAATTTCGCAACAGCCACAATACGTTCTGTTACATTTGTGGTGAATATACATTTAAACCTCAAAGACAGAGCATGGCTTCACGTATTAAGAAAACGTATGAGCTCTACTTTGGCTGTAAAATTGGTGATCAGGACAAAGCCTGGGCTCCTCACATTTGTTGCACAACATGCGCTGTCGATCTTAGAGCTTGGCTCAGAGGTACTCAGAAGTCAATGCCGTTCGCTGTCCCGATGATATATTGAAAGCAGAAGGATCATGTGACAGACTTACTGCTGTCTGACCAGTGTGTCTGGGTTCTCTGCTAAAAACAAGAAATCCATTGAATACCCCAATCTCCCTTCAGCCATGAGACCTGTGCCGCCTGACGACAGTCTTCCAGTACTGAAGCCACCAGAGACATGGAGCCTAGAGGAGTCAGATGAAGATGCCACGATGCACAAGCCAGGAATGGAAACTGACACTGATCCAGATTTTGAATCATTTACATTGAGTGAGCCTCATCTGATAACTCAATCTGAGGTAAATGACCTGGTCAGGGATTTGGGTTTGTCAAAGGCAAAAGCAGAATTAGTGGGTTCAAGACTGCAAGGATGGGGTCTGCTGTCATCAGGCACAAAAATTTCTGTCTTTTGCAGCCACCAAGAAGATTTGACACCATTCTTTGGTCAGGTTCATAATCTGTGTGTCTGCACTGACATTGATGGGCTGTTCACTGCTTTGGGTTGCCAGCAAGACCCACAACAATGGCGTCTTTTTATTGATTCGTCAGTGTTAAGCCTGAAAGCTGTGTTGTTACACAACGGCAATGTCCACTCTTCAGTACCAATTGGCTATGCAGTACACATGAAAGAAACCTATGGAAATATGGAAGTTTTGTTGAAACACATACAGTACAGCAAGTACAACTGGAATATCTGTGGTGATCTGAAAGTAGTCACGCTGCTACTAGGAATGCAGCTCGGATACACCAAGTACTGTTGTTTCATTTGCGAATGGGACAGCCATGCTAAAGATGCTCATTACATTAAAAAGGACTGGCCACTCTGTAAACAGTTGGTTCCAGGGCAGAAAAGTGTGGCACATAAACCACTTGTAGACTCGACAAAGATATTTTTGCCTCCTCTACACATAAAACTTGGACTGATGAAAAATTTTGTGAAAGCGATGAACAAGGAAGGTGAAGGATTTCAATATTTGAGACAGATGTTTACCAGAATAACTGATGCCAAGATTAAGAAAGGCATTTTTGTTGGTCAGAAATCAAACAGGTCATCAATGACAGGCAGTTCAAAGAACTTCTAGTAGGGCCAGAGAAGATCACATGGAAGGCATTCAAGGATGTTGTTAAAAATTTTCTTGGCAACTACAGAGCACCAAACTATGTGCAGCTTATTGACAACATGATTCAAGCATACAAAGCCATGAAGTGCAACATGTCACTAAAGATTCATTTTCTGCATTCGCATTTAGACTTCTTCCCTGCAAATCTTGGTGCAGTTAGTGACGAGCATGATGAAAGGTTTCACCAGGACATTGCGATCATGGAAAAACGATATCAGGGCAACTGGAATCCATCAATGCTGGCCGATTATTGTTGGACACTTAAACGAGAAGCTTCAGACACTGAGTACAAATGAAAAGCATCAATAAAACATTTTTAGCTCAGTTGAACTATTGCAAAATTATTGCACCATTATGCAATTAAATGCATTATATTCAATAAAAGTCAATTTCTTGTTTCTCCAAATTCCTAAGTGATACAAGTAGTCTGAAATTATATTTGTGTTCAGCTTCAAGCGGTCTAGTGTAATCTAAAAAAATTTCTGAGGAAGCAACACTTTTGAAAAAATTTGTTGTCCTATTGTATTTTTAGGAGAGAGCTGTCAGGTTGTGTGATCAGTAAAAAGCTGGCAAATGTATAGTTGTTACACTATTATAGCTATTTTTCCTAATGTTGGAAATTCACAGATGCTTGTTTAGATGCTGAAGGCAATGCATTAGGAACTGATGGTGGCTGATTATTATCCAATCAGTTCCTGATGCAGTATCTGCGACATCAAAAACTCTGTAATGGTTTGGTTGTATCCTATATTTTTCAAACACAGTGTCCTCAGTTACCATTTTGTTTTCACGTTCAAACTTTAAACATTCACTCTCACAAAAGCCAATATATTAATAAGCCTGGAAAACTGCTTATTACACCTTCCAATTTTTAAGGACAAGAACACCTGCTGCGTTACATAAGTTTTGCTAGCATAAGCGCTTGTGTGGACAGCGCTATGTCTCATGCCAACATAGCTATTACTGCTCGTTTAGGTGATTTTATTATGTCAGCGGAGAGCTCTCTCCTGTCGACATAACATGGCTACACAAGCGCTTACAGCAGCACGCTTGTATCGGTCCAGCTGTAGGTTTTAAGTGTAGACTAGCCCTAATTGTTTTGGGGCTATATTCTGCAATTTATGGCAACTAGCACCGGTGGTTCAGGGATTTCCCACCCCACAGAAAATAACTATCAAGCAAGAAAAGACAAGGGGCTGTGGACTGGCAGGCAGTGTTACTGCTCTCTATTCTGAATGCATCCATCTAAGGTTTCTCACTGTTCTGGATGTTGCATTTTGAAAATAGTATGCATGCATTGGGTTCTAGTCACTGCTTCTGTATGGCCCCTTTGTGCTAGCTAGGCTTTGCATTTCCTTAAGGCAGAGGTTCCCAAACATTTTACTTCATGACCCTCTTGCCCCAGTCTGTGTCCCCCCCAACTGGAGTTGGGGCAGGGCCCAAGCAGTGTCTGGGGCAGTGCTTGGAGCATGGCTGCAGTCCAGGTGCTGCGGTTGGGAGCAGGGCTGCAGCTGGGCCGGGAACTAGGGGCTGTAGCTGTGGCTGGGGGCAGAGCGGGGCTGGGTTGTGCTCCCTCTGTGACCTCCAAGGGGACTGGCCCAGGGCCTGCTGTGCCCCCCGGAATGTTCCTCTGTGCCCCCCTAGGGAGACATGGCCCCACAGTTTGGGGCCTTCTGCCCTGGGGAATAGCCCCTTGTGCAGGGGGCCTATTGTCTGTGCAGCAGCCCCAGTGCAGTGATCGTTCTAGGTTCAGGGGGAAGGTAGACTGGAAGAAGGGAATAGATTGGAGTATGGCCAGGGCAGATCACTGTCCTAGCTATTCTGCACTAATGCCTGGGCCCATAGGGACATTAGCAGGGCTGTGAGCTATGGCTGATCTAGCCTATGCTGGGGCCTACAAGCTCTCGCAAAGTCTGATTAGTGGCATAACTTCTTCCTCTGGCACCAACCTATTATGGCCAACCCAGACTTCAGAAAGCTCAGATAGCAAGAAACAATCCTCACCATGAATCAGATCTGAGATGTACTTAACACTAACATTTTTAATTACAATCGATGTCTTCCAGGTTTCACCATATTGAAATTATAGCTGGCTAAGCTGTATGCAGTGCAAGCCTGTGTTTGGTCTACAAATCATTTGTGAATTATTCCTGATTTCCCCAAGTCGCTGTGTTACTTGTAAGTATTAGCTAAATATCTTGGAGAAATAATGTTCAGACTACCAACTTTTCATGTCAGCTGTTCATGGAGTATCCAGCTATAGGCCCAGCTATGGACACAAAACTGAAGTTATGAGCATACTAGAAATCCCATGGCACCTTTTGCAAACGTGGCATCAGTGTCCTGGCAATGTACAAGATACTAAACTACATCCAGGATTCACCTTTAGTCAAACTTTGCTACAGCTTATCTGGCACAAATGCCAATTAGTTCATTAGGTCTCTGTGTTAACGTATTTTGCAGCCTTTGCGTGTCCCAAGATGGTTTAGTAATTCTTGTTATTGTGACTACTAGGGAAGGGAGGAAGGTGTTTACAGTGAATTAGGGGATTTACACAACATTTTACAGGCAAAAACAAGCTATTCCACATGAACCTGATAATTGGTGAGGGATACATTCAAGTCCCTAAACATACCAGGGACATACTGTTTTTGTACTTTCCATGACAACACAAGTGCTTCTCTTAGCATCCTTCTGCAGCAGTTACTGAGCTGGGAATAAATATCACAGAACCACGGCTGTTTCAGGCAGTGAACTTTCATCTTAGAATGATTTCTGCCTATATTTTATAGAGCTAAAAAGGCTTCCTGTTCTTTATTCTCAACATAGCACCAACTTCTATGCATGAAGCTCAGCCTCCCCTCGTCATAGTGCCTTTGATCCAGTTGTTGTTATGGATAGTACGTGAATGTTACATGACTAGGTTCTTGCGGAATGTAAATTCCTTCTGAACACTCACACATAAATGAAGTATGGAAGACATCTCTACTGATACCGTACTTGGAGTCCACATTCATAAAACTGGGATGAATATCGTGATTTCAATCTAATTCTCATGTATGTATTAGATATTTATAATATTCCTATCACCTTTATTTCAGTAGTTTTGATCTAAAACCCATTAACTTCAATGGGCGTCTTACTAATGACTTCAGTGGTCTTTGGATCATGCTTTAAGATTCTAATGCTGTAAACTGTAAATCACAAAATGACAGTGATGGCTAAGGAATTGGCATTTTGGTTTGATGGCTCCTTCTTGTTAAAAAACGTTCTGCACAGAGATGTTGGCAGGGTCTGGTAGCAGATACGAGTCAGGAACCTTTGTCTTCCTGGCCAATGAAGGAAGCACAGCTCCAGTATAACAGCTCATCTGTTATCCAGATGATATCTGATATCAAGATACTTCTAGTGAACTATGACATCTATGCTGCCAAAGCAGCTTGGGTTTATACCTGGCTGGCTTTTTGATTAACAGAGTCAGTTTTGAGACTGAGGATGTCATTTTACTTTGTACTTTTTTAATGGCTTTTCCAGCATCAGTTATTTTAAAGCCAGAGAAGAGCTGTCTATGATATTTATTTGAGATGTTTAATTTGTGGCATACAAAGGCAAGTGGCAAGACCTTGTACTTCTAATTTCCAAGCAATACAACAACTGCTGGTGCTGTAACTGAGGACATAGCTATGGTAGCATTGTTTCTAGGCATGATAGATTGGCATTTTATCCTAGTTCATGAAAATTTGACATCCCTTACTTAAAACAGGATCCAAGAATCACAACTGGTTTGCATTGCAAAAGCTGGTTGCAGTTGCTTTGGTTAACACAGAAGTTACTACTTGCACCATTCAAAAAGATGATGGCTTATGATGGC
Source organism: Mesoclemmys tuberculata (assembly GCA_007922155.1). Classification (NCBI taxonomy): domain Eukaryota; kingdom Metazoa; phylum Chordata; order Testudines; family Chelidae; genus Mesoclemmys; species Mesoclemmys tuberculata. The sequence continues at coordinate 21,599,728 of ML675614.1, read as the reverse complement.
ATGCTAGTCACTTGTAACAATCCAGGAATCTGAAGTGTGATGACAACCTGGGCAGAGATTTATATCATGTGGGACTGTCGTCTAGTTAAATGGGACCAAGAGCAGCTCTCTCCTACACAAAGGATGGTGTTAGACCAGCCATTTCCAGAAAACATTGTTACCATCTGTCACTTTCTCATGAGGTGGAAAATGGATTGTACTTTAGGAAGAATGATAGCCAACTGATAGCTTGTCTTGCCTTTCCATGAGGCTATAACTATAAAGCAGGGAATGATGTGATTTATCAGTATCGGGAGTATGAAGTCCAGAGTATGTATTTCATGATTTGAAAGACACAACAGAGTTAAACTCTAATATTGTGTCTGGGTTTTTGGTATTTTTTTGAATGCAACAGAGACTCTTGGTGCTGTAATGTAGGTGGCAGCGCAGGTCTATTGATCCACTAGAGCAAAGAAATTACTGTGTTTAGCATAATCCCAGATACCACTGTGAGAGAATTTATTAATTGCTCACAGTTGCCAGCTGAGATTAAGCCAATTCACAGCCATCCAAGTTAGGCTTGCAAGTGGAATCATGTCAGCTAAGTTCCTTCCCTAAATGCCTTAGATAGGAAAAATGGCACCAATCCAGATACAACACCTGGTACTGTGAAGATCAGTCATGAGAACATTTAGGGTTTCTCTGTGTCCTTTCTCAGTAAAATATTACCAAGCAACTCCCTTTGCTGAACTGAAATCCAGGTCAGTGATATTTGGCACACACTGATCTACGTGTAAAATTGTTGAAGTGTAACTCTGACTTGGTCTTTCTGGTTCAGTTAGTGCTTTATTTAGTTTCTCTTGTGTAATAAGGAATACAATAAAATATAAATTCAAGGAAACTATTACACTGGTGGATGTGCAAAACATTTATTTAAGCAGACTAGAAATCATTGCCTTAGTTCTCCATTGCATAACACTAGCCTTAGGCTGGTGTCACCCTGGTGAAGTCAGTAGATTTGCACCAGGGTAAAAGCAGTGTGACAGACTGCAGATATAGGCCCCATTTGTATTTGTATTTGGCGGCCGTTATAAACCTAGTAGCCAACCTGGAGAATATAATTAGATATTTAAAAAATAAATATTTTATGAAAGAAAATGAGGCTGTTATGTAGGCATGCAGACATGGGTATGTGGTGGAGGTGTATTAGAGATGTTTGAGAGATGGGCATCTGAATAAAAGCTACAGAAAAGTTATCTGAAGGGAGAAATAAAATATAAGCATATTTTCTGGAAGTGATGATTTACTCCTGGCAGAAACTTGTACGACATCACGTTAAAGTAAGGTGAATCACTTCGTGTTTCATCAGCATTCTGCCATTTTCTGGCATCCCATTGGCAGAAGCAAAATATTGTGGCAAAGAGACTCAATGGGCTATATTTATTTTGAATTTCTAAACCGTGACTATAGTACATCACTAAGCCCCAGGGAGGATTAATTTGCAGAAGATATTCATCAGTATCTGGACTGCATTGTAAATTAGGCTTGGTGCACACATTGTGTAGATTGTAATAGGTGATATTAAATTTGCATACCATGCCCACGCTGCGTCATTGTCTCCAGGCCCTAGTTCTTAGTGACACTGGGCAAAGAGAGAAAACGCAGAATAGAGCACGTACACAGTCAGGTTGCTGGCCCCCAGTGGCAGTAGATTGTGGCAGATTGTTGCTGGCCCCAAATGGCAGCTTGTGAGCTCTCTTTCAGTGAGTGGCACTAACAAAACACCAGCTTGGATCAGATGTGCTGGCAGGGTTAAGAAGCTTTCCTCACCTTGTTTAATAAAATTGGCAGGTATACTGCACACAGTTTTCTGTGCTAACATTGAGCTATTGATTTTTTATCTGTGGTAATAATATGCATAGTACTCGAAGCATAGTGGCAGGACAACAGCTCAGAAAATCAAGTCATCTTCCTGCTACTGGAACAAAGCAGAGGCAGGCTTGGTGGGAAGGCCCGTTCTAGTTCATCAGCCACTTAGGGCAGGTCTACACTTAAAAAGCTGTAGTGGCCAGCTGTGCAGCTGTAGTGCTTTAGTAAAGATGCGAATCCACCCCCGTGACAGGCAGCCACTATGTCAGCAGAAGAAACTCTCCCGTTGACATAGCACTGTCTACACTGGGGGTTAGGTTGGTAAAACTGCATCGTGCAAGGGTATGAATTTTTTCACACCCCTGAGTGATGTCATTATACCAATGTACATTTGTAGTGTAGACTTGGCCGCTGTGGCAGATCATGGACAAATGAAGTCATTAGTTTACATAGAAAATATTTTCCCCAGGCTGGTGATTAACATAGTAGACATAGTAGACTAAGATTTGAGAGCCCCAGGTGTCGCTTTCATATCATACAAACATGGTTTTCCAAGGGTTAAGACCAGGCGTCCTGACTCCCAGTCACCCTGCTCTAATACTTGACCCCCAATGGAGTGTATCTGGCCTCCTAGCATTCGTGTGTATATATCACACAAACCGGGTTTTGATGTACTCTTTAAAGTACAGTCACAGATGGTGACACACTGAAAATGGACTTTTAATTACTACTGATATTTTGATTCAAACTGTTTGTCCATCAAGTGTATGTTTACAGGACTTCTGTTACAAAAATGGGGTCAAAAGGAGAAACAGGAAGCTTAGAAAAGGCCATTTATAAATAAAAGGATTAGCAGGCAGAGGCTATGAGATGGTGCAAGAAGGATGTTGAGTCTCTCCATAAATAAAAGTGGTGAACATTGCAGGAGGTGTATAAATAGCTAGAAAACTTCCTAAGGTTAAGCATAGTTATCTTCTCTGTTCCCTAGTTTAAACCCTTCTAGGTGATGTATGAGCAAGATGCTGTTCTCAGTTTCAGAGGTATCTAAACTGAATTGGGCCACCTCTTCTACTTTGATATTATATTTAAAAAATCCTGCGTTAAAAGAACGTTAATCTTCTGTAAAGTACTTGATCACTCAGTTAAAAACAGTATCATAGTGCATATGCACAAGGAGGCTGAATTAAGGTTTCACGGACAACCTTAATTCTGATATTGCCCAATATTTCAGTGCTTGACTTTGCAACCTTAATGCTCTTTTAAAGTTGCTTTTTTTAGTGTAATAAGATCACACAGTGAGCAGAAGGGTGAGTGAAGATGGGTTTAGAATTTCTGGTTGAAAGATCAAGGTTTGATATTTATACGTATTGTAACTGTAGTGAAAATGATTTATGAAAAATTCCTTCTCAGTATGTCCCTTTACTTACACTCAGAGTTGGATTAATACTATGTGGGACCAGGACCAGCTAAAGTTTGGGCCCTCTTAACTTCTGCACCACCTCTCGTGCCACACTTAATCTTGTGGGAGAGCTGGCTGTCCATAGAGGGGAACGCATGCTGAACTCTCTCTAAGTGCAGCAGAGCAACTCTGGCATCCGCTCTCCAGTGGTCCCAGTAATAATTTTGCTCCATTTGCATCTTCTGTGGAACACTGCTGCCTTCAAAAGACAGCATTTAGCCCTAATCTAAAACTCTTTACAGATGACAGAATGCTACCAGTACAATGAGATTTTTTTAAATCTGTTTTAATCTCTCACACTCCCAATCCACATGGTGCTAAAAATAAAGAGAAGAACCTGACATTTAAAAAATGCATTAAATAATAGATGCCCTTAGATCACTATTTGAAACATGGGCAGCTGCAAAGGAAAAATGATCTGTATTGACAGGTGGCAGTTGCTACAGTGCTCTATCAATGCAAGTGCAGCAAAAGCATTGTTAAAATTTAATTTGTTCTCATCAGTGATGCCACTAGAAATGGAAGTCTTGTGTTAAAGCTGATTATTTGTTATTATTATTATTTGGAGAAAGAGGGTCATACTAATTTGGATTCTTTAATTTTCCACTTTTCACACCTCCTTGATATGAATATTTTCCTGTTCCATATGGTTGGTGTAATTGGCTAGTCTAGTCCTATAAGGGCCAGAGGCCTCAAACCACTCAGCCCTCTTCATTAAACAACTGCAGCTGAGGAGGGGACAGGTGTTTCCCATCAGTAAGGAAGCAGCAGCAGGGAGTTCCTAGGGAGATGCTGTCACAGTCCCCTGGGGGAAGGTGGAAGCTGCAGTGGGAACCTGTTAGGGAAAAATGGTCTCTGAGGAGAAAGGCTTGGGAGGTGGTGTTGAGCTAACAGCTCAAGGAAGAATGCTGCAACCATCCCTGAAACAGGAGGTACTGAGAGAGGGAAAGAGGTAAATCCCCTGGGGGCTGCAGCTCAGGTGGGCTGAAGAACTGTTTTTGTGGGGGTTTTTTGCCAGTGTTAGGAAAATCAAACTTCCTGGAACAAGACTCTTGTTGTGGCGTGAGTCCTTTGTGGGCTAGGGACAAGCCAGCACCATACACCTGGTTTTTATACATTCAGGTAATGTTTAGTGACCGATTCTTATGCTTTATTTGCAAACATAGGTGAGTAAAAGAGGGATGAAATGAAAATAAGTATTTAGTCTGAGGATGTAAAAGGTGTAGGGTGAAATTCTGACCCTTTGTAGATAATGAAAAATTCCCATTCACTTCAGTGGGGCCAGGTTTTCACCCATGCAATTTAAAATGAGCTTATCAATGGCCTATCCATTCCAGTCTTTTTATGATGAAACCATGACACCTTTAGAAAAACTTATTCTTGCTTATAACAATATTTTAACCAATATGACAACACCTTTTAAAAATAATAAAAACGTGACAGTCTAGAGAATCCTGGTAATACAATAATATCTGGAAGAAATATTCAGAATCCTACTTTAGAAAGTTAACATATATTAGCTGAACCAAAAGATTGTCTTAACAAGAAACAAGCAAGGAATTCTTTTTTAAAACAAGCAAGTCAGTCAAATCCTAGATTGATCCACAATGATTCTAGCACTGCTTTGCAGTCAGTTCATAGTGGGAATGAAACTTTTATTTCTTCCTTAAGGTCTGATTTGCCAGCATAGCTTCTGTTTGCTACATTTTGTTATTAAGCTAGAGGGGAAGATAGGCTGAAAGATATTCATCAAAAACATTTTCAGAAATATATGGCACCATATCTTTCCAGGTTCGGATGACTGAATAACTAAAGATGGATTTAAAATATAGGAGGTGGGAGATCACTTTTTTAGAAAGCACATAAAGTGATAACACAGGCTTTATTAATTTGCACATTTTATCACTTATTAGAACAGCCTATATAAGAATGCAGTGGCAGCAACAGGAGATTTTTGTCAAAAGTAAGGGTCATTGTAAGGGTCTGATGGAGGGAGGGGAAAATGTGTGGTATCTATTGAAGCATAGCCCAGTATCTCAGAGTAGCTGGAAGTTCAGACTAAAATGATCACTAGCTAAAGAGTTGTCAGCATGAACATATAAGAGCGACGGGTGAAATCCTAGTCCGAATGAAGTCAATGGGAGTTTTGACATCAACTTCCCTGGGGCCAGAATTTAAAAAATATACTAATACCTAGTTCTTATATAGTGCTTGTCATGAGTAGATCTGAAAGTGCTTTACAACGGAGATCAGTGTTGTTATCCCTGTTGTACAGATGGGGAAACTGAGGCACAGGGTGCTGATGTGACTTGCTCAAAGTCACCCAGCAGGCCAGCGGCTGAGGCAGGAATAGGATTTTGTCTCCTGAGTCACAGTCCAGTGTCTATCTAGCTGCACACACAAAAGTGGCTATCTGCATGCACAGTTATAACACGCAATCATGATAACCACATGCACATTCCTGCATCATTTGTAATGATGAAAACTTAGCCTTTCTGTGTCAATTAACACTGTCTTACGATGGATCTGGCAACTCGTGCCATTGTTTCTGTCTATCTGTCTGCAGATTCTAGAAGACAATATTGCATTAGCTAAGCATTCAGAGCTGATGCTTGCTTTCCGCAGTCTCAGAGGATTATAACCTTCTTCATCTGGAAAAAAAGAGAGTTAAAATTCTACAGAAAATCATGGGGCCACCAGAGAAGTGTTGTTCAGCCTGACCCACTGGGCAGTGGAAGGATTGCCTCTGTACGCAGCACAAATGCAGCAATAAGAAATAGGTGGGATAGAGGAAATAAGTGGCGCAGCTGGCACAAAAGTTAATTTGTACATCGTACACTAGAGGAATAATTTAAAAAACAGTTGGTCCTATGTGTTGGTAGGAAAGTCACAGCTGCCATATGACATGGATTGGGAACACAAGTCATTAATTCCCCATGCCTCCTCCCCAGTGCCCTCTCCCTTTCTGCCTATGACTTGTTTCAGCCCACCACAGCTTTCCTTACTCTTCCCTAATCTTCAGCCTCTGCCACTGTTCTTCATCATTTCCTCTGTCTTGCTCCTCCCTGCTTCCACACCTAGTCTGGGCTCCCTTCTTCAGCTCCGTCCTCTCCCATCTCTGCCTCCTCACTTTTCTTGGTAGCAGAGCTTCTACCATATGCAACTGCCGCCGCCACCCCTCTTCTTTGCAGCTGCTCTCTTCCATCCTGGATCCAGTAGGAGAGCAGCGAGAGCATAGAAAGGAGAAGCAGTTCGGCTTCTTACAGTTCTTCCCCCACTGTGGCCCAGAGTGGATCAGAGAAGTATCTGCAAGGAAATCCCTGCAGCCGAGCCGGCTATGTGACATTCCAGCAGGGCTGTGGGGAAGTGTGATAGGGTTGCCAAATGCATGAGTGTCAGGTGAGAAGCTTCTAATTCGGCAGCTCAGAAGATCAAAGCAGTAGTCATAGTTGTGTCCTGTACTGGATGTTGATGCTCTCAATCTCTCTCTTCTCAAATGAGCATCACCATTCACGTCCTTTAGTGCCAAATTACCCTCCCATCCAACGTATACATGTTTGTGTTCAAGGACACTGAATTGCCAGAGTGGTGGTGTCCTGATTCTGCAAGTAGACACGTTGTAGTAAAGGCTCAGAGAGGAGTGAATTGGCCCCATTCAGCCCAACAAAGTGTTAACTCTGAAGCCCCAAAATTCTGATTTCTGATCAGTATTTTATATAAAATATATCGTTCAGGTGTTTGTTTACTGTGATTGCACATGCTGTCACTACCACTGTATATGCAGCTGACTGGACATGCACCTTTGTAAACACAAATGAAACACACATTGAAAATGGGGCCTTTAAATGTTACTGGGACTACTGGTGTGAGTGAGACTAATGGGTGCAAGTGATGGTTTTGTAGGAATAGGCCCTCGGTCTGTTTTTGCATTGGCTGCATTTTTTTTTAATAGGAAAAAAAGAAAAGTGCATTTAAAAATGTAATTGTTGGGCCCTATCATCCAGCTGTCCCTCAGGCAAAATAAATGGGAATTTTGTCCAAGAAAGAACCATTTATACCTGCCACAGACATGATGGGTCAGATTCAACCCCGTGAATACAAAGGTGTGCCACGTATCCCCCATTCCATCTTTTGCTGCATCACTACTGCTGCTGCCCTCTCCCAAAACTTCAGTCAGGAGAAAACACCTTTACCTTTTAATCAGGACTTTCTGGGAGCCCCTCCGTCAGAGGCTGCCCAGGGCAGGCACTGAATCTTTGCATATCCTGACTGCTAGGCCACATCTTGAGCTTGCCCTGTCCACTTCAGGAGCTGTGCTAGCCAGTTCTAACTGCCCCCACTCAGCTGAGTGAGGATTGCAGGTGCCATGTGCTGCTGCATCCCCAGCTGTTGGTGGCATTCTATCCCCAAAGCCTGGATTGTGCCACAACATGTGAATCTAGCCCAATGGCTTGGCCCCAAGACAGTAAATAAAAACAAATATCTGTTTTACCGTAGCATAAATTTGAAAATAAACTCAATTAAAAATAACTACTGAGGTCTTTCACCTGCATGTTGAAATGTGAATTCCTCACAATCTGCTAACAGCACAATAATGTAATTTCAGGAAACAGTTTGCTGTCACTCCTGCAGGATTCCTTGTATGCCAGTAATGCATGCTTCGGGCTTTCCTGAAGACATTTTCAAAGCAAGGTAGGTACCCGTAAATTCCAGCAAGAAATACTGCTCATCACTTCTTAAAAGTCCTCACCTCCCTCAGTCTTCTAAACCAGTGGCTCTCAACCTTTCCAGACTACTGTACCCCTTTCAGGAGTCTGATTTGTCTTTTCACCTCAAAAACTACTTGCTTACAAAATCAGACATAAAAATACGAAAGTGTCATAGCACATTATTACTGAAAAAGCACTTGCTTTCTCATTTTTACCATATAATTATAAAATAAATCAATTGGAATATAAATATTGTACTTACTTTTCAGTGTATAGTATATAGAGCAGTATAAACAAATCATTGTCTATATGAAATTTTAGTTTATACTGACTTTGCTAGTGCTTTTTATATAGTCTGTTGTAAAAGGCAAATATCTAGATGAGTTGATGTACCCCCTAGAAGATGTCTGCATATCCCCAGTTGTACACATACCCCTGGTGGAGAACCACTGTTCTAAAATAACAAACACTTGATACCAACTATGACTGACTGACTACCATGCAAAGGAGATGCGCTACAGCTATATATAGTCATGTGGGTCTGGAGTAAACAAAAATATTTTTCCATTCGTAAACACTTAGTGAGTTCATCTTCTAATCTGCCCTAGGAAAGAACGTTCTTTTTCAAAGCAAATTACTATCCGTCTCACTTTCCTATAGATGAATTTTAAAAGACTCACCATCCAAACATCTTCTCTTGGAACCAGCATCCTATTTAAATAGTTGAACTCATCCAGGGGATTCATGAAGTAATTCTATTACAGAGTTCTAGATTTGGTTCAGACTCACCCAGCAATAGGTGTGGCTTCCTAATGGAACATGAGGTTCTCATAGTTCAAATATAGCTTGTAATAACTTTGTCAAATGATATATAGCTATAAACAATACATTTTCAATCTTCAGTGATTATATCCACATATCTATGAATTCTATTTCTTTTTCTTTTCTATCTATGACTCATCAAAAAAATGTATTAACAACAAGTTTGCTGCAGCTACCATTCTGGCAATTTGGCTTGCGTTCAGGTCAACTCACCAAAGGTGTAGTAGATGAAGAACTGAATGCTTATAATTACTGTGCATGAAGATGCCAGATTGCAGAAACTCTACAGGTAATTGTGAGATTTCTATACATACATCACATTTGCCTGCAGAGATTTCCCAGTCTGCGACTTGTATCCAGGCTGAAGATGCGGTAGAAACGCTTCCATTCTAATAGATCACTTCATAATTTCTCTGGTTTTCAAAACTGGATTTTTAACAAAATCTTGGAGTAGGTTCTGTTGCCACAAAACCAAATGTAACTCTCTAGAATCCCACAGGAAAGACCAGACTTCCATATTGAATCAAAAAAGAAAGTGTTTATTTCAAATATACTTTTGCAGTTTTGATCTATGTGGCTTAATCTCACTATCTCTCAAACATTTCATTTTGGATGTCTCACCTCATGTCAACTTCAACATGGCTAAAACTGAGATCATTATCTTTCTTCCCAGCCCTCTACACTTCTTTTATTCTCCACTATGGCTGACAACATCATCTTCCTCTCTGTCATGTAGGTCAGTCACCTGGAAATCATCTTTGACTTTTCGATTCCTCTACCCCACCACATCCCTTTCCAAATGTGCTTACCAATCCACCAATGTGCCACCATCACATCATTCCTAAAATTAATTTCTGCTGTAAACCCTTTCAGAAGTAAAGGGGAGAGGTGAAAGAAAGAAGAAAAAGCAAGCATCAAGAAGTGCTCATGTCTTAAGTCTTAATACAAAGCCTACTGAATTCAGTGGGAATCTTTCCATTTACTTCAAGCAGATTTGGATCAGGCCCTTATTGAGCAACTGTGCCATCCTTATTATTGTTACACTTGTCCTTCCTCTCCTGTTCTTGTGTGCTTTATGACCCTCACATAATTTTTTTGTGTTTTTGTTGACTTTAGATTTGTGTATTTTCTGAGGCAGAGACTGTGGCTCATCTTGTCCAGTGTGGATGTTTGAAAAATAAATAGCCAACAATAACAACATAGAGGGGATTACACATGGATATTGTAGTTTCTGAAATGTATGCTGATTCCAAACAGGAACCACAAGAAAACATTTATATCAGATAAAAAAGGAACTGGGAATTTGAGATAGAGTAGGGCTGGATGAATGCCACAACATTTTTTTTATGCATAGCTCAACTGAACAAAATTGAGTTTGTTTTGCCTGGGTCTATGCCCCTTCTGTGCTGTTTCCCCAAATAATAATTGGGTAGAGATTATTGACAGCAATGTCCATGGAAACAGTGAATTGTAAGAAAGTATTTGAGAATATTTACAGATAGTGAATTTTTGACTCTTTAAGTATTCACACTGGAAACCTGCATCTAAGCATTAGACTTAGACAATTATGAACTGGAAAGAGTGCCGTGTCAACTATATGTCCAAGTAAAACTATGTAACACAGGTCAAACTTGGAATTTCAGTTATTGAGAAAATCACAATGAACTGCTCATGAAACGTCTACAGTGGCTGAGATTATTCAATGAATAAACTAACTGAGTGTTTTTTAAAAAATGCAATAAACAGATGAAAACACCTCAAATCTAATTTATTTGATCATTCTGTATAAAAAACAGTAGTGAACTGAAATTCATATTTAGAACTAAGCACCAAGTGACAACTCGCCACCTAGTGACTTGAGGTTAACCACCTAGTTTCATGGGCAAATTAATGGGTCCTAAAGGGAAAACAGACTAGAGTTACATATCTGTGTTTGCATCTAAAAACAAGACATTTGTATTGGTCAATTTTTTAGTGTTTTTACTATTATTACTTATCTTTCAGTTTAGATTTTAAAATAGCTTATTTTATGTTGTTTTACTTGTAGTTATCTGTTGTGATGAAGAAAGTATAAACTTACATAGGGGCTAGCTTGTCAGCTGACTATTATTTCATGATGATCTACAACAGTGATTATTCAGTAACAGCTGGCACATGTCCTCCTTTAGACAAAGCCACTGTGGGGTTGTAGACCTCCTATTGGTGAACCATAACTGTTTCCCTGGTAACGGTTAACTAGCACGTGTTTTATTGTTTCAAACTGCTTTCCTAGGGTATTTGCAGGTGGTGGAAGATGCTTTCTTAAAGGGGGGTCATAACCTCATGAACTTTCAGATGTTGCAACAAATTGGGGGACAAAAACATCTTTTTTTCTTTCAACTGGATTAAGTAAATCTTATTATATATCATGTAGGAGACAGCTGTAACCCACAGTTTGATTTTTAACATTCTGTCCAGATGTTGATTCAATCATTTCTGCAGTCAGTTTTCAGAATGTGCATTAAGATCATATTCTAATAGGAAGACTTCAACGGAACATAGACGAAAATGTGTAGATACTAAGATTCATTTTCTCTCTAATTACAACTATTTTCTTTTGTCTTGTCTTTAAATTATTATAGCTGAGGTTCTTGCTCCCCGTGTATTCTTTTTAATTAGCTATTTGATGATTTGTTCATCTTAAAAATGCATTTAGCTACCCCAGTCTTGCAAGTTTATTCTGGTATCATTTTAAGGCAGTCATAAAAATATGTTTCATCCACCTTTACTACAATGATGATGATAATGAAAAAAAATTACGCACTCAGCAAATAAGTGTGTGTGTGTCTGTGTGTGTACACTGTAACCCTTGTACTGTTTCCTAGAGCACTAGTGAATTTTTTTTGTAAACTGTATTTTAGTTACTTTCACCAAAAGGTATTCTGTGTATACATGTATATTTTAATGTTGCAAACTCCAGTTTTAAGGGATAAGACCATCCTAATACAAAAGAATGAAAAAATGACATTTGATATAGAACAAGAATTTTGCTGCATTTTACTGTGTTCAGTAAGATCATTTCAAAATATAATGGGATGAAGAGACAGCTCCCTCTCCTGTCTGCTTTATAGAATTTATAGAAGCTTTTAGAATGTTTGTTCTGATTATACCAGATCTAAGAATGCTGACTAAACTACAGATGTATTGTAAATCTTGCACTGAATCTGATGTGTCTATTCATATTTCTGAAAAAGGCTTGTGAATCTGACCACCATCTTTTCTTCCTACCTATTCTGAAATTATTTGGCTCAAGGACATGCATGTGATTGCATCACTTAATATTAAAGTAATAATTCAGCACAACATTCCTGAGAGAGGGATTTATGATCTATTCTGAAAATGTTAATTAGTAATAACATAGAGCATATATAGTGTGTAATAGACTAAGGGCCAAATCCTGCTTTCCAAATTAATACAAATAACTCCACTGAGATTAATGGAACTAACCCTCATGCAGCAAACAGCCCTCAGGATAGTGGTGTGACTCATTTGTAATAACTCATTTGTGATTTCTTTTGACAATTACAGTGTTTTGAACTGAACTGATGGATGCCCCTACACTAGCCAGCCAGTTTTCTCTTTGTCAGAAAGCACATACCTAACTTGCAGCTTAGCTCCCATGGTGATATGTGCCTTAGCAGTATCCAAGTTAGATAAATAGTTATCAAGGACAAGCAGAATTTCTGCTAATATGGGTGCAGTGTCAAAGATTTTAAAGCAAATATATGATAATGAAGGGTTGTTTAAGGCCACAGTTGACTGAATCATGTAACCAGAAGAAAAATAAATGGAACACATTCATGCATTTCTAAAAATTGAAAATAATTTCATTGAATACAATGCTGAATAAAGACCATGCATTTTCTAAGGTGGACAGCTGGTTTTTAACCCTATGTTAAAACACTGATTTTCAGTGTGTGTGGAATGTGTTCAGAAAGACCCGGGCATTCACATGTACTTATGTCAGCAAATATAATTTAATTGCTAGCTTTATTTTAATAGTGGGGATAAGATGCTTAGTATGTCCAAGTTTCTTCCTGACAAGTTTAATGTATTTATTTGTGTAAAATGACCTTGCTTGTCTTCGTTCTTAGTCCCTGTTCAATAGTATTCCACATCACAATATTGCCACAGATAATATGCTGTATTTAGGTCACTTGTGACTGCTCAGTCATCTTAGTGGAAAGCTCGGGACCGAGTTAACACTCAGAATCAGCCACCACTAATCCCTGTATTTAACCAACAGGCTAGAGTTAAAGGGATTGCTGAGGTTCTACTGATAAGTACAGTACACATTTGCGTATGCTCAAAGATCTTGCACACCATGGTAACGTCTTTCATATTCCTGGCCTGTTGCTAGATAAAAGAATTAGGACCCAAGGTTCCTTTCTGCATATGGAAGAAAGAAACTTCTCTGGCATGCCCACTTCCCCATGAGTACAGTAGCTCCTCTAGCTTTGGATGGGTGAGAGGACTGGCTACAGGTGCCTCTACATTTCTCTCTCTCCTCTTGCCACCTTGCCCAATTTATGTGGAGCACAAAGCAATCTGACACAGCCTGAAGGGTTCTGGGTCAGCTGTAATAGGGAAAAAACCCTGAAAACATGTTTCCTATTGGGAGCTGTGCCAGTTGAGGGTGAGTGACAGATCAGAACAAAAAGAATCTGTACAGCTGCCTATTGTGGTTTTTCCTGAGATCTGTGTAGGTCTTGGGGTATCTGCTGAATAATAGGATGGGGTTCCCAACTTCAGCAGAGACAAACCATACAGCCTCTCTGGGCAGTATCTCATAGAGGGGAAAAAGCAACTATATTTTACAGCCTCATCAGCCATAAATTTCCACAGGACTCCTCCCTTCAAAATCATGAACAAACTACATGGAATCTTAATATTTGGACAAGCATATTTGCCCTCATCAACTCCAAATAATGTATTAGGTACATATTTGAAATAAAGAAAAGAAACCAAACTGTAACTGAGTAGAGCTGGATGGAAAGCAACAGGAAGAAATGCTAGAGCCATCTTAAATTCTGAGGCTTTCTTTTAAATAAAATTAGCAAAATTTTGAACCCTAATTTTCACTATAAAAGTAAAAATAGAAAAGGTTTTTTTGCATTTAGAAGGAGTTTGTGCTTTTTATTTTATTTTTATGTTTAATAAACTAAACAGAATCAAATGCTCTAAAACATCAGAGCATAATGGCAAGGGTACGATATGCTACATTAATAAGAAATATCATTTTAGTGCGAAGCCATCCTTGTATTCACAGTAATTGTCATTCTCCTGAATCATGGTCACCTAATAAATGATTGGGATGCCCATGGGAAGTATTAACACCAGTTAGAGAATTCTGACTGTGTGTTTTGTTTTTCTTGCTGTCTAATTGTTAGGCAGTAGAGTAATTGAAATTAGCCACAATTATATAGTCACACCAGCAAACATGTCTGTGACACTGCTCCATAGTAAATTGGGATTAAAATGTTTAAAAAAATATTTGGTATAAATTAGACTGTCTTTCATAAAATAATACTGAGATGAAGGCCTAGTAAAGAATCCATGCTGAATTAATTATAATCTCTAAACTTCAAAACCCTATTTACTTGTTTCATATTTCACAACCCCAAGTAAAAAGAGAATAAGCCAATGACACAGGCTTGAGCATTAAAAATACTAATACAAATTTTTAGTAACTATACAACACTATATCATTAACCCTAACTGTTGAAGAGCTGCTGATAGCAATTCAGTATCAGTTTACTCTCTGACCAAAACCATTTATCAGGTTAATAATCCGTTTGACCTATTTTTCTGCAATAAAGTACCAAGTACATTTACAGAGCTAACAATGACCAGCTCTAGGTTAGTGTATTAGTACTGTAACATTATATTTACCAGCAAGAAACAGACAAAGTTAAAGGTTCAGACTTACCAGTAAACATGGGCATGAGCTGTAAAAACATGCATTGCTCCTGATCCGAGTACTGCTTGTCATCAGGTTATTCAGTGTGACACGGTTAATGTCTGCAGGTACTTATACTTGGAGAAATGCTAAGTAATATTAATACAAAAGTTACTTAAAAAGCAAACAAAAATGGTAAAAGCCGCTTTATCATCAAATCTTCCTCACACCTTGCTACTGCTCATTTTGCCAATGAAATCCCCAAACCAAGATAGTGTAACCAATAGTAAATTAATTTAGACAAAGGACTTAAATTCCACTTATTGCAAAAGATAGAGTTCTTTCCTTTGCACTTGAATCCTTTTTGAAGTCCCCAAATCTTGCCACCAACACTAGCAGGAAAGCAGAACTTCCTAGAGTCAGGCCTACCGTATTTTCTTCTGTTCCTGTGATTGCTGTTCCCATCTTGTTTCTTAAATAGTTAGCACATGTCTGCTGGACATGAAAACCTGATTCTTAGAAGTTTTTGAAGCATCAGAAAGATAGCTAAGAATGACATGCAAAATCTAAGTTTTCTATAGGAAACAGACTGGCAGTCTACACTTTGTTATTCACTTGATAAGCAGAGTCTTTTTGACAGTCCTAACCTTCTAAACCATAGGTCCTGCTGAGCCCAGCAGGAATCAAACGCTGAGTACCATCTGTCAAAGCTTTAGTGTGTTTTTTCTATGTACGCCTTAACTTCAATCTGCCAAGAGGGTACTGAATGAAAGTTTCTTTAGTACACCTAAATCTGAAGTTAGAGATTCATTATTTAACAATGCCAAAGCAATTCTATCACTCTCAAAACACTGTGAAGGCACAGGGCAGGAAAATATAGTATTTCTGGCTTCCTAATTAAAGAATTAAAAATAAATCCACACTTCTCAACTTCTTTGTAACACAAAATCAGATTATAAAACTAAACAGTTCATTGGGAAATGCTAAGTTATAATTATATAAACTGTGAGATAATCCACAGTTTTGAAAATGGTACATAGTTCATGCATTTCAGCCCTTTTTCAAAGAAATTTATTTGCAATTTATTCTGACTTTCCTGCAGATTAAGATTTAATAAGAGTAATCAACTGAGATGAAATGGCACCCTGGTCTCTTGTAAAATCATTGCCAAATAGACATTTTTATGTCTCATTAGTTTATTTCCACCCACCATGTTAAATTGGCACAGATTTGGCCCAAACTCACTGAAAGTTTCACAGCTCACTTTGGTCAAACTGGGTTGTAACAATACCTCAGACCAGGGGAGCTAGGGTTTTAGTTACAGAATTTTTTTCACTGCCCTAAACATTAAATTTTCATATTAAAACAGTTATGTAAATTAAGCAAAATATTAAGTTTCTGATTTCCTAGTGCTTTTGGGCCACATGAAATAATGTGACTGCTATTGTCCATTTACTTTGCATATGCAATCACCATGATTGCATGTATAAATTAGATTTTACACACGTTGCATGCACAAATTGTTATTTCAAAACGAGGTGCAGCTGGAGATGTGTGAGTGAGGGAGGGGAGTACTTTGATTTTGGAGTTGGGTCTATACCAGCCCTGGTGTATTTTACGTCAGACTCAGGGGCTCAAACCCTCTAAAAGGAAATCTGCAGAGGGCTTGGTGGTATAAAATCCAGATAGCTGGCTCTATGCAAGCTGAAGAATCTTCCATACTAGAGGAATTCCAGCTAGGGAGATCTAGCTACTTTCTGGCCTCTTACTGCCACCACAAATGGGATGTATCACAGCTCAGAATCTGGCCCTGTGTAATGGGTCATTTACATGTGCCATTCTCAATTTACATAGGCAGTCAAAATAATTGGGAATGAAAAGCAAGTGCATCATTGCACATATTTTTGTACACAGTCCTGTGTTTTTTAAAATAGGTGTTGAAATATTTTTTCTGATTTGAATGGACCTAATTCTTCTCTCACTTATCCCAGTTTAGAATTTGTTTAATTCCACTGATTTCTATTGAGTTGCTTCTGGTTTGTGCCTGTGTAACTGGGAGGAGAACCAGTGACACAATTTTACATTGTAGTTTACATTCTCTTCAGTTAAAAGAATTTTATATTGTCGGTCAGAAATTCCGGTAACGCGATATGATTGGCTATATGACTGGCTACAATACATAGGGATACAGGACTGAAAGGAACATCCTGGGTCATCAAATTCAGTCCTCTGCTATGGCAGGCAACCTCGCTTTATAACCCAATTCATACATTTATCAAGATCCATCTTAAAATATAACATATGTTCTGCTCTGAAAAACACAGGTTGTCTGATTCTGATCTCACACTAGTTTTAAACTTGTGCAACATCATTTATTAGAGAGGAGTTAGTTCTGATTTATATTGGTGCTTGTGAAATCAGAATAAGGACCAAGGGATCCAAATGTAATACTACTTCTTGTCTATTATTCTTGATGGGAAATTCACTGAAAATCACCTTTCAGAAGCACTAGTGTAACCTAGCCAATGCCATTTGAAAAGTCCCAAATTAACAAAACAATTATTTTCACAGTATGTGCATGGCTCTAATATTCATCTAATGTTACCACATATTGTACGAGGCTTGAACTACAGTGAGTAGCACTAAGACATTACCTGACTCATTCTAGCTGATATTAAAAGGATGCCATCATAGTGTTTCAAACAGAGTTTTTTAAACTTTCTATGTCTATTAAAATGTCTATTTCTATGACATTTTATTATTAATTATTAATTAATCAATAATTTTCTTATTAATTAAATTACATTATTGTTAATTTTATTATTAATTATTTATTAATTATAATATTATTTCTATGTCTATTGAAATGTCTATTATGGTAATGCCTAAGGACCAACTAAGAATGGGGCCCCACTGTGCTAAGGGCTATACAAATACAGAGCAATAGACAAATCCCAGCCACAAATAGCTTGCAATTTAAAAAGACAAGACAGACATAGGGTGGGGGAAGGCATGGTGGCAAATGTCATGTTAGTTCCATGATTTCTTTCTTTCTTGGCAGGGTGTGTGGTTTAGTTAGAAGGGGATAAGCTAAAGGGAATGAAAAGTGAAGGGAGAGGGAACACTGAAGGGATAGGGAGACAGTTGGTGAGAAGAGGAGGGTAAGGGATGTTTATAATATTGTATATATGTTGTTGCTATATTTCCAGTCAATGAGGTTTTTCTGCTGAAGTTTGTAAAAGAAAACCCACATTGCTCAGTACTGAAGTACTGTACTAGTTTAGTTTTAGCACTGGACTGAATGCTTACCCTCTCCCCATAATGCTGTAATGTGTTGCCACATGGATTAAGAGGCTTATTGCACTATTCATTGGCTTGCTGAACCCCCTTTACATTTTTATATTTCCTTATGCCGTGAACATTTCTGATTGAATGTGTTGTATTCTACACCATTTTTCATATTCAGTTATAAAAGTATGGCTTAGATGCTTTATACCAAAACTCTCCTGGAAAGATAATGAAATAGACTTAACCAGTTGTTTAACCGTTTTGCATGCTATGACATCTAACAGCATCCACATTTAAAAACATATCTGTAAGAGAGAAATTAAACATCTTCAGGTAGGGGCTATTTTAGAGATGATGTGCAACAGCAGTAGCTGCTTGTTCTCTTTTCTCTGCATGCAATAGAACCATAGTAAGCCAGAGCACCTGTTCCTTGCACATTCCTGCTGGTTTGAGTTGTTTGTAACTGCTGCCAATGGGGCCCCACGAGACTTACAGGAGCCTTGTAAGGGAACAAGAAAGGCTGGGAGTGTGGCTGTTGCTTAACTAATATGTAGATATTCACTTTCACAGCAGTCGTCTCTCAAGCCCTTCATATGTCCACAGTTCTGAGGTCAAAATCAGATTATTTTTCTATGATTAATAAAATTGGGTAGATAGGAATTAATAACACTCTTCTGCAGTATGAATAACATTTATATCAGAAAAGAAAGACCACATCTTAATGAGGAGAAATTTGCTAGTTAAGCTATTATAATATATTTGTATCTGATATTTAGTTTTTACCAAGTTCAGTATAAATACACTGAAAAACTTAAGACAGCCACACCTGGCTGTGTAAACATTTGATGAAAGTAAATGTGCTCCTGGTTTATTTATTTCTAGCTTAATAAAACAATAATTCCTTTCCATGAAAGTAAGGAGAAATTGTATGAAATTCAATAAGAGACCCACATGAGAAAGCATCCTACAAAGGCATCTGGTGATATTAAGAGATTTAGAGTAAACAGATTTTTAAATTAAAATCGTAATTTAAAACTTTTGCACATATTTATATGAGAATGGCATTTAAAACATGGAAAATCTACGTTCTATGCTGAACCTCAGTTGATATTGCTGTTTTAACACTGCCTTATGTTAAACACCCAGCCAACTGCAGGGACGCATGATTTAAATATGGACCATGTTTTCAGGTTCTTGTTCGCTTTTTCCAAAGGACTCAATCCTCTGATGTGCTGAGGCTCCTCTAGTGTCAGTAAACTCAGCTGGAGTGAGACATCCTCAGTGAATTGCAGCATAGAGATCTTAATTGGTGCAAATGCAGTTTTTGGTTACTTGAAAATTAATTAATCCTAAAAATGTAAATTAGTTTTTTGGTAATTTTGAGCACAACATTCATAATGAAAACCTATAGTGTTAAAGAACAGCATAAATGTATGGCAAAGATAAGGGCAACAACATCAAAATGCTACAAGTTTAAATGTACTCTGTGAAGACTATGGAGAAGAACCCATGCGTCTGTGTTTGTGATGCAACAAAATATCACTAAGTC
Organism: Mesoclemmys tuberculata; assembly: GCA_007922155.1. NCBI lineage: Eukaryota > Metazoa > Chordata > Testudines > Chelidae > Mesoclemmys > Mesoclemmys tuberculata. The sequence continues at coordinate 21,580,115 of ML675614.1, read as the reverse complement.
ACCAAAATTAGAGCTCAAACATGTGAGTCTGAATCCTCAGCTATACGTAAATGGAGTACATCTCCTTCCCAATCTTTTGCCAAGTGCAACTTAGAGCAGCCTTTGGGCTGCCATAAATTGTACTGTCTGATAACTGTTCTCAAAGTGCTGTTCCACCAGCCAGAGCACAGTACTGGTCTGGCTGCAAACCTTTCTCCAGGTAGTCCTCCAACAGGCCCTCTCAGCAGGCTATATGCACCTATCCCGTCCCTCTTTATATAACCTGGGGATACCCGACGCTGGGAATTTCTCAACAAGCTGATTAAACTTGTGTTCCAGCTGGTTTGTGCAAAGCGGGTAGAATGGGAGGCCAGGATTAATTATTATTGTGTTAATTATTTATGCTGTTACCCTTGAAGACTTTTTATATAATATGTGAAATGCAATGTGTCGTCAAACTGTGTAGTTTGCAATATATTGCAGGGCAAGGGACTCTTTCAGAGCGTTAAACACAGCTTAATTGAGAGAGTGTCATGTAGACGATCTCCCCTCCGCAGTCACTTAATTTCTTGGTGACAACAGCTAATGCTCGCATGAAAAGTGATATTAGGAAAGGTATGCAACAGGGTTATTGCCATTCATTATTTGTACTGCCGTAGTGCCCATGAGCTGCAGTCACACACCAGAGCTCCATTGTGCTAGGCATTGTATAAACAGAACAAAAAGATGGTCCCAGGCCAAAGAGTTTACATTTTGGATGCCTTTTAATGCAATATAGCAGCTAGAAATAACAACAAGCGCTAGCACCTTGAGAGCAGCCAGCTTGCTGCGGGCCCACCAGCAAGAACTCTGCAGGCTATCAGAGGTCCATGGACCACAATTAGGGGACCACTGCAATAACAGAAATAAGATAGCAGGGAGAGCTTGGGACAAGATGCCCATGTCCACTCTGTAGTGCAGAGGGCAGCAAAGGAGAAGAAACACGGGTGGAAAGGAGTAGGAATTTGCAGCAAGGTGCAAGTGGAGCCCACTTGGCATTCTTTCCATTCCCAGTGGCTCGGGTTCTTTTGGAGTTCATGGAGAGCTGGAACACATGATGGACCAGGATTCGGACACTCTGGGAATCATGTTCTTCTCCAGCATAGGTCCCAGTAGGTGTTAATGTGGAACCTTGTAGCATTAACTTTTACTCCTCACATGCTGTTACCTTCAGGAAAGGGCTGGAGATAATGCACAGGCCTAGAGTTAGTGGCAACGGGACGAGCTGTGCAACAGGGGAGCTAACGGCTACAGATGTGCTGTAATTGTGTTGTAGGGGAAGATTAGTGCTATAGAGGACTAGGGACTCTGCACAGATGCACAAAGACCTGGAAGGGTTGAGACTAGATTTCCCTTTGCATCGTGATTCTCCAAAAGTGTAGAATGTCAATACCACATGTTCACTCCACGAACCTCTTTTCAGGAGAGAATTTGTCAATTATCCAGGGACTGAAAAGCTGCAAAGTTTTCTGACTACTTGTGCTCATTCTGCAGTTTAACTACGGTAGAGTAAAATACACACCTTACTACCTATATTTAGTGGCACAGAAGATAACATTAGCAATCTATATACACTTGCAAACTGGATCTAAAGAATATATGGGCTTTTTCCCCCTTTAGATCTACAAGTTATTAAATTAGAATTACCAATTTTTGTATAACAATTTAAAAATGGGAAAAAGGATTAAAAATCTTTAATTCCTAAATGCTAAAAGTATATTTATTTGAAAATATTTTTTGTACGTTTTGGTCTGTTCCATATGTAACTGTGATTTTATGCAATAATATAATAATACGTTTTTGCAATATTCAGATATTTGTAGATATTCAACATGTAGCTACCATTGGACACCAGGTGCCTTAACTATTGCTTCTGTCTCCAAAACAAATAAGGTCAAACAATTTAAAACAATAGAACATAAACAATAGAACATACTAACTGAACAAATGAAGGAAAGAAATACACCACTATATATTTACTCTGACCCCACTAGCAGTCATTTCAGTCTTATAAGGCTGGTTTTATTACATATTTTTATTGTTTTATATTTAAGCATTATTTCATTTGGAATTACTATAGAGTACCCAGAGTTCCTTTCTGGTGTGGGGTATAGACCTGTGGTGTTACGATGATGATGATTTATTATTTATGATTTCAAGCCTCTTAGAATTAACTTTAAATCTTAAATACTCAAGAAATATGAAAACTACCATTCAGTATGATCCTGCAACCATTAAAGTCAATGGCAAAATTCCTGTTGATTCAATGAGGTAATATTAGGGTCTTAAACTGTATGCTATAAGTAATATTTTTAAAGACACATAGTGAAGATACTTTTCCCTAGTGAAGATAAATTATGGTATCTTTGTATTTCTAATGTTTAGAAAGCCTTATTACACAGATGACTTTTTCAATCTTTTTTTTTACTTTTTGAAAGAACGAAAACATGGAACAATCCTTTAGATTGCAGTCTGCATAAATCCCCATAAATGCTTCAGTGGTATCCTGGAAATAAAGAACATATCTTAATTTGTAAACACATTTCATGAGTGGCTATAGGACCTTTAAAAATTTTCTGTCAGAGTAAAATGCAGTTTCATGACATTTATGTAGCCTGCAAAATAGATTTCTGCCATGCAGTATCTTTCCATCTTTCTTTTAAAACATTTGTTTTATGGGATTATGCAATTTCTCTTCATTTTTCATGCTAGATGACATGAGGTTACTGATAGAGATATGGCATGATTAAATTTACATATTACTGGAGTACTTTACACTGAGATATGACTTTCAGTCTCATGCAAATGACTAGCATTCAATTTGGTGCAAGTAAAATTACTGACCTTTCAAATGTTCATTTGATTTCAAGTGTCTGTAGCAATCAATATACACATCATTTTCTATATTTTATGCCACTGATTTCATTAATGTATGACTACACAATGACTTGGAACAGCTTGAGTTCCTTAGACTTCTATACTCCCTATAGATATTGGGAGATATTATTCGCTGGATGTTAGAATTTATTGATTTATTTTCAGGCTTTTACATTTTTTTTTCTTAAATTCTGTCTTCCACTTTGGGAAAAGTCCACTTATTTCTCAGATACCTCCTCAATTAAATAATAAGATAAGTTTCATTCTTTTTATCTTACTGTCTTGCAATCTTTTCTGGAGGTATCTTCAAAAGAAGATGGAATCTGACTAGAGTTCTGCAGGTGATCTCTATACATCTGGCCAATTTAATATTTTTTCAAGAAATTGAAAAAAGGAGCCCATTAGGGTTTATCAGTAACTAATGGCTGATTTCTGAACCATAGCCATTCAATCATTTAACTTGGACATTTACCAGCTATCTCTTTGGAACTTCATGAATTGGTTGGAAGTGGAATTTCCAACAATTTGAAAAGAAATTTCAACTGTCTCATTTTTTAAAAAGTCATGAATAAGATAGTGGATTTCTACATACAGAAGTCTCTAGTGACCAGTTTCCAAGTCTATAGTGCTTGGATGTAGTCCATCCAGTATTATATTTCTTAGTTAGAATTAAAAAAATTAAACAAGATCTGTTAAGTAAATATATGAGTCCCCGTTTCAACTCTGGTATGCTGAAGCTGACCGAATTATTTTTCTCCAGTTTTTAGCTACTAGCCAATCTAAAATGTTAAGTGTAAATTGCTAATTTTAATTTTCACTTGTACTTCATGAACAGAAAATAAGGCGAAGATACAATTTTCTTATAAAAAAGGAGAAATAATTTACAGAGCAGGTCTAGTTGTAAAATATGTTTTTCATTAGTCTAAAAGGCTAAAAACTATTCTCAGTATTATTTACTTTAAAAAAATCAAGACATGATTGAAAAATATGTTCAGAGATCCTTTTATTCTAAGGATAAATGGCAATGAAACTCAATGTCTATAGTAGTTTTTTAAAGTTTAGCAAATGTACATAGTTCACCTTCCACAAACATAAATGTACTTCCTGGGGCATCTTCTCATTTAGTGTAAGCTGTCACAGCTCCATAATAACAACTATGACAATTCACACCAGCTGAAGATCTGTTCCCATGTATGTGAATACTTGAATAATATGTGTATATAAAGTAAACCTATATTGCAATTAAAATTTGTAAATACTTGTAATTGACTGAAAAAGCAATTTTTCCATAGTTGCATTTTAAGAAAAAACATAGGATCTACAATAAAATGAAAAGGAGAAAAGAAGCACAAAAAGACACAGAAAAAGACACAGAAAAAGAGAGAGATTATCTCCACCCACTGTCTAATGCAAGCAGGAATAACAGTAAAATTTTGTTCTTACCTGTCCTTTTCAAACTCATTGTTTTTGCTGTTAACATCTCTGAATCATTTAAAACTTTTATTTCTATTAATTTAGATGTCCAGTCTTGCCATCATAAGACTATGAATGTTAATTTGCTCCTAAGAGCTCTGTTACCTGCTACAACATGTGATCTGCCAGAGCAAAATAATATCAGCAAGTTATTAACACTTCAAGGTTGACCTGCCCTTTATCCCAGAATTCTTTCTATATGTCTTCTTATTGATCAGATTTATGCAGCTTTTTGTCACCTGGGAATTAACAATTCAATGTTTTATTTGACCATTTATCTCTTTAGTAAAATTGTTGCAATCTCTTTGACCTTTTTAAAATGTTTATGACAAGGTGTTTGCAGTTAATTGCACACATAAAGATGAAAACCCTGAGGTCAGGTCTAATACTCATGAAGAACTAACGAAGGCTTCTTTACAAAAACATACTGAGAGGCAATGTGAACATTTTAGTTATTTACAGTATAGTTAAGAAAAATTAATACCTTTCAATAAGCAGGTGCATGGTACTAGGGAGAGCAAATCTTGCCACAAAACTACAGAAATTTAGATCTGTTCCCCCACAGGAAATATGCTGGTTATACCCTATTTCTCAAGATTTTTAAAAAAGCATTGATATACAGGTTGTGTATCTGGTGGTGCAAAAGCACCTTAAAAAGTGAATCTATAGTTAAAACTGCAAATTATGTGAGTATTTTATTACTTGGTACCCACGTCTACAGCTGAAGTACTTGCATTGCCTGAGCAGTATTTGTACAGAAGTCAGATGTCAACTGTGTAACAGTTGGAAGAAGAGAAAATGTGACTAATACTGGGACAAATCTATCTGGTTTGTAACTCTTCCTAAAAGTATTTTGAAATTCCTGATGTACATTCAGCAAAGCATGTATGCCTGTGCTTAACTATAAGAAAGCCTGTTCTGTTTTTTTACTGAACCTTGCGCAATAGGGTCCTGGTCAATGACACGGGCACCTATGTCCTATCACAATACAAATAAATAATAATAATTAATAATGCCTTGACTCCTCTGGGACTCCTCACCTGCTTGAAGTTCAGCAAGTGGTCAAGTGCTTTCCTGGATCAGGGCCTCAGAGCAGGCAGAGTTTCTGAGGTCTCATCGAAATACTACCACACAGTAAAATGCACAAAACACAGTTATTTACTCAGTTGACTCTTCTGGGATTTTGAGTTCGTAGTTCCAGGGAATCGTTGTTTTCCATACCTGACACTTAGGACACTAAACTGACTTCTTCCTTTGGTTATATTTTGTAAGATGATCTTGCATAGATCTGAGCCCAGTAAAAAGGGATGTCTTTAATGTGTGCAACTAACTGCAATGCTTGTAAGCATGTTAGAGAGGAACATGGTATGACCCTCTCAAACAATTAAAGGAAGGGCTATCAAAATAAAGCAACAGTTAACACTGAGAAAGGAGATTAATTATTTAGTATTAAAATACAGAATAACTATATGTGAGGAAGTTAAGAAAGGAAAAATATGGGGAACAGTCCTTAAATGGCAAGGAGATGGACTAGAAAACTAAATGAGTTTTCCATCTTTAAATATGTGTATGATTCTCCACTGTCTTTCACCTTGTGTAGTCATTTACAACTGTGTGAAAGTGGGTGTGTTTCCAAATCATAATGGTGTTGTTCTACAGCCCCTTTGCACTTGCTTTGCACAGTGGTAAGTGACTACACAAGGCACTGATTTGTTTTGATATATTTTGAGTGGCAGCAGAACAATTTAATTACAATATTTAAAATCTACAAATGGAAGAATCACATATCAGGAGTTCTCATGGGTGATTTTAACTTGCTACTATCTTTTTGGCAATTATATTTTGGTGGTCAAATCCTGGTCACAAGGAAGGCAATTGGAGTTCTACCATTGGCATCAATGGTGTCAAGATTTGTGCCTGAATGAATAAATTTATTTTGCTTATTTTATGATTCCTTGGGAAAAAAATCAAACCAAAATAATCAATGAATCAAAAAACATAACATAAAATGCCGTAAGCTCAGCTGCCCAACTCCCAATCTGTCCCCATGACAAGCACCTCTGGTCTGGAGCCCACAAGTGAAAATACTGGGAACAGTGTTCCAGTTTTCTCTTTAAAACCTTTTATCATCCTGTTTCTTGGGTGTCTGAAGACCTTAGCATTTGGGCCCTTTTATTCCATTTAGATGGGCTGGTGCCAGATGGGGAAGGATTTCCCTGGTGCAGGAACTGCAGAAGACAGTCATAAGGATGCCTCATGAGGACCCCTTCATAAACCGCAGTGTGGGTGGCATGCCAGGGGCAAAGTTGGGGCTAGGATGGGTGGAGCTACAGCACTGTGGAGATTCCAAGCAATGTTTGGGCAACCTGGAGAGTTTGCTGTAATTTACACAGGCCCCCAGGTCTGTCTAAGTTACACAGGGGGCTACTCCATCTCTCAGAACAGACAGGATTGAGAGGGCTTAAAGCTACTTCCTTCTCGGCTCTATCTCGTAGAATCTCATTCTAGATAATAGGGCCCAATCCTCAGCTGCTGGAAATCTTCATATTTCCATTGTCATTTATGGAGCTAAACCAGTTTACACTGGCTGAGGACCTATACCTCCTATCCTATATGTAAGTGTACAGTAATATACAAATAATGCATTGCATATAACAACATTAAAATTATATAATAGTAAAAGCAATGTGAACCAAGATATTTAAAGAGGATGCAAAACTGTAATTTCATGGTCTTCAGTGACATTATTATGTGGAATTTCACAAAATCAGGCAACAAACTAAATCAGACTGGTACTCTGAAAAGAATTCCTGTCATTGCAATATCATTTAGTTAGTTTCTTTATTAATTGAATATTTTATAAAAAGCAAAATATGTCAGTGGGTGAGTGGCTAAACAGGAGAATCTATTTTGACCACATATGGGCAGCTTCTTCTGTCTTATCAAAGCAGTTTGCAGCTTCTCCAGCTGTTTATTTCCCACAGCTAACCAACACATGCTCAGTGTACTTTTCTGTAATTTTCAAGGCCTCATTTTAAATGATAAGGCCTGAGGTGATTGACTTATTCACATCTGCTGCTTTCCTGAAGGTCAATCAAACAGTTCTTCATTCTAGAAGTAATGGGGTTTTACAAAGGAAAACAATTATTTCACTTGAAAAACTATTGATCTAGGTTCTCTGGTTCATGTGGTGTTTTGGGTGCAGTATGGTTGTTTGAAACAATCTGAGATCAATTCAAGTGTTACTGAATCAGTAGATAACCATAACTGAAACATACTAGTCTTGTTTATAAGAATAAATCTTATGCTGCAATTATTAATACAAAAATGCTGAATCATCAAAATAAAAGTTCAAAAGTATAAATTCCCCTATATTATTGAAATGTATCTAGTTTCCAGAGTCCAGTTATAATCTTATAAGGAGAATTATACAAAATGAATTGGTTTAGGTTTACAAGAATTTCCGCAAACCTTTCCCGAGGGTTTGGTTCAACTCTGTTCCATTCTGAGTTTTGAGTTAACAGGAATCAAATAGTTCAATGTAAAATTTGGACAAAACAGGAATTTCATAGTGCATATCATGAAACGGGTGAGATTTTGCAACAAGACTAGCAACTTGAATGATTTTATAATGAAACACTAGTAATGGAACTCCATGATTCTGAGTAAACTGTTAACCTCATCCTTTCTTTCTTTCTTTCTTTTTTTTTTGCTCTGGAACCTAGAGATGGTTGAAATATTTAGTGAATGTTGTTCTGAGTTGTTTAAAGTATGCAGTGCAACATTTTCTACAGTATGGGGTTTCAAATGTATTTTTTTTTCACCTAAAAACAAAATGGATTCAGTGTTTCTGAGAAGTGCTGGATTAATAAACTGGGAGACAGGATATCTCTAGTCTGTTTTATTGTGACTTTGTATTCACTATTAATTTTTTCTTCTGTATTTTAAACTGTAAATTAGGGCCCAGATTTTTAAAGATATTTAGGTGTAGCTGTGCTCAGCATTGCAACTCCTAACTGACTTAAGAGACTGTTTCATTTTTGAAAAGGGTTTAAACATTTAGGAGCCAAATTCCCACTGATAGTCAATGGGAATTAGTGAATTAGTCAATGGGAATTAGTGAATTAGTGAAAAACAAAAAATCAGAAAATTCTGAAAAACTGAAAATTTTCTGCCAAAATATTTTAGAAAAAAGGGCAGTTTTGGCAAAAATCTCAACAAAACGAGAGTTGTTTTTTAAAAAATCATGTATTTTAAAGTTATTAACATCTTGATTATAAATTCTTCAGGGAAGGGACTGTCTCTGTGTTTGTACAGCACCCAGCACAGTGGAGTCTCAATCTTGGTTGAGACCGCTAAGCATTACCATAATACAAATAAGTCATGTGCTGCAGGGGGGTCGCTCTGAGTGCTAAGTGACTGATACCTGCTCTGTGTACCATGAGCTCAGAGGTAAGTGCTGTAGGTGCTGTAGATCGTAGGCTCTAGCCTTCTGTGGGTCTCCATTAACACACATTTCAAATAAGTAACAAGGGATTCTCTTTGCAGTGTTGTTTTAGCTGTGCTGGCCCCAGGACATTAGAAAGACAAGGTGGGCAAGGTAATGTCTTTTATTGGACTAACTTCTGTTGGTGAAAGACACAAGCTTTTGACTTTACACAGAGCTCTTCTTCAGGTCTGGAAAATGTAATCTGAGTGTCACAGCTAAATACAAAACAGAATAGATCAGGAATTAACATATGTTGCAAAAGCCTGTTCAAGGTGAAGTGGCCAGTTAGCACCTCTACAGTCAGAGGATAAAGGAAGGGTTACTGGGTTACAGATCGTTGCAATGAGCTATAAGTCCAGAGTCTTTATTAAGTCCATGATTTTTGGTGTCTTCCAGAGCTATGAATTTAAGGTTAGTGTCCCTGTGAACTCTTCTATTGGCTGGCAATAGTCTTGTAGCCCATGAGCTCTCTTGTCACCTCTCAGGAGCTAGAAAGAGGTTTTCAGCTAAGGGAGAAGGAAGAGGGAGCCGCTGACATCATTCTTGCAGGTGGGGAGGAAGTAGGTTGATAGAAAGTGTGAAGAATTGAGATGGGGTGGATGAGTGGGGGTTAATAGTTGCCTCTATAAGGCAAAGCCCCTAATATCGGGATGGTCCTGATAATGTTATGATGTCTGGTCACCCTAGAAGGAGGGAGCACAGAGAGATCAGCTGCACAGGGCATGGAAGGTAAAATAAAGACTCAAAGTACAGTTCAGTCCCCTTTTCTTAAGGCTGGCTTCTTCATAAATGCTCAGAAAATTCAAAACAGGAAAAAAGCCAACTAAGAGGATTGGTAACACACACCAGCAAGATGGAAGGGGAAAGGTCCCGCCCTTCCTGCTATGGAGTAGCTTCCCCTTTGCTTTTATAGCCACACCCTATCTCAGCCACATGATAGGCTAGGAACCTGCAAATTAATCTTTAAAATAACCCTGTTGAAATACTCAGTAAAACCACAGACACACAAAATCACCCTGAGGGTTAGCTCTCAGCCATGCTCAGTTACTTATTTTAGGCCCTCAGTTGTACCTGACACATGTACAGACCACTGCTTCTTACTGTAAATTATTAACACCAGGAAGGCTCAATCCTGAAGTAGAGCGTATCAAGAACTTTTAAATATTAAATATATTGATTCCACTCAACTGTATTGCCTGACCCTAGTTACCTGACGTGGATCAGGGATATAAGGGTTAATCTCTATCACATAATAATCGTACACTGACCCCAGGGATTTTTGTACCAGCCTTGTTAGACTTTGCAAAAGAAATGAGTTTTAAGGGTGTATTTGTGTGAAGAGAAGATGACATCAGTGGATGTCCTTCACCCTGAGTCTTGACCTTCTGGTGAGAGGGAACGAAGGAAAGAAAAGAGGAAGAAATAAGGTGAGGAAAATATAAAAATCAAACAGGTGTGGGTGTGTGTGTTGGGGGGAGGGGAAGTAAAAAACACTGAAGAGAAAAAAAACACGTGAAAGGAAAATTCAGAACAGAGACAAAACAGTACTGGAAAGTGAGAGAGAGAGAGAGGTTCAGAAAGGAGAGCAGTAACTGTAGCCCACGCTACCCCTACATTCTAGGTGGGGTATTAAAAAAAATAGTTGGGAATGCGTAGGTTAATGTAATTACACATATAATTATTATAAGTATTATCATGTTATTATTTATATTATATACTTATATATTATAAGTATTATATGTATTATTTTCACTCATCTTAATTATGCAGTTTAATCATACAGCACATGTTGAATGCAACAGGTAACCCAGAATGCCCTCCTAGGACGCAGGCCAGAAAGAGAACATCCCCCTTTTGAGTCCATCATAATGCTTAGGCTACTGCTGCTGCTGGTAATCGTTTGGCAGTTCCATCCTCCTTCCTCTTGTGCACTAAAGCTACTTTGACTTTGTCTATTGTTCGTACCACTGCACTAATCTTGGAGAATCTAGGGGGAATTATGAACTCCTTATAATTAGTTTCTCAGATAAAAGTGACATGTTGGTGTACAAGGTCTCCAAGTACTAAACCCCCCTGTATAGATCAGAAACATTGGAGAGGGATCTGTAAGTGTACGTATACACTGCAAAATGCCCCCTGCAGCATTGAGACCAGGCCAACTGACTCAGGCTTGTGGTATTTGTGCTAGGTGACTAAAAATAGCAATGTAGACATTCCTGCTCAGGCTGGGCACTATACTGTGGTAAACTGAAGACCCCATCATTGCAGATAGTCAAGTTCAGTGCAGGAGCTTTGAGTGCAAAATCTGTTAACTACTACAACTGTGCTAATAGTAAGTACTAAACCTGAAGCTGTGTGTGTTCTCGGATTTAATGCCAACTAGTACAACCGGCAATGATATGTCTGAACCTTTCACCTTCACTGAGGGGACAAAAAATAAAAATCAGAAAAGAGAAAATAAAGAAGAAAAAAAAATCCAGCGCCAGGAGGCACAGCAAATCTGCAGCCAGACAGTGTCATAACAGAGCGAACAATGCCTCAGCCTACATGGAGAAAATGTGAGAGCTGTTTTTCTTACACTTGTAAAACTGAAGTAAAATTGTTTGCTTGAGGCCTGCAGCTGTAGGGCTGGAAATGCAGTTCTGTGGACAAAAGAAGCTCACAAGAAATTTTTGTCAGACATCTTTGTCATGTGCAACTATATACAAATTCTTGCAGTAGAAGATAAAGGAAGCAGTTCAAGTGGTACAGCACACAGTATCTGCAGTAATAAAGTTATATGAAATTGAACAGGAAGAAGGCAGCAATATTTGTGATAGAAGCTGGAAAGAAAACAATATAAAGACATAAAAAAAAACCCAAACCAAAACAACAACAAGAAAACAAACAGATAAAACAACAGCCTAACGTTTGCATTCATGAATTCCCTGCATTTAATCTCCAGGAAGGTGCTTCATTTGTTTTAGAATGACAGAAAGGGACAAACAGATTAAAAAATCTGTTGGATGCACTCAAAATTGAAAGTACAAAAATGAATTGCACTTCTGCTACACTGTAAGGAGGAGGAAGAAAATGATATTTATGATTCACTGCCCAACAAAATACCATGCAGAAATGAAGATCTCTTTGTATAAGCTATTAATGTTCTTAACAACCATTTATCTCCAAGAAAAGAATTTGGTGTGTGATACACTGGTCTTCAGGCAAAACACAAGGAAACCAGGTGAGGCAATGATTCATTTCCATGCCAGATTACACTAACTAGCACTCACATGTGAGTGTGCTGACTGAGATCACAAGATGCAAGCTTTTCAGCCTTATTCATTGACCAGTTCAACAGAAGAGGTCTAAGCTTCTAGAGATTCACATTTTGTATTAGACAGATATTTGGATGGTGTAAAGGTCATAGAGCAGGGATGTCAAACTCAAATACGCAGTGGGCCAAAATTAAAAACTTGGACAAAGTCGCGGGCTAACCTTGATATTTATTGAAAAAATGTCTACAATTGAGGAAGTTTTTCCTTCTCATCAAATATAACGATGAACCTTTTCATATGGAAACAAACTTAAGTTTTGCTTAAACATTGAATCTGGAACAAGCAAAGCTTAATACTATAAACACATGTGAAATCGGTGCATGCGCTGTCTACCGGCGGGCCAGCTCTAGTAGACATTTGGTATTTTCTCGCGGGCAAATATAATTACACTGCGGGCCAGATTTGGCCCGAGGGCCTGAGTTTGACATCTATGTCATAGAGGATGCTGAGTCCATGCCACTCAAGGACTGCACATTTCTTATATGGCTAAAGAAATCCATGCTTCCCTTGTCACAATAGAAACCAGCCTGCACATTCATGGATCTGTTTAAAAACTTTGGAGAATTTGTGCTCTTTAAGGCTATCTCTATCTCATCTACTTTGTGGAGCTCTTATCTGTAGTGAGGACCTATGTTGTATATTCTGCTTCTATAATTCCCATTGCTGTTGCTGTGCAGAATGTGCAATAACGATATGCAGTGCAGAGTGAAGAGTGAATTTTCCTCTCAGTCATTGCAATGTAAGTTAAAACTGTGCCAGAACTTTTAGAATTGTAGATTATTATGTACCAAGCCTGTGTTGATCTAAGATCTTATCTTGTGTACTGTTTTAGCTTGTTATAAGTAGAGTGCCACTATTGTTCTGTGACACTGAAAAGTGTGTTATTAGGTTGAAACACATAATAGGGCAAGTAGAAAAAAAACAAATAATTAAGTTATTAGGCTTTGCTGTGATTAAAGGCCTGGTTTATTAGTGCAAGGCCTTGTAGGCCTTATGGATGTAGTCATAGTAAAGGATAGATGTTAGTTAAATGGTTTGGAGGCCCAAAGATATTTGTAGAAGAAACTTCTGTGTAGCCAAATTTGGGAAAGAACCTGTGGTAAATTGATAAATAGTTCAATGGTGTAATTAACAGTAAACATCATAAGTGTGGAAAGTTGATAGTTTCATTATTTGACTGGACTATATCTGTATAGTGATCTTTAGCAGTATCAAAGTCTACAGCTTTATGAACAGATCTTTGAAGTTAAGAGTCTTATCCTGAGGAATATTTCTGGAGAACATTCACTGCAGGTAATTTCCAGCCTGGTTCAATTTCCACACTCTTCTCTTCATTTTAACGCTCTAACAACACAAGATGAATCCAGCAAAAGAGTTTGGGATTAAATTAAAGCACACAATTAAAATATGCTACCCTGGATGCGAAATTACTTTACTGAAAGGTAATAATCTGAAGGAAAAATGTTGGCATTTAATATTACCATTAACACATTAATTAAAATATCACAGTTCATTTAGTTAACAGAACACTGCACAGTGAATAATTAGAAATTGCATGAAAATCAGATATCATAAGGGATGGTGAACCCCCTAATTAGCCATGATTTAAAAAGCAGACAGAAAATCATGATGCTGTGGGTCAGACTGAATGAGGCAGGAATGTATTGCAATTGAGTGAGCAGATGGCTACATATTGGTACGCTACACTCCTTTACATACAGGCTTTTGGTAATGTTAGGATACACACAGACTCACATATGCCTCTATAGTATATGTAATTATACACACTTAAGGAGTTAAGCAACAAAGACTGCTTCTTAGGGGAACAGTGATAGTTGTCTTCACTACGTGTTATAAGAGAGAGTTACCATGTCTATTACATTATATGTCTCATATTGTTTATGGCATAGACCACAGGTGTCAAACACAAGGCCCGCGGGCCGAATCCGGCCCACCGCCTTGTGTTATCCGGGCCGGCAGTTTTTTCTGAGCCGAGCTCAGTCAAAGTGTGCGAGATCTCGCGTTAGCGCATGCTACCGCGAGATCTCATCTCAAAAAGGAAAAGGCCGTCGGAGTCTCCTACTCTGCCGCTGAATTTCACCCTGCAGGGAGATTTCATGGCGGAGAGTGGAGTCTGCGAGCACCGGTGAGTCCCTGCTGTGAGTCCCGCTCTCCTACTCTGCTGCCGAATTTCACCCTGCGGGGAGATTTCTCGGCGGAGAGTAGAGTTTGTGAAGTAGAATAGAGTATGAGGTGTTTTAGTGTATGTGTTTTAGGTGTTTGTGGTATGCGTGGCCCCCTTGAACTGAATTTAATTGAAATGTGGCCCGCCATAGGAAGTGAGTTTGACACCCCTGGCATAGACCTTCAAAGTATGAACTGGGAATGATAGATGAGCAATGTATCTAATGTTTCTGTGTGAATCAGACAGGTATTCTAGACCTCTGTGAGCTACACTCTGGTCGGAAAAATGGTAGGAGAAGACAAAATCATTCTCTCCCTGACCCACAGAAAGTTGAGTGTTCTATGACCTTTCAATAACAGGCAAAAATGCCCTTCCAAATGGATAGCAGCAGCTAATGTCACAGAAGGCTTGGAAGGTTAGGACTTGAACTAGACTCAGTATTGATAGTTTGTTTGACTAACTAGGCAGGTTTTTTAGTTTTAAACCTATTGTTTAATATGGGGGTGTGTGTGGTGGGGGTGGGGGTGGGGGGTTCTGGTAAAATGAGGCCCAATAGTCAAACCTTCAACTTCTTTTCCTTGTCTTCCAATTTCTTCAAGCACAACTTCTTGTGCATTATTCTTTCATATAAGCATATCTCAGAGGAATCTCCTGGCATGCTTGAAAGAACACATTTACTTTTCCATTTCTGTTCTTAGGGACTCCCATTTTTCCTGTTGCTTTTTTTAGAGGTGCTTTCAACTCTGAAACAGGTTTCCTAGCTATTTCTATATCTACAGTAACACTAAGTATCCATGAATGGTATCTGTATATACTAGTATATGTATAATAATAATTAATAAGTTGGTCCATATTCCAATATTGTTACTTATACTATATATATTTCTAAATACATAAAATCCAAGATATAAAACCAATAAAAACAATGTTTGTTTTTCTTTCTACTCTCTTACTCTTCAGGGTTCAATTTAAATATGTCCCAGCCAGACAATACAGCTAACATATTCATTGTAGCATTGTCTATAACATCTCTCTCTTTTCCTCTCTCTGACTTATATTTGTGGCCTACTGAGTGCACAGAGAGGAGAGAGATCAAAGAGACAATGTAGACTAATAAAAATAATAAGTTACTTCAACCACCTGCATATATATTGGTCAAATGACATTGGAACTAAATTTAGAATAATAATTTCTTGCTACCTTAAAGGATTGCTTTTTAGTGTTTTAGAAGCCATTTCTAGAGCATGCAAAACAAAATGCTTTTCTCGACTTACTCTTTAGTAACACAGGAGTTGTTTCAAGATGTAACAACAAATAAACCACTAAGTAAACCTGTGACAACATTATCAGTAAGTTTAACATTCTCAGAGTTGGTATCATACCAAAAGTTAGCACTGTGACACTGAACTTTAGAGGCAGTATATAAAAAAAAAAAAAGAAAAAGAAAATAGGGAAGCTAGTAAGAAAGATACTAAATTTAAAATCCTTACACCTAACATGAAGACAGTGTAAGCATACCAACACAGACAAAACCATACCCTCAGACACAAAAAGAAAGAGGAAGTCAATAAAAAAGCCCAGTATAGTTAAATGGCAAGAGGTTATTCAAGATAAAGTACCCTTCAGAAAATGGAAATCCAGCTCATGAGAAATCAATAGAAAGGAGCATAGTTTGTGGCAGGTAAAATGGAAATTAGGCGTGCCAAGCAGGAATCTGTAGATCAAATAGCCAGTGATTAGTCTATGTATTGCCACTGAGGCCTGGTACTATTTTAATAAGCTTTTACTTGGTAATCTTATGTGCAGACAGTAGCCCGCACAAGTCACATGCAGTAATGCTCTGGCTGCATATATAACATAGGGAAGGGATTCTGAGTGAGGATTAAACTGGGAGTTTGTCTAACATTGCAACTTGCATTGCTCCTGTGCCACAGGTGTATGCACACTGGCTGGCACACTTCATACTTTTACAAAGCTTGTTCAGCTTGAGAGATCTCGGTTAGCTGAAGACTTGAACCTAAAGTCCTTCGCCTTCTCCGACTCAAGGAATATTTCCACCACACCACTGAACAGCACACTAACCCTCAGATACCTTCCTACCAACACTACAAGAAGAAGAATTCTGCATGGACCTTCTGATTGTTGAAACAACAGATTAGACTTTTACAGAGTGTTTCTGCTGACGTGCACAAACTGAGATTGTAGACAGGCAACATCGCTTGCCCCATAACCTCAGCTGTGCAGAATGCAATGCCATCCACAGCCTCAAAAACAACTCTGACATTATAATCAAAGAGGCTGACAAAGGAGGTGCTGTAGTCATCATGAGTAGGTCAGATTACAAACAGGAGGTTACCAGACAACTGTCCAACACCACATTCTACAAGCCACTACCGTCGGATCCCATTGAGGAATACCAAAAGAAACTACAACATCTACTTAAGAAACTCTCTAAAGAAACACAAGAACAAATCTACACAGATACATGAGTCCCATCAAGGGACATTCTATTTGCTACCCAAAATCCACAAACCCGGGAATCCTGGACGCCCCATCCTCTTGGGCATTGGCTCTCTTACAGCAAGGTTATCAGGCTATGTGGACTCTTTTCTCAGACCCTATGCTATCATTATTCTTAGCTTTTTTGGGATACCACCGACTTCCTGAGAAAACTACAATCCATTGGTGATCTTCCAGAAAACACCATCCTGGCCATGGATGTAGAAGCTCTCTACACCAACATTCCATACAAAGGTGGATTACTAGCCATCAGGAACAGTATCCCCGATAATGCCATGACACACCTGATAGCTGAACTTTGTGACTTTGTTCTCACGCACAACCATTTTAGATTTGGAGACGATTTATACCTTCAAGTCTGCAGCCCGGCTACGGGTACCTGCATGGCCCCACAGTATGCCAATATTTTCAAGGCTGACTTAGAACACTTTCTCAACTCTTGTCCCAAAATTCCCCTCTATCTATGCTACACTGACATTTTCATCATCTGGACCCTGTGCCATGTGCATTGGCCAAACTGGACTGTTTCTACGCAAAAGAATAAATGGACAGAAATCACACATCAAGAATGGTAACATTCAAAAACCAGTATGAGAGCACTTCAGTCTCCCTGGACACTTAGTAACAGACTTGAAATAGTCTGCCATACTTCAACAAAAATACTTCAAAAACAAACTTCAGTGGGAAACTGCAGGACTGGAACTTGTATGCAAACTTAACACAATCAGACTAAGTCTAAATAGAGACTGGGAGTGACTAGCCCACTACAAAAAATAATGTTCCCTCTTTTGGCATTCACACCTTCTCATCAACTGTTGTGAATGGGACTCATCCACCCTGACTGAATTACCTCGTTAACACTTGCCCTCCTTACTGTGATGTAACTCACCCATCCTTGCATGTGTATATATACCTACCAAACTGAAGTTTCCACTTCATGCATCTGACGAAGTGGGTTTCTGCCCATAAAAGCTTATGCCCAAATAAATTTATTAGTCTTTAAGGTGCCACAGAACTCTTGTTGTTTGCTATAGCCTTAAGTTATTCCATCATAGGACATTTCTGATTCTGAAGCTCATATCAAATCATCTAGGAAAACAGTCTAAGAAGGTAAAACACAAGGAAATAGTTTTAGCATTTTGGGGAACCAGATATTAATGATTATTATAAATTTTATTTTATTTTTTACCAAAACTCACCTAATTTTGGAGATGTGTGAACACAAATGTGGAAAGACAGGTAGGGTTGGAAAATGCACTTATTTTGAAGAATGGTTTAATTTTTGGCCCACTGGCAGATTATCAGAGAAGCAGCTTTCAGACCCTTCCTTCATCATATAACAACATTGAGAAACACAACATGAGGATTTTGATGCAAAACAAATGTTCTTATATTATCTCTGACTCTAATTGAATTATTAGCCCTCACTTTCTTTACACAGAAAATTTATCTAAGTAGTCATTAAAACAAGATTGTGGATATTTTGCAAAATATCTTTTAGTGGATTTTAAATGTGAAAAATCCTTCAATTTTATAGTTTTCAAAATATTTAATTACCAGAAATTCATGTTTTTAACAAAATAAAATCCCTGTTTCACAAGTATAGCATCTGGTATTATTTAGAGATTATTCTATGGATAATGTGTAAAAACCTGCCATTGCTCATATGGAAGTTCAATGAGTAAAACTAGCATACTATATATTCCAAATTAATGGAAAAAGATGACAGTCTCTGGACTGCCATGGACAAGAATGCATGGTCCTCTTCATTAGTATCCAAAAGAAATATCTTAATCAAGCACAGCTCTCTGCATTTGTCTGGGACTGCCATAGATTGTTAAATCCAGTCATGGGTGTTTTTATTTCTTTGCCAAAGTCCAAACTCTTATTGAATAAAAAGGCTTTCTGTCACTAGAGTGCATTGTGGAGAATTACCCATGACCCCCATATATGTCTTGCTCACCTCTCTTTTCCTACCTCAGCTATTCTATGCTGAAGTCTTAAGAGCAATACAAGAGATGCCCTGGGAACAGGTAACATCTGCCTCAGCTCACTTGAGTGATGGAGGAAGTGGGGATACAGGGACATAGGGAATGGAGTGGGATGGAGTGGGGACTGGGGAGAGAAATGGGATACCAGGATATTAATGAAGGGAGAAGTTCCTCAAAAAATGGAGGTACACAGCAAGAAGTAGCAGCCTGTAACTTCCACCCAGAGGAGAGCCAAAGAAGAAGGAAAGTCCATTTTTCTTCATTAAACTGTTCTCTGTGAATATGGTGGCCCCGGATAGCATAGCAGGAAACAGGAATGTCCGCGGAAGGGAATGTACGGGACAGGAATGAGGCAGAAATTTGTGTGTGGATGTGGTTGGGAGGAAACGTGGACGTCTGGTGCTAGTGGAAACTAGCTTTGTGCTGCTGCAGGTTGCTCTGCCTTATAGTGACATAAAGGGAGGAAAAAAATAAAGTTTTGCATCTTTAATCGTCAGTGTAATCTGGTCTGAGATCACAAACACTGTTGCACACTAATCATAGTTATATGGTTATTGCGTGGTGTCATTTTGAGATTTAAGGCTGTTTGAGTGCCTTAACTGTGCTTTCCATACCTTAACGGGTTTGGATTTCTTTTAAGTGCAACCTAAACTCTGACTTTCCATGGGCTTTAATGTTTGTTTGAGGTATAATTACAACATACATGTCATGTTTTAACGTCACTTTACTGGTATGTACTGAATCGTAACTCCACTTTAACATGGCTTTTATTTGAAAATTAATATTAGTCCCAACACAATCAATGCGACCAAAGGGTTTCAAAATGGGAACCTGTGTTTCCTGATGTCCAGTTGAGCAGAGAAAAACGTGCTCTTAATAAAACTACCGCGACAAAGGTACCAATTGGAATACTACCCATACTGTGTGTGTACAGCAGATCATAAAACGTTAAACATCGTACAAGGCTAAAGTCTAATAGTTCTGTTTTATGATTGGCTATTAGTCTGCCACCTCTTTGATGTGAGAGTGGTACAGTGAGTACTCAATAATTTACATATTGTACTATATACCAAATATAAATGATGCATTATTCTTCCATTTAGCCCTATTTAAATTGATTACCATATGTTCCATTTACCATGTTTATCGGCATTGCAAGTATTTATAACTTTGCTGAGTTTGAGGATTTGTTGTACCAAGCAATACTTCAGCCAAGAAGGTAAGTTGCACTTTCCTGATGTATAATTGAAATGTTAATGTCCATCATTTGACCTTCGTCATAGAATTATTTATTATTATTTAATTTGTTTTTCCAACACTGATCTGCAAACTGGAATTAGAACGCTTGAGGCCAAACCTAAGATAAAGGGAGATGATTTATTTTCCATTTTGCTTTTATTATTTTTCAAAGAATGTATAATGTGAAAGGGAAAATCCAGTGTCATTCATTTGAGCTACTGAAAATGACTACTGAATAATTGGGCAGGAGGGGTTGAATCCCCTCTATACTGGGGCACTCGGCACCCAGTGGGACAACCAGAGGCAGTCAGCTAAACAAAGGAGCAGCAGCAAGGAGGTCACCCTTTGCCACAGAGATCTCCACTGCATCATCGATGATGGAAGTTGGATTGTGGTTCGGCAGGCAGCCTGGCTGACTGGGGTTTCCGTTATGCTGCCCATGAGATATTCTTTTTACATGGATTTTTTGTTTGTTCCCCAGGATTAGGCTTTAGATAGTGGAAATTTTCATGACTGAGAACTTTCTTTGCAGGTTGTTTTATATACATATGCTATCTATTACCTTCCCTCTGTGCATGTGGATCGAAAGCCAGATATGGCACAAAAGAGCCTGGTGACATCAGAAAGCGGTTCCCATATTTTTCTCCTCAGCTTTCGCTCCCAGAGTCCAAATTCTTTCTGTTCACAGTCATTTACTGCATCTGCTTCCCCCTCAGTCACAATCTGTTCTTTCTCTTCCCCACAAAACCTTTCTTTACCTCCAGGTCTTGTAATTAGACTAGAGGCAGTTGAGGATGGAGGCAGTGTCTGTTAGGTTTAAAGCACCAAACACTTCTCCTAATTAAACACACTGAGCCAGATTCATCCCTTTGAAGTTAGTAGAATTACATCAGTGATTAATTTGGTCCTAGCAAATTATAAAAGTTGAGAGGGTAGGGGTCAGGGACTCTCCACTTACTTTCTGGCTTTATTGAAAATCTCTTCTTGCAAATTATTGAAGTTGAGGCAATTATGAATATCAGATTAATTGAATAGAGAAACCACAGAACAGATGCAATTTCTGCAACTGATGGCTTTTCTATTTAAGGGATATGCAACCTTTTGTGGATTGGGTTCACCCAATTGATTTTTTTTTTGCGGGGGGGAGTGTAGATTCAACTAATAGATGGTAGCATAACTAAAAAGTGTGCTGGCTATCTACATTGCGTATAGATCTTCTGGCTTTTACCCTATCCACTATACTTATTACCATTTGCTCTGCTAAAAGAAAAGAAGATTGAACATAAAAAGCTGAAGGTCATCCATACAGTTGTCCCAGCAGCAATCTGTGTGACTTTAACCCTGTTGAGGAAAAGTAATTAGCCTTTGGCTTCTGATGACCTCAACTAACCTTTGTTGAAGGACCAGAGAAAATAAAGGCTGACCAACAGCCTGCCCTTACTGCCCTATGGTTAACCTGCTCTGTGAATGAAGAACACCCCCAACAATAGAATGTGAAAATGTTGCCATGGAAATATCATTGGAAGAAGAAACAAAAATCTATTACAAGTAATAGTGTTTTATTGGGTGACTCTCATAGAACTGTTTAATCCATGAAAGTTGCTCTATTTTAAGATCTTGGGTCAGAAAATTCAGCAGGAATAAAAGAGGGAGGGTTTGCCTCTTTAAAAATTTGAGGGCTGTTGACAGAGCTGGGATGGTTTGCACAAAATAAAAGAATCAGTTTAGCTTGCACCATGTAAGTGTGGAAAATGGAAACACAGAATAACTGCAATTACAGTAACTATGAATGATTGCCACTAACCATCCAGTTGGCCAGGAAGTATAATGGTGTACATGTATTTTGCTTTTGTTATATGACAAGTACAAAGGCCATTTATCTTTTAATATTTTTCATATTATGGTCTTTGCTCAGAGCATACTGAGATTATTTGTAAAGTGTTGGCAATATTTGCATATTTGGGATTTTCAACAAGGGATCGTACAAATACTTTATTTTGCCTTTGTTTCTTTTTTTTTTTTTAATACTCACATGTAACATTAAATAAAGTATAGTTCTGCTAAATACACTGGTTTATCTATGTTTGTTTTGGGCCTAATATTGTGCTACTCAGCTCCTTTGGTTCCCATTGGATTCAGTGGAAGCTAATGGTGCTGAGCACTTGGCAGGAAGAGTTCCCCAGCACATTATGGGATCAGGTCCTGCCTGAATAAAACATTCTGTTAAAACAAAAATTACAATGATTATTTAACTGTTTGTACAATGGCCGAAAATATGGAAGGTGTTTCAAATAAAAACTGGAGTGCTAACCATCTGTAATATTCCACCTTGTACTGTACGATGCTAGATGAACGTATTTCAGTTTAAAAAAATTAGTATTAGTTCTTATTTTTGATATTTGTATTACACCTAGCTTTTGAATTAAAAACTATGATTTTAGTATTATCTATCTTTCTGTGTATATATGTATACTGAACAATTTTAACTTATTCCATTACTGTTAATTTAAATTAGTGACTGTGTTATAAATATGGGTCAGTTGAGAAATTATTAAATAAATTATTAAACAATAATCTTTGTAAGATTCTTGTTGGTACCAAAAATAATTCAAAATACCACTTTAGTTTTATATAAAAAGTCATTATTCTTCCTTCCTTTCTTCACTTCCACAGTACACAATACTAAAAATGCTGGAAAGCTGTCAATTGCTCGATACTGAATTGATTTTGATTATATGATCCTTTTTTCATTGACGTTAATGGTAGTTTTGTCATTGACATCAGTGGGAGCAGGATTGGGTCCTACATTTGTATTTTTTCCATTGGGAGCTTAAAAATATATGAGGCTATGACCTACAGTAAGCACAAATGAAGGCCTTTTCTTACTCCTTTTGTAATTCTATTACCTGAATTCTCTTTTTTCTCTTATTCTATTTTTACTTTACTAATTTTTCAGTAAATGTTTATACGTCTTAACTCCAAATACAATAGCTATAGATTTCCAGCATGAGAATAACTGCATCTTAACAATAGATGCAAATGGTAACTGATGTAATTCATTAAAATGAAAAGGAGGCTAGCTGTGATTGATAGGAGCAAACTTTTATTTATGAACCAAAAGGAGTCTCACTTGGAACATTTCACTAATATAATATACAGTAAAATGTGGCCATCTAGCAAGCATCCTTTTATTAAACATTTCGTAATTGCAACTGTGTTATTAAGTTTTCAAAGTGTAATTCAAAACTTCTGAATACACATTGGATTTTATTCAGCTATAGTTGTTGTGGTGATTACATATTATGACATTTGTTTATATAATGTAAACTTAAGATGAAACATGTATTGCTGCTAAATTAATTTAAAATTGTTGAGATATAACTATTTTGTTCAGTTTTCTTTTCCTACAAAGGCCTGTTTTTTTGAGCAGCACTTTGTGTTTAAAAAAAAGAAAGAAAGAAAGAAAAAGAAACGAATTTAGGCCCAGGATCAAGGCAATATGCTTACATGAATTTTCAACATTAATTTACATATCAGTAGTTATAAACCATTGCTTGCTTGTATAACCTACCTGTTCTTGGTGCTGGGGAGATCTTTTACCTGTTCCACTTATTGTGACATAACCGCCTTTTCACTTTTTATCTCTGGGTTAATGCCAAGTCCTTCATTTTAATCCTTTTCCATCTTCAAATGGTTCAGGTCCAGGAGGGACTGGCTGGAGCTCAGAACAAAAGTGAAGAGTGTCTACATGAGTTGGAGTTTCTGTTGCTGTGTATATAAAAAGAGAAACAAGAACAGAGGGGAACTATTATAATTTGTTACTCAAAGGTAAGATTGATAATCTGTCCTGCCCTATGGTGCAGATAAATAATTTGGAGAATCTTTTGAGGAGTTTGAGTAATGATATATGCATCATAATTTTTTATAGATTAGAAGGTGATTTTAAATGTCTTCATCTTTCTTTGTGGGCTGAGTTTCTGGCTTTCTTGAATTAATACATATAAGTTACATCTTTTTTCTCCATTTCATAACTCTAAGGCCTAAGTAATAAAAATATTTGATTGTATTAAAGTTTGGGAGTTTATAAAGATATACGATCAACAGATCTTCTCTAGAACAATTGGTTGATATTATTTATTATAGGATGTTGCTAATAATAGTAATTTCCTGATTGAGATGTTAATAATTAGTGTATACTTACTTTATTTTAAAATGTATTTATTCTCACTTTCTAAAATGCATTGCTGCCTACCATGCTAAACTTAATTAAATTAAACATAAATCATGCACTGTGGTGTGATTTTTATATATAGTTGTTAAATGTGTCACTGGCATGCATGTGTGTGTGTATATATACATATATTTTATCCTATGCTAAGCATAGTATGACATATACAAAAAAAGGCAAGTTAGGTAACATTAACTCATAAACAAAGCAAAATATTGCAATAGATTGTCTTAATTCAGTTGTAAGATCCAACATGCATCCATTCTTATAAAACTTAAAACATATTTTTTCTTAAATCACATTTTAGGAGTGGTTTTGAACAATAAGTTAAATTATATTTTCACCTTAAAACCAAAATAAAAGACAGTTTAGCAGCTGATCATTAATATCACTAGTACTTTATTACACAAATAGATAGTAGATACTCAGAATGGTCATAATCTCTGCTGTTTTGACAAGATAAATTATTAGCCATACATAAAAATGTAAAGAACTAAAATACACTACAATTATAAAAAGCTTCATTGATCAAACATTGCATTACCGGTGTACTTAACTAGTGGCCTCCTATTGTTCTCTAGTATTTATCACACTAATATTGTGCCTGTGGTTAAAGAAGGATTGAAAAACCTGGATTTAAATGTTAGATTTTAGGCAAAAGAGACATAACTTCGTCATCAAAGCTGCTTGTGGCAGAAATATTAATGTTGTCACATTACTTCATGGCAAACTACAATGTTGAAAGTACTGCATGAGCTGTCATTTCTCAGAAATCTAGATAGTCTGAATACCATACCATTATCTTACAAACACACGTTTAGGTCGACTTTACCATATTACACAAAGTAGAGAGATTGAATTTTGGCACAGAAAGGCATTTTATAAAACAGTATGCCAATGTGTAGCAAATTTACTCAGTTTAAAATCACAGAAGAAATGCTTTATTAGTAGCACACAAATAAAGCAGTGAATGTAGTTTGAGTGAGTGTTTATTTGTAGCATAGATCATAACAACATATTAGTGAATCTTTATCTTGGATGGTTTTGTTTCTTAAATCAACAATAATATTAGATATCCTAAAAGTTACCATAGTCATTAAATACCTTATAATGCTGTATCCCTGGGAATCCAATTTACAAAACTATATTCTCAGCAGAAACTCCTGTTGTATACAGTAGTTCTCTTCAGTGAGCCCTTCCTGCTTTTTCTTGTAATGAAGCAGTGATGGTACATTTTTATCCTGTTGATAATTTGACTCTCTTTAAACTATTTCTTGTTGACCCAGTGGACTAGTCTTTATTAGGGTGGAGGTAGCTGGAAGATTAAAGGACTGCAGACCATATATCATTCTTCCTTTTAAACTGTATCTTATTATTAACATAGCATCATTATTCTGAGGCTAAGAGAGATAAGCTGATCCATCATATATTCCACACATTGCTAGTGTTTCCCCTATGTCCTGCAGTGCTACAGAGGGGATTATTGCTGCAGAAAAAAAAATCTGGCCATACTGTAGGAATAATCACTGCAGTCCAGCTCACCCCCACACCTCTCTCTCTCTCTCTCTCTCTCTCTCTGTTTGAGGCCCCAGCTGATTCAGTCTGCATCCATCCATACATAAATCATTGCCCTTATTCTATTGGTTACATGGTACATGGCAAGTATTGATTTTTTCCGTTGCCTCATTGCTGGAGAACCCATGGTTTTTGTGAGACTGAAAATGCAAAATTTTTTGCTGGAGTTCTTGTCAAGGTACAAAAATGGCAAGGCAGGATAGTGCAATTTTAAGGTTTGTGTCATTTAAAAATCTCTCCCTTCTGTGTTGCTGTGTTCTGTGTCTGCATTTGCCTCCAAAAGTCAAAAGGTTTGTTTAGTCACTATTGCTTTAGATGGGTTCAGTGGCTAAACAGCATGAGCATATGCATGTGGAAACAGGGCCTAATTGTTCAAGGGAAGGAACCACTTAATTGGTCATGGCTAACTCCAGATAGAAAGTTTAATTAAACCCAGAACTATTCCCAAAACATTAACAAATGGACGAAAAATAATGTATCAAAAGGGAATGACATTTTAAGGGCAGAGAGAGTCCCAGGCACAGCGTGATAATGTGCTGTGAGAAAATAGAAAATTGTTTCCTGTCTGCATTATATATAAATAAATAGAACACTGGACTTAATTGTTGAGGCATGACTTCACAGCATTTTGAATCCGATTTGCTAACCTGATAAGACTTTCTGTAATCTGTCAGCACTTCTCAGCATCCTAAATTGACTGAAATGGCTCACAAAGATGGCACCTTGCTTCCTCACAGAGGCCTTTTTGGAGACTGATACGATTAGATTATGAGATCTGATTATGAAGTATTCTATCAGATATTACCAGGATATTGTGGCATAAGATATCAGAGGGAGCCTGATCCAACGTCCACTGAAATCAATTGGAAGCTTTCCATTTACTTCAATCGGTGCTGAATCAGATTCGGACTGCACAGAAGCCAGTGTTTTACTTTGTAGATTGCCTGCCTCACTCTCTGTTTTGAGAGGAGGAATAGGTAGAGCATATATGGATGTGGAGTATTGGTACACTTCTCATGTTTACATATGCTGCCCCTTTGTCATGAATTGTATACATATGTTTATATATCTTTTCTCTGAAATTTCTACTGAGAAATCAGTCCTGGAATGTGTCTGAAACAGTAAATACAAAATTACTATATGTTTCTTTATAAAAGTTTCTCTGGTTTAAGAGCCAAAGGAAACTACAGGCCATCTTCTGTGTATCTACCCCACTTTTAGACCCCAATCTTACAAATGCTAGCCCCATAGAAATTATGTACATGATATCAACTGCAGGATTGTGGCCTTAGACTGTAAGCTCTTCTCTGGTTGGACGCTGGCCTTATTTTTCTATGTATTGTATTGTGCCAAGCATAGCTGGTGATAAATTAGTAAATAAATTAGTAATACCACAGCTACAGTGCTTTTGTGCTGCCAGAGGGGTGCAAAGGGGTCCTAATGCTGTCCTAAAATGGGCATATGGAGAAGATCACACAAGCGTCTCCCAGCTTTCCTTGGGTTAGGAGACATGTTGAGATCAGGAGAGGATTTGGGCTGGAGATTTCTAACCCCACTTAGATTTAGGCCAGGGCCGAACCAACGCTCTGCAGCCCCAATGATGCGTGGAACACTGTGTGCTGAGTAGAACTTTGGCTCGCTTGGGGATCTAGGCCCTGGTTCTTAGATACAATAAGCACTTGACTGAAGTAAATGAATCCTTACCAAAATACTAATTTTGTATTGATTTACTCTGTAACTGTTTTAATTACATAGATGGAAAATATAAAGTTTAAAAAAAATTAGATGGTGGGAGACATGAATAGTGGATTTAAGCTGTCACATGTTTCTCTTGTGCAGGGCATTGCCTTAAGCAAATGAGCTCTTGGTTCACCAGAAAGTTATTAGAGATGACGATGTGCTAACCAACTGGCTGGAGAATGTAATAACTTTTCCCAGTGCATTTTACTATACACATCAAGGTCAGACCCTATTAAATTAGATTACTTTGGACCATAATTTGTGCAGTAGGGCTGTCATTCTTTTCTCCTTGTGAAAGGGGTTACCTACTTAGGGGCTTTCTTTTATCTTTACCCCTTCAGATCATGTATCGTGTCTCCTGCACATCTCCTGTTGGACTCAGGGATGCTGTGGTCAGTATGGCATAGAGCCAATGCATATAAAAAGCTCACATCAGTCCCTGGGTGGGCTTTGCTCGCTAACACTGGATGGTGTACTGAGAGACAGATTTCCAGTGAGCATGAGGAGTCCCCTTTTTATCAAAGAAGGGAACAGTGCAGGTCCTACATTCACTTTAATTGATAATCACCTACAAAGAGGCAGCCAATCTATTTGATAATACCTGACTGCAAGGATTCATGGCAAATAAGTGGTAAAATTGCTTCTACAAATCCTTCCTGTCTATTGGCTCCTTGTGATGTCAGATCACTAGCCCTTGACAGCTTGATGCTTCCGTCTCTTGGGTTGTTGAGGCCACACTTGTGGAATGGAGCAGGGTAACATCTTGGATTTCTTCCTACCAAAATGACTACAGATCTCTCTCAATCTTTCTCCAGTAGTACTGCAGTTGGAAAATTACAGTAAGATTACCAGCTACTTTTACCAAAATGGAATGTGGAAGACATGAGTTCAGAACATGCCAATGTGCCCTCATTATGCTAAGAAATCATAGGGGGAAGGCTGCTTATTGCTATGCAGGTTCATTGGCAGGTACAAACAGATGGCAGGATTTCCCCTAGCAAGTCAGAGATTGTTAGGAAGTGGAGTTGGCCCGTGTACCATCAGAAGCATCACATCACTTGAGTGGTGAGATCAGCTAGCAGGGAAACATATCTAGCTCACTTGCCAGCCCATAGGAATTCTGTGGTCAGCAACACATACCACGCTAGGACACATGCTGTATTTGCAGCAACAAAGAGCACCCAGAAGCTCATCTCCCACCCCTGCCCTGGGCCATTCTGTCCTGCAACAACAGGATGGTTTGGGGCCAGGTTCTGCAGCCAGCAGTGCCCCTGCCAACTCCATTTCACATGTCTCACTTGGAGAAGGGGAAATCTTTGCCCTGTAAGATAGAAATGGGAATTATAAATTATGGGGATGAAAGGGTTTTCCTGTGATAACCGCTAATGACATATCTGTTGAGAGAACAGATTGAAAGGACAGAGAGGCATAACTGCTGCTTAATAATACAGGCTAAGCACCGTGCTTATCCCAAGGTGATTCATAACCTTTGAATAATAGGAAGTTCAAATAATTGGAAGGAGCTGGCCCAAGAGAGTCCCCTGAGTGCAGACTTCAAAGTGTGCTGGTCCATTTCCCCCAATTATAGACAGCCACCCAGCTTAAATAGGCCTGCCAGTTTAGCAGGATTCAGCAAGGTGTTAGAGCAAAAGGTGCTGGGACTAGAGCTAAGATGCTCTGCTGAGTCAGCCAGCCTTGGGGAAGCCCTCTAGCTGTCTTTCTCGCCCACCATTATTTGAAATCCCCAGGAACCACGACTGTATTTCAGGAAGTGGGGTAGCAGGTATTTGTGATTGTCCTTGACTTGACACTTATGTAGTGTTTTTCTTCTTCAAAGAGATGTATAAATATGAGCTAATTAATTCTCATGACCCTCCTCTGGGGTAGAGAAGTGTTGTTCGTATCCCCATTTTATAGGTGAAGAAATTGAGGCACAGAAATTAAATGACTTGTTCAAGGCCACAGAAGGAGTTGGTACTGGAAATGAGGTTATGTTTCAGGAGCCCCTTCTTGTGCCAAATATCCTGGAAAAATTGCTCAAGAACAGTTGATATTTGTAGACGTATGACTGCTATAATACTGTTAAAGTTAGTAAGTTCTTAATGATTGGCTGAGTAAGCATTAGTCACAAAGGCATCTGGGACAGCTCTAATCTAGGCCAGTTTTCTCTAGATTTAAAAAAAAAATGGTAAAGAGGAAAATATGAACATAGTCTTTTTTGTATCAAGCCCTCTTCCTCTCTTTGCTTTCCCTAGCCTCTTGTATATGCTCTTCCTCTATATCGTGCAAATTAGGCAAGCTTTATGCTGAAGCATGCTGCAGGAGGTCTACTGCAGAGTTTGAATAATTTGAATAAAAGTGTAACGTAGTGCCACTTCATTTAACCTGTACTGAATGGTGCATAGGTGAGAGCAGTGTAGATCCCAGAGAAGTTATTTTGTAATATCATAAATTCCTAGTCCTGCATGAAAATATTTCCTAGAGCTATATAATTGGAGCTTATAGTTACAATAAAATCTAGGAAAAGGTTATTTTACCTGAATTTATCGCTTAGCAACCAAGAATCTACCTCCTGAGAATGCTGTTCTGTGGGTTACCAAGTAACTGACTGTGACAATTACCAAACAGCTGGCCCATTAATCTACATACCCTTTAACCTTAGTCAGCTGAAAGATGGGCTGATGACAGCTAACAAACAATAGAAACACACCCTAATATTTTATTTAAGAGCTGAGGGAAACCACAGCTGTATGGATCATTCAGCCAGTTGGATGTAATTGTTTCAACTTGTGTGTTTTGCCTTCAAGAAATTGTAGATGAGAATAAATCATGCAATGTATTTAAAAAAGAGATTTGTATTTTTCACTTTCCAAGCATTGTATATAGTGATTAAATCCAATTGATCAAAAAGATATAGTTATTTTTTAATATAGGAATGTAAAGCAGCTAATTATAAACAAGTGGATCATGTATATACAGAATCATCGTCTTACTATATTTTCCACATGTTGTCAAGGCACACATTTGGAAGTTTTACAAAATTTAGTTGTTTGACAGCCATCTATCATTATCAGGAGAGTGTTAAATGCCAAGGTGAAAAAGAAATTATGAGGATGGTACAACAAGACATAACAAGGAATAATAAAGTGAAATTAAGACAGAGAAAATTTATGCTAAATATCAGGGAGTTTTTCCTGATACTGATGTTTTACATTGTGGCCTGATCTCTCAAGGGAAATGGTGAAACTACAGTCACTTCAGAAATTTAAAAGTAGTCTGGACAAAATACTAGAAAATATACTTGCAGGGACCAATCCCGTGCTAGTGGGGTAGTAGAGTAGATGATTTGGTCTTTTCCATCTCTAATTTATATGACTTGGCAATGTACAAAGACATACACATAATAACGTGTAACATTTTATTATGATGCGTTGGGTATGATTCCCTTAGGCCCTAACCCCGCAAAGATTTATGCACACCCTTAATTTTATAGACTGTGAGTACTTCCACTCAGTGTAAAATGAAGAATGTGGAAAGGCTATGCAGGATCACAGCCTTATATGCATATAGGAAAATCAAATATGTAACCCATGGGTGGAAAAGCACTGAGCTCAATTCCTTGCTGCACTGAAGTCCTGGGGCAGGCAGGGGGAGCCTATCAGGGAGCCTATTGGATCTCACTTATTCTCCATCAGCCATGCCCCAAATATGGACTCCCTGAGACCTTATGCCAACGGCACATTGGCATAGCAGGGCTCTGCTCTTCCACACACTAGCGTGCCCTTTTCTTCCCCCAGCAAGCCCTGTAGGATAACTGGCACAAAAGCCACCTTCACCAGGTTTACACCAACAGAGATTTCCCCTACATAAGGGAAATTTTCAGCTGACTACTTCATAGCATCGTAGAAGATTAGAGTTGGAAGGGACCTCAGGAAGTCATCTAGTCCAGCCCCCTGCTCAAAGCAGGACCAACCCCAACTAAATCATCCTGGCCAGGGCTTTGTCAAGCTGCACCTTAAAAACCTCTAAGGATGGAGAGTCCACCACCTCCCTAGGTAACCCATTCCAGTGCTTCACCACCCTGCTAGTGAAAAAGTTTTCCTAATATCCAACCTAAACCTTCCCCACTGCAACTTGAGACCATTGCTCCTAGTTCTGTCATCTACTACACTGAGAACAGTCTAGCTCCATCCTCCCTGAAACCCACTTTCAGGCAGTTAAAGTCTGCGATCAGATCCCCCCCATTCTTCTCTTCTGCAGACTAAACAAGCCCAGATCTACTTATGGCTAGAATCTTCCCTCTTCGCACTGACTCACTGGCAGTAACAGAAAACTTGGCCCATATTGTTGCTACTTACTAGACGGATAGCATTCACCATTTCATCATGGAGTTGGAAGTTACTGCCCTACCTTCAGGTAGCTAGAGTGGAAAATAGTTTTCTGTTTCATCCAACAGTTAAAAAGCTACAACCAAATCTACCTCATTTCCCCCTGATGTAGGGGAGTCCCCCTGTGGCACAAAGATGGCCCCCCATGTAAGGGACATTTCAGAGTGGGCCCTTGGTGTTCGATGCTGGAGGTGGTGACTATGTGCTGGTAAACAGTTCCTAGGGGACCATTCCAGGTGGCATGAACAGCCCCATGATTGCAGTAACTTATGCATGGGGTTGGTTTAGTCCCAGACCAGTGGCTTAGAGCTAAGCTGTGCATTTTGTTTGCTTTTTGCCATCACTGTGCATTGAAAGGTGTGCAATGAACAGACCACAACACCCAGTCTTTTTTCTGAATGCTTAGCATTAATTTATAATCTAGAAATCTCTCTCTCTCAGATTGTTCCATCCAGTGTATAGTAGGGCTTGTCTACAGGGGAACACTTGGCAGGTATGAGTTTAAAGTGGCTTATTTAAATTGCATTAAACCCTGGTGTGGCCACTCTCATTCAGAATTAAATTGGCCTTAATTCAGTTTATTTTAATTCCCTTCCAAAGTGAATTTACATTTGTCAACATTGACTTTCATTTGCCATCATGTTGCCCATTTGCTTAGCTCTGTTATTTTTCTTTGAATTTCCTCAGTCTTTTCTAGTTTTGACTGTTCTGAGTAATTTTGTATCATTTGAAAATCTTCCCACATCATTGTTCACTCAGTTTCCAGATTATTATGAGATAAATTAAACCACACTGGTCCTAGCATGGAACCTGTGGACATCCCATTGTTAACAATTTACCATGATGAAAAATGACTATGTATCCTTATACTTTGTTTGTTGGGTATTAGCCAGTTTTCTAATCTATGGTGGCTCTGTCTGTGTATCTAGTCTATATATTTATTAAACACACAAAACTACTTTATAGGAATGTTAAGGTTGCAAAAGTCAAGCACTCAAATCTTTGGATAACTTCCTATGTTTTTAAAAATGCAAATTGAAAACACAGGAATTCCATCGTGTGGCATCATATGGACACCCACGTCATTCATCTGCAGAATTGGAGCCTTTAGATCTGTTGCACAGAACTCTCTGCCACTTGAGTTAAATAACAGTAGTATCATCCTAGACCATGATAGCTGTCATCCTGCGTGGAGGCCAGTCACCAGAGGGAAATGAGAGACACGTTTTGCCAGTGGGTCTTACAGACATTTGCTGACAGCAGAGGAATATTAAAGTCTCAGGATCCCTAGGTTCCATTCCAGGCTCTGGAGAGGAGTGTGTTCTAGTTGGCACAGACCTTTCTGCTTCTGTTTCCCCCAAGCCTGACCCCTTCTGCCTTGTTTCCTTCAATCCATCCCAGTCCTGTCCATTCCTTCTCTCTCTGGTTCCTTGTGCCAGTCTCCCCTATTCTCAGTTCCTTGTTCCAAGCCTGGTCCCAATCTCCTTAGCCTACTCAGCGTTAGGCTGCACCCCTCAGGAGCTCTTCATCCCAGTTCTAGCCATCCTGCCCATCATTCCCATGTTTCCCCCATCCCACAAACCTGAACTCCTTGTCCCTCTTGTAGCATCCTTGGCCTGTCATTCCCATCTTCCCCACGTGATCTCCATCCAATCAGTCTTTCCCACCCACCTCCAGTCCCAAACCCCAACCCCACGCATGCTTCTCATCCAGTTTCAGTGTTCCTTTCCCTACCCTCTCTAATCTCCCAGTCTCCTAGCAAGGCTCCTTGTCCAAATCTACTCCCTCTGCCCCCTTCCCCCAGGTCCTGCTCTTCATAGAATCATAGACATGTAGGACTGGGAGGGACCTCATGAAGTCATTACTCGTGTCCTCTCTCCATTTGGATGAGGCAACTCTCTCTTCCACTATGCCTGGGCGCTAGCATTGAGAGCACAAGAGAGACAGTCTCTGCTCTCAGTTCCTGTGCCCTGCCTCACAGCAGTGCACAACAGACAGGAGTATTCAGAGAAAGGCCAGCTCATCCCCTGCTGCCCAGGGCTTCAGCACGCTCAGTACAGACAATAGCATTGGAAAATGTAACTGCCAAACTTTAACAAGTTTCTATGGAGCAAGTATGAAGTGAGGTTTTTCAAATGCTTATAACTTGACCAAATGCAGGTGGATCTGTATGGGATCTGCAAAAGGCATATTTCTGATATCAGGGCAAGTCCAAATTTTAATTACTCCAAAGCATGGAAGTGCTAGAGTTTCTCATTGAAACAATAATAAGTATTTTTAACAGAGGCAAAACAACGTATTTTTCTATAATCTTGTTTTCAGATTGTAGATGGCAGACATTCAGCATGGGAAATTTCAGCCCAAACAGAACACCTTTTAGTTTTATTCCAGGACTGCTTCGTTCCCTTAACATCTCATTTGTGTCTTTATCAAAGACCTTTTAAACATTCAAATAACTTATATCAACCAGTTTTCCGAGATCCATTTTTAACACTGGCACACTCAAAGAACCCTGGACTTGAGAAGCATTGTTTTCCTTTACACAGCCTCTCTATCATGTAATTCTATTTTTAATTTTTGTTTCAATGAGTTTACAAAGTACAAAATTAAGACTGACTGGACTTTAAGTTCCAGGAGCATGCCTTTGCCTTTTAAAAAATCTATGGACAGAAATTTGTTACCTTCCAGTCTTCTTGAATAGTCATGTCACATGAGATACTGTATATTTTAGTTAGCAGCTCAGCCACTTCATTTCTAAGCCCTTTCAGAACTAGTGGCAGTGTACCTGCCAGACCCAGTGACTTGTTGGTTTTTAATTTATGTTTGTTCCACCACTTCTTCTTTTCTTTTGACACCTCTATCTGTGACAAGGCCTTATTATTTTTACCTGCAAAGAGCAGGTCTCTTCTCAACATCCCCTGTGGTAAAAACTAATGAAAAAAAAATTTAGCTTACCTGAAATGCCCTTATCTTCTTTAATTGTTCCCTTTACTCCATAATGATTTACCAGACCTAAACAATTTTCTCAAAGTTCTCCTGCTTCTGATATATTCATAGGGTGAAATCCGGGGTCCATTTAAGACAGTGGCAAAACTCC
Source organism: Mesoclemmys tuberculata (assembly GCA_007922155.1). Lineage (NCBI taxonomy): Eukaryota > Metazoa > Chordata > Testudines > Chelidae > Mesoclemmys > Mesoclemmys tuberculata. The sequence goes on along the minus strand of ML675614.1, from coordinate 21,544,978 downwards.
CCTTGACTTAAGTAGGGCCAGTTTTATCTGAAGAATTGGTTACTTGTTGATATCTTTGGCTATTTGCTCTTCAAATTTCCCCTTCCTAATTTCCATCTTAAATTTCACCTCCATGAACTATACCTCTTTCTAGTATTTGAGTACGATTGGATTTCCATTTTCTGAAGATGTTTGGCTTAAATTACCTATGGAACCCTACCATTTAACCATAATCGATTTTTTTCTTGCCTCCTTCCTGTTTCCTTTTTTGTTAGGGGAATGCATTCTTTCAGTGGCTCTATCAAAAAGTGCTTAAATAGCCTGCATGCTGAGTCTTAGGATTTTAATTTCCTCACTTTTGACTTTAAAGGTCCTGTTTTACTAACTGCTGCCGCTACTTTTTTAAATTCAGATTTATAGAGTTTAGAGTTTTGTTTCCTCTGTTGACTTTAATACAGTAGTTTGTAGCTATTGTTTGGTATATTCTCTACCCTGAGGAAGTTGAACTGATTTGTACTGTGATTGCTGTTACATAGTAAGCCAACTATACTTAGTTCCTGAACTTCTTGAATTGCCTTTGACCTTTTTCTTTTATTAGGTGATGTTATAAAAAACATTACCTAAGAGCTCAAAGGCAAGAACAATGAAACATGAAAAATTTGTTATCTAGTTTTTTTGAATACATGCCTCCATTGGAAGATGAACCTTTGCCTAAGTAGGATTTTGCAGAATCATCTATTTAGTGCAAATCATGTCATCAGACATTCTTGGCAGAAAAAGTCATTAGGTTCAATACAGACCATCTAAACTCTATATAGCATTACCTTGGATGTGCTGAGTGGCTATTTTTCTTTATTCATAAACAATATTTTTACTTCCTTGCTGTCTCTGGAGATGATTGTTAATCCATTGGAAGGAACAATAATGTAAGCATAATATCACTTCTGAAACATGCTTACAGTAATTGTACTAAAATAATAGTAAGCTTTCCTCTCAAGTTGAGAACAGTCATAGAAGGCAAACAACACACCTCTTCGCTCACTGTGAACCAGAAGTGAAATTCAGCCCTCCTGCCATACATGAGCATGAGCGACAACTTTGTGGGAGATGAATTCCAAAGCTCACTTCAACCTACGCCTCAGGAAAGCAACCCGCAACTCATGGGTTGGGATGGTGGCAGTTGCACAGATACACCCTCTCCGTTTCAGGACAAGCGTTAGGCCACTGGAGCTAACTGATTTCAGATCCATTGCCCTTTCCCTTTATCCATCCCCAATGCTGTACAGCCTGCTTGGAGCTAGCATAATGCTTCACTCCCCCTCTCACTGCATCATCCAGAAGGGTACAGAGTTACTTGTGCAATGCACAGGGGGTTGGGCAGGCTCTCCTAGGTAACTGAATTGTATCCCACGTGTGCTGCACAGTATGTAGGCACAGCTTGTTGGTACACCTAGCTTTTTATTTCCATGTTTTTGGTGATTTGAGTAAGAACTTTAGCAGTATGTTAGTGGTGTTGTGAATATTCAATGTATTAATACACAGGAGCATAGAAAACAAGCAAAGGCATTAGACATATTTATAAAAAGCAAACAAAAAACTGTTATTGACATTGATGACTTGTCTTTGTAGTGTCTCATTGTTACGGTGTCAATACGAGAATGTGAGCCATTCCCAGAAAAAAAAATCCTTCCATTGACATTGTGTCAGGTTTATGAACACACTGAACCTAATAAGATGTCCAGATGGAAACAGTGCCATTTCTGCATACAGCATCTCAGTCACTCCACTGACAATATAAAATGTTCTCTGGTAATTCCAAACCACAGCAGTAGCTATGGAACCATTATAATACATATCACTGCCTGAATGCTGATTGTGCTTTGGCATATCCCTAGAAGATCGTCATCAAAGATGAATTATCCCTGGGCTGCTGATTGACTCAGACAGGGAGATGGGAAGGGATAGGGGTTACATAGATTGCTGTGCTTGTATCATGCCTGTTGCCTTTATGGATGTCCCATTGTAGCTAGCACAATTCTTCACTCCCCTGTCACTGCTCACTGTACAAAGTTACTTCTGCAGCTCACAGGGGATTGGGTAGGCCCTGCTAGGCGAATGGATTTTATCCCCTATGTGCTGCACAGTATCTAGGCACAACCAGTGTGGAATATAAGTCTCTGTTGGCCTTCACAGCACATTCCTGCTCCCTGTTGGTGCCAAGTCAAGCTTGCCCTTTCTCCTTTTATTGCTGGTCAGTCAGCTGGTAATGTTAACAGATGGTACAACTGTTCCCTGGGCAATGTTTTGTTGCATTGTGCTTCACCATGCTAAAAATGGTTGAATTAGTACTTCATGGTATAGCCAGAGCTCTTGCTGACCATCAGTTTTGCAATCGGTTAGGAATTTTTCCTGACATCTGGCTAGCTATGCAGTTTGTGTGTTTCACTGTCTCCTAGACCATGTGGTAGATGTCGTGGGGTTTTTTTCTAGCATTGTGTTCAGGTGGTAACATCTTAATGGTAGTGCCTTTTGTGACATTCACATTTATTGGGCCATAGTTTTCATGCTGTGTTGCTTTCCATTTTAAGGAGGAGTCAGTTATGACTGTAGGAGCCAGTTATGGTTTAGTGCTTTGTGCTGGCCTTTTAGCCTAATGTGAATGGGGTATAATTGGGTCATGGTGTGTGTTAAAATATGAAGACTAGTTTTACTATCTCTCACACACATTTAAAGCACCCTCTCACTGGAGCCCACTTCTTTCCACAGTAGAAGGGATTAGGTGGAAATTTCATCTGGTGAAGCTGAAACATATTTGATTGGGGAGCATGGAGTGACCTTATTTTGATCTTGGCTGTCTGTTATGCTGAAGGAAAATGGAACAACAATGGGTGTGATTTACTGCTGATAATTTTAACTTAGTGGTTAAATATTAGGAAACAATTTTATCCAAACATAATGGGGGGTGGGGGACAACACCAAAGAAGCCCACCATGGTAGCATTTAATTTCAGAAAGGGGACTACACAAAAATGAGGAAGATAGTTAAATAGAAATTAAAAGGTACAGAGAAATCCCTGCAAGCTGCATGGAAACATTTTAAAGATACCATTCTAGAGGCTCAATTTAAATGTGTACCCCAAATTAAAAAAATATAGAAAGAGGACCAAAAAGTGCCACCAGGCTAAATAATAAAGTAAAAGAAGAAGTTAGAGGCAAAAAGGCATCCTTTAAAAAGTGGAAGTTACATCCTATTTGGGAAAATAGAAAGAAGCATAAACTCTGGCATGTGAGTTTGTAAAAATATAATTAGGAATGCCAAAAAAGAATTGAAGAATAGCTAGACAAAGACTCAAAAAGTAATGGCAACATTTTTTTTTAAGTACACCAGAAGCAGGAACCCTGCTAAACAACCAGTGGGGCCACTGAACAATTGAGATGCTAAAGGAGCACCCAAGAATGATAAGGCTATTGAGGAGAAACTAAATAAATTCTTTGCATCGGTCTTCATGGCTGAGGATTTGAGGGAGTTTCCCAAACTTGAGCCTTTCTTTTTAGGTGACAAATCTGAGGAACCGTCTCAGACTGAGGTGGCATTAGAAAAGATTTGGAACAAATTGATAAATAAAACAATAATAAGTCACCGTGACCAGTTGATATTCACTCAAGCATTCTGAAGGAACTCAAATGTGAAATGGCAGAACTACCGACTGTGGTATGTAACCTTTCATTTAAATCAGCTTCTGTACCAGATGACTGGAGGATAGCTAATGTGATGCCAATTTTTTAAAAAGGCTCCTGAGGTGATCCAGGCAATTACAGGCTGGTCAGCCTAACTTCAATCCCAAGAAAATTGGTTGAAACTATAGTAAAGAACAGAATTATCAGACACATCGATTAACATGATTTGTTAGATGAGTCAACATGGTTTTTGTCAAGGGAAATCATGCTTCACCAATCTACTAGAATTCCTTGAGGGGGTCAACAAGCATGTGGACAAGGGAGATCCAGTGGATATAGTGTACTTAGATTTTCAGAAAACCTTTGACAAAGTCCCTCACCCAAGGCTCTTAAGCAAAGTAAGCAATCATGGGATAAGAGGGAAGGTATTTTCCTGGATCAGTAACTAGTTAAAGATAGGAAATAAAGGACAGGAATAAATGGTCAGGTATCAGAATGGAGAAAGGTAAATAGTGGTATTCCCAAGGGGTCTGGTCCTGGGACCAGCACTGTTCAACATACTCATAAATGATCTGGTAAAAGTGAGGTGGCAAAATTTGCAGATGATACAAAACTAGTCAAGATAGTTAAGTCTGAGCAACAAAATGACAGATGAAATTCAATGCTGATAAGTGCAAAATAATGTATATTGGAAAACATAATCGCAACTGTACATATAAAATTATGAGGTCCAGATTAGTTGTTGCCACTCAAGAAAGAGATCCTGAAGTCATTGTGGATAGTTCCCTGAAACATCCACTCCATGTGCAGTGGCAGCCAAAAAAGCTAATAGAATTTTGGGAATCAGTAGGAAAGGAATGGATAATAAGACAAAAAATATGGTATTGCCTCTTTATAAATCCATGGCATACCCATATCTTGAATACCGCATGCACATCT